>VZTZ01024264.1:47550-195597 GCA_013400955.1 Drymodes brunneopygia | reverse complement strand
AAAAAAAAAAAAAAAAGCACAACACTTGAGAAAAGTCAGAAACATGATGAAGAATTCCTCTTAAGTTTCTGCTGCCTCTGGTTAAGGGTTTGGTGTTTGACACTCTTGGTCTGGATACTTAAATAAATGTTTCCTGTTTGCCTTGTAGGATGCAGGAATGTTTTGTACTTTCCAGTTCCAGTGTGACTGAGAAGTGCTCACTGCATACAGAAAATACCAAATACAGATAATTTCAAATATATGATTAGTACTTGGAGCTGCCTTACTCTACACAGAGCAGTGTTACAGCACCTTTAGCCCTTGTGGTGTTGGCATGAATGGTGCAGTGGAATGGAGGGGCAGATCAAACCCTGTGCATTGGTCAGGTGTGAGTGGGAAGGTCGGGATGAAAGCTGAGTTTTTGAGGTACCTGATAAAATAAGACTTGGAGGTTAAGCCAATATCTTCTTAAAACAGATAGGATGGGGTTTTTTAGCAAGTAAACACTTCGGGGGGGGGGAAAAGTCCTTATTTAGCTCTAAAACAGATATCAAAGTTCATAACCCAATATCCTACACTGTTGAAAACACAGTATAGATGAGCAGTTCTATTGCTCTTCTAGAAACTACTATTATTATTTAAGGCTATGTTTTTCAAGCTGCTTGATGAAGGAAAAATCTTCCTTTGGCATAACAACCTCCTTGACAAATGAAGATAAGTTATCTAAATTCTTTATTCAGGAAAATACTTGATAAGCTGCTGGTGTTGTTATTTTATAACAACTAATTACTTCTGTAACATTAAGGTTATATGAATTCGTTTTATCATGAGACAGCTTTCATGAGAATAAATTGTCCAGACAAACAGTTTATTCTTTAGGGAGTACTGTAGACATCCCAGACCACCAGAGACCTTTATTATGAAAGCCACACTTAAATACACACAAAAGATGTCCAGTATGAGTGTTGAGATACAGTTCAAAGGGTTTTTTGTCCCCCTCTGTCAAATATGTGATGTGGAAGAATGATAATGGTTTCAATAAATAAAACAGTAAATTATGATACAGTGAAGGTATCTAAGAAAGTTATTCATTGCTGTAAATATATATATATATAAAAATCAGCATCTTTGTACCCTTCCTTGGGCATTGGAATGACAGTGGGTTAATCCTTTGAGTTTTCACTCCCTTGTAAACAGAACTGTTCCTTCTGTTTGTAAACAGACATTTTTAAAAGCAGCATGCTACTACTGAGTGGAAACAAGCTAATCTACATGAGGAAGAGCTACAGTGGCAGCATTTTATTTTAGGCACCCTCCAGCCAAATAGAAAAACCTTTTCATTATATATTGATCTGAATATCTGAATTTAACCTAGTGGATGTCATTAATAGCCTGTTCCTAATTGCTTCTTTATTAGAGATGAAAAATGAGCTGCAATATGGATTTGTGAGATTTATTTCAAGTAAATAAGATAGCACGTTCTCCTGCGAAAATATTTGTTGCCAAAGATGTCATTATTAAAAAACAAGGTTTCATACGTTAAAGATAGAGAAAATATGAGTATTTACAGTCACTTAGGGTTAAAAGCATTGCTAAGTTCTGTGTGCTTCATTTTCTACTTCCATCAAGAACTTCTTTCCTTTAAACTTCTGCTTCTAGACATTTTACTGTGGCCTCAGGCTTAGTTTTACACTCTTCTACCTTGTTTCCATTATTCTGTGTCTCCTTCTCAGGTGTTTGGTCATTTGATTTTGTCTCTTTGAGAGCAGTGGTTACAACTGTTTCTTTTGGCTGATTCTTGTTTAGAAATGGTAAGGTTTTCTTGTACCTTTGAAGAGAAAAAAACAGGATAACAAAGCAGAAATACTGACATCGTTTGGTAGTATCACTCAAACAACTAGAATTAAATTATTTTACCATACTTAAGCAGAAGTCTGACATAGAACAGCGGCATCCTAGATCTTTGTGCTATTTCCAGCATTGTGCTTTCTAAAGAATTATTTTGGTATTTTGTTTAAAAACAGACAATGTATATTCAGGATTTGTGGCACACAATGATAAAGCTTCCTGGGCAAGGATGTGAGAAATGCACGCTTTTTAGCAGAATTTAATGATGCACTGTATTGAAGGTCCTTAAGTTTGACAAATTATTTCAACAATTATTTTTTTCTGAGCACAGTCATAGCCCAATGATAAAAACTTTCACCTTGAGTCTGACGCAGGGAAAAAAAGAAGGATAAAACTGCATAAACCGGTTTATATATGAACAGATGCACATTTCAGTGCTGCTATTTTGACACACTTGGAAATGTTTCACACTAGGCATGGTTGACCAATTAAAAATAGATGATTTTTTGGGGGTGTTCTTTTTCTAAAGCAGGGAGTGGCAACAGCAACAAAAAGCTAATGTGCATAAAAATAGGGTTTAAGATTTTTTAAATTTGTGCAACACTGTTAGGTCATCATCATCATCACTTTTCTGCTCTTCAGTATGAATTTTAAATATTCAGTGATTGAACTCTAGGAGTTAACTCAGTCCAAGAGAGAAGAAAAAATAGCAACTTACCTTTTGATATAACAGACTGCTAGAACAACTGAGATAATGAAGAAGACGATTGCCAGCACAAGGAGTGCAGTGGGGACACCTGGAGATAGAAGGGGGTTAAGAACAGAGTTTTTATTTGTGTACTTAATGCTGACTTTCTAACGGCTCAGGAGCATAAATCTGGATTTTTCTAAGATCAGTAAGAGCACATCCACATCAGCTGAAGAGTAGAAGTATTAGGAAGATCAAAAGGGGAGTTACTCCTCCTCGTTTCTTTCAGGATAGACTAAAGCTGGTATTTAGGCCATCCCTGACAGTTATTTGGCTAATCTGCTCATTGGAGGGTTTTTACAGCTGCTTAGAGAACACATTCTTGTGATTAATTATCCTTAATTAGAATGCTTTTCCTCATATTTAGTCTGTTTCTCCGGTGCTGTGTATTAGGATTGCTTACTCACACCTCATATCCCCTGAACAATTCTCCTTAAAACTTTCTTGGCTTCTTTTGGTTTTGAGAACCTGGTGAGTTTTCCATTACTCTAAGAACAGAGTATTTGCCAAGACTTTTTCAGAAATGTATTTGCCCCAAATCACATGAACCAGAATGAACTTCCACCATTCCGTATTAAAATATTATCAAAAAGCATAAAATCAGATCTTAGTTCCACTTCAAAACTACTTTAAAATCCTCTGCCTTATCAGCTTTGTTCTGCAAAACCACAACACCTGTTCTGCCTCCAGGTTCAGCTATACCAAAATGGACCAAAATAGCAGTGAACACTTTGCTGACTTGTACATAATTAAATTTTCATTCAATAAGTGCCACACAAGGCCTTACCTCCAAAAACAACAGCATCATTCTTGAAGGCCAGATGGGGAGTGTGCCTGGGAGAGTCAGTGAGGGAGTCCTGTGGCACTGGAGTTGTGGGCCCCTCTGTTGGCAGGAGGGTCTCAGTTACACAAACCACACGGAATCTCTTTCTCAGGAGCTGCTCTGAGCCTGTCACAGGCACAGTGGGCTCTGCTGTGATGTTCTCAGTCAAATCAGAGTATGCTGTTAAGTCTCTTGGTGCACTTGAGGAAGGAAATGTGGTTGTAGTTGGGTCTGGCTGGCATGAATTAATCTGGACATCTGCAGCAGGGAGAAGAAATACATAAAAGTTGTGTTGGATGCCAGCTTTGTACTTACTGCACATACATTTATTGAAATTGTTCCTCAGTCTTTCCCTTCTGGAAATTATTAATTTTTTGTTCACAAAAGCTTTACCCAAACCAGGCATCCCTATTTCAAAGATGTGGCTACAACCTAGCTTTTATATATACAGCTTTTATCATTACTCACACAGTTAAACACTGCTTGTGCACTGCATGTGTGACACTCATTTTATGATTCCAAACCAATGACTATTCCTCCTGAAAATACTACCTGTGAAACCCAACACTATAAACTCCCACAGAGCAGGAAGCTCAAATGCAGATTCAATACTCAAAAATATTTCAAATATATTATATGTAAGTTCAAAATATATCCATGTGCTGTTGATACTCAGACAATTAATTTGATTTCCTGTAAAAAAAACATAGCACATGAAAGTTTCAAATAACTCAGGCACCAGTGTGAGACAATAAAGGGATTTGACTCTAAGTGGGGAAGAGAGGATAGGAAGTAACAAATTTCAGGTTTGAATAAAAATAAGTAATTTCCAGAAATTAAGTGATTTAATAGAAGTGGGTGTTGTCTGTATAGAAATGTCAGTGCAAGTGAAGTTTTACATGGAATTGGAAAAGCTGAGTGCTGAACCAGGCTCCTGTGAAAATGTGACAATTCTGCTTTGCTAGTGACATTCTATATTCTGTAAAGCTATAAAGATTTCACCAGGTAACAAGCAGCTTACAGCATAAATAACAGGGAAATGATGATGTGTGTGCTGCTCTCCCAGTGAATCCCCACAGGAAGCTGATGACGCAGAATAAAAGGCCAAAGGGCAGGGGCTTGACACTTTTTCCACTGTGGTTTTTCAAGAGCTTTTGGCCAATATTTTGGCACAAGAAAAATGGCAGACTGAGCTTCTGACAAATATTTTGGGTAAGAAATGGCCAGAACAGGCAAGAGTTTGGAAAATTAAGATAAAGGACTGCAGAATCATCCCAATGTGAAATGCACATTAAATGGTTTTCTAACCATTGAGCCAGCTTAACTTTCTTGACACACTCCAACAGTACAGATGTGTTTCTTTTCTTTTAATTAAAGCAAAACAAAGCAAATAATTTGGAATTACTTGCTGCCTCTTTAGCATTACCCAGTTTTACTCATTACCCAATCTACCCAACAGTTTTGATGCAGAATAACACAAATTTCAAGTAGTGTTGCATGGGCCTCTTCCCTCCAGCTTTATCCTCAGCCTCTTTGGAAGCTCCAGTGTTCCCAGCCACCAGGCAGGGTCTCAGGTCTCTACACCTTTGCATGGCCATATCCTGCATCTTCACCTTTCTCCTCCTTTTCCCAGCCCTTGTTCATACAACTTTCCTGAAAACTTTCAGGATTTTTTACAAACTCACTGGCAAAGTCTAGGAACTGATTATAAATGACATATTGATCCTTTGTTTGGTCTAATTATTGGGATGTTTGTTTTGTAATAACCATAGATGTGGCACACAAGCATGAACACATTATTATTTCTAGTTAATAGCACAGAAGCCATTAAGAAACAATATTGATCTATTGTGCTGAGATCTAATTTATATCAAGGTCTAAGTTCCACTGCTGGATCTTCAATCTGTAAATAGTGAGGACAAGGACAGGTCTTATCACACCTAGGGTGATGCACATTAAAGGGAGCTGTTGGATTTTACTGATTATAGATTGAGAATCTAATTAGTTTTATGGCTTATAATTTAATTTGGTTTAATGGATACATGTCCCTTTATTTAAAAAAAAAATCCAGTTTTCCTGAAGTACCCCACTCTTGGCTTTCTTGCAAGAACAGACACACCACACACAGACACCCTGGTTAAAGATTCAACCACTCTCTTTATAATAAGCATGCCTAAATAATCAAAGTATCTCCTTCAAGAGCATCATGTCAACATTACAGAATGGTAAAAGCAACTCTTCCACAAGAGTTTTCATGGCAGCACCAAATTATTAATTTGGATTAACTGAATTCACCTTTTGTATTTCTTGGATGCTTCTGAGCTAAGAACAGCTTGACAGTGTTTGAAACTGGGGGGGAAAGCATCAGCAAATTATAGGAACTCACTCACTTTTATGATTTTTGCATGCAGATTTAAAAAAAAACAACTATATAAGCCAAAACACACAAAAAAATGGACTTGTCATGCTTGCATACCTGAGGAGTTGAAGCAGTAGAGATGAAACTTTCTATCCTTGCCAGCATTCCATTGCACTATTCCAGTTTTGCCCTGGCCACATTTGGGGTTGGATGTTATCCGAGGAATAACAGCAGATCCCTCTTTCACCCATCCAAAGCTACAACAAAAAGCATCAGTGCTTTTAGTATGAGATTTATCACCTTTTTCAGCTGTGTGGGAAGTTTGTGTGGGCCACTGACTGATGGCACATACTTGCATGTTTCAAAGCCATGGTTCAGGGCCTCTTCCACTTGCTGCTTACTTGCCAGCTGGAGATTGAATTGATTACATCCATTGATTGCTTCGGAGAAATTCGCTTTCTGATCGAGGTAAATTCCTACACCCTTGATCCTGCAAGGTGAATTAATGGAACCTGGAATTAAGCCATAAAATAGTCAAGGTTACTGTTTGAATATTAATGTTTATTCCTCGTGAAGAATTTAAGATCAACTGAATTGAACATTTTTTTTTAAGTTTCTGGCTTGAGGATAGTAAAAAACTAATTTCTAGCATGAAAGACATTTTAAAAGCAGAATATATTTTTTTAACACAATAGTGGGGAATTTCAAGAGGTTTGACTGTCATTAGACTAAATACATATTCAGCCTTTTTTCTTTTCTTTCTTTTAATAAATTAAAGTTAGCAGTTGGACCAAGGCATTGATTCTGTCATTACACCCTTCTTATCAAGATGGTAAAAGCGAAGGAGTTACACATTATTTTTCATGGAACTAACATACCAATAAGAAAACAAAAAGATTTTATCATTTCTGATGCTCCTTATTCCTCCTGAACTCTTTTTACTTTTTTTTCCTAGCTTGGCATGATGCTTCCTTCCCCCAGCTGCTGTCCAGTGTTCCATTTACTGTGTTTGGCAGGGAGCAGGAAAAGAGGGGATAGGCCAAGTGAATTGAAATTTATAATACTTTTCCAGGCAGTTCATCCAGACTTTCAGACAGCCACAGCTGGCACACTCTTTGTGACACCTGCAGCAGCAAGTGCATAGCTCAGCTTACACCTGCTCTTCTCTCTCAGCTGTGTCCAGGGCATGGGGCAAAATTCAGCATTTGGCACAAATAGGGAGAAAGGGTATTGCTATTTTGTCTCCTTTTTTTACTGGGAGCATTTACTGGGAAAAAAAATAATCTTCTTGAGTTACATGCAATAATTGCCCTGTTAAACAAAACATTTCAGCATTTCAGCATCTCAGGATTTCAGCATTTCAGTACAGACATGTGAATAACCACCAGCCCCAGGTGTCACTCCCTCGCTCAGTGTTTGTCAGTCTGTATTCACTAGGTGGGTGCACTAAGGAATACTTCATAAAATCTATGCTTCAGAATACAGGCAGTCCACAAACTCTCAAATCTACCTCACAACACAAGTTAAACTGAATTTTATGAATGAAAAGATAGAACTGGCAGCCAAGCCACTCTTGTGATGAGAAGGGGATAAAAGGTGACTGAGCTTGAGTGGAGTGCTAAAAACCAGAGAGGCTTTTAGCTCCTGCTCCCACTGGATGGAAATGGCTTTTGGAAAATTATGCATCTCTGCTGTCCTTACATTCAGTTTAAATATTTGGTAGTGATCATTGAATCAGGTGGATTTCTCTCAGCAGAGAGGGAAAGCCACTGAACCCTTGAGCAGTCCCCACAGATAAATTGTGGCTGCATCCAGCCCTGACCTGAAAATAAATCAAGCCCAAACATTGCAGGGGGATGCAGAGAAGCTCAGTGAAGGTTTGTGCAGTTATCAAGCCTGTCTTATTTAGTCTGTTATTCCCCTATCTTCAGACTTAGGTCAACAGAACTTTTTAAAAAGCATAATGTTGAGAAAGGAAGCTTCTCAATGACCAACTTTACAAATTTCAAATAAAGCTCAGCAGCTGACTGAAAGAAATTTTATGAAATCTTAGAAAATTACCTGGATACTTGTGAGGTGCTACACACTTTAGTCATTCAATTGCAGGACAGATATGTTCGTGTGTGAATTGCATGATGGATACACAGTGTGATACAGAAATTCAGTACCAGAAAATTGGAGTTTCAAATAACTAGGAAAGTTGAGCCTTAAAATTTGCTAAGCCTCTGAAAACAAACCAGTGATGTAAAAGACACATTTTGTAGAAGTTATGAATTTCACAGTGTGAGGATGGCATTCAGGAAGAGAACAGTAGTATCTTCAAGTTTCTTAATCACTTCTTAAATCACCCCTGGACTCTGTTCTAAAGGTGACTGAGTTTGTGCAGGAGGCAGACGAATCCTTTAGAAGAACATTTTCCTTCTTGGTCCACAAGCTGCACATAGCTGTACTTTAAGCTCTGCTCTATTTAGGTAACTATTTAGGTACTGGCACATTCTGCTCAGTATTTTGGTCTTGGGTTAAAAATTTGGTTTACTGAAATAAGTGGGAAGACCTAGACAGAAGAATCTCAAGGCAAGACAAAGTTGCTATAGAACAGGAAGAAAATTATTCTGTTTTTGTGAGCTGTGGGTATTGGCCTTGCTGTGTATTAGTTCCCTTCTTGCTTGTTTTTGGGGGGCAGCTGTTGTTTTTCTCTTTTCCTTGTGTCTAACCTTCACTCTGATTTATTAGAGAGAGTTTCCTTTGGCTGCTGGTGTCAGGGAGCAGCAAGAATGAGGCTGTTCCACCAGGAAAGGGGCCAGGAGCAGAGGGTGACGGGTATTCCTGTGGAATTCCAACAGGGCTTGAGCATCTCATTCACTCACATCAGGAATCTTTCAGTAGCTGAGAAAATCAGTTGTCTGCAATAACTGTAAGTGTTCTTTAACATCAACAAGCATTAACTCTTTGAAAACTACAGTGAAGCATCTGGAGGCTTCTGGGGTGCAGTGAGCATCTGCAGATATCCCAGCAGATGGATTGTGTCAAGTTGATAATGGAATTTGAAAAAGAGCTGGTCTCATGTTGTGCTGAGGATTGTACAAAACTGTTTGCTCTGGTATTTAAAATAATACAAAATAAAGTTACATTTCAACAGATCTGATCCTAAAAAGCGATACCAAGGTCTTTAAAATACGCAGTTCTGTGGCATTTAGATAAAAAGGTTTCAACATTTTCAGCAATTCAATCAGACCAACAATGAAAGTTTCCTAGTATATCAGTTGTTGTTGCACTGTATTCCCAAAGCCCTGCCAGAAACACATTTACACACGCTCCTTCCCCACATTTCTGTCTGAAAATCCAGCTACTTTTTCCAGGACTTTAAAAAGTGAAACTTTACATACCTGTTACAAAGCAGTTTTGAGCCAGGAATGTCAGAACCCAGACGAAAGACCCTGCTGAGGTAACTCCAAGATAAGCTGCCATTGCCACCAGCTTGGAAAACACAGAAAATGAGGAAATTCAAGTTATTTGTCTGCTGTGCTAAGGAAAGTTGAGGTATTGGATGGTGTCAGGTGATGAGATGACTTCTGGAAAGCAGCTTGAGCTGTCAGTGCAGTGCTTCCCAGCCAGAATGTCCGAGGCAATGCATGGACTGTCCCTCTGCAGGGCGAGGTCACGGCCGGAAATCCCGGATCGCCCTCTCCACTCGCTTTCATCTGGGGATTGCTGGAAAATTTCTCTGCTGAGGAAGGGAGATAAGGCTGGCAGACTGCTAAGTCAGTAAATACTGTGAAAGAAGTTTTTCTTTTGCTGTTTTTTCCTGTTTTACTGATGAACAGGTCATTATTCATGTTGTCTGTTCATCTGGTAAATAAAACAAATCTTCTATTGTATCACGATATGCCACACAAGATTTTTCTTTTTTTCTTGGAACTGGGAGGGCATCCATGCCCCACTATCCTATTTGTCTTGATGGAGTAGTTTTACTTCTTTTTTTCCTTGGAGTTCCCATAACACAGAGGTAATATAAAACCTAATTTTGAAGAAACTTGGAGATACAGTGCTGTAATTGGGATTCCTTGTGAGACTGTAGGTACAGAGGTGGCAGCCAGTGCCATCACTGCTGCCTTTTGTGGAGTTCCAGCAAAGAGTGATTCCCTTGGACTGCTTCAAAACACAGATGATCCTCACAGCTGTAACTTAGAAAACCTTTGGGAAATCTTAGCAAGGAATTTTTTTCCCAGAGGTTCTGATAAACGCAGAGCAGGAATGGAGTTCAAGGGAAAGGACATCCTTTAGTGTCAGATGTTTGTCTAATTTAACCTGCTCTCAAAGATTTCCAGTGAGAGATTCCCAGCCTTTCCTCTGATGTCCTAGTTCAGTGCCTCACTGTTTTTTACAGTTTAAAGGTATTCCCTGCTCTAACTTGACTTAGCCATACTCTGGTATAAACCTATCACTTCTTTTCCTGATGGCACTGGACATAAAGATAATTTACTCACTTATGTTTTGCAGCTATTTTGTTTGTAAAGAGTTCTGCCCCTGCTCCCAGTTTTCTTTCAGCTAAGAAACCCCTGCTGCCTCATTCTCTGGCTCCATGTGATGCCTTGCCAATGCCAAGGCTAATTAATAAATTGCTTTACCTGCTTATACTGTTCAGAATGGTGCCAGTCTTTTAATTTTTGCAACAGGACGATTTTCTTACACCATGTCCAACTTTTGATTCAGCAAATTTTTAGATGTGCAGCATCTCCAGGCTGTTTTCAGAGTCCTGTAAGCACAGATGTAACAAAGCTGCCTCTCTAAACTGTGGATTGCATTTAGAAAATCCCCAGTTAATATATGAGATAACTTTTGACTTTTATCTGGGCACAGACACATCTCCTGCAGCACTGAATAGAATAGAATAGAATAGAATAGAATAGAATAGAATAGAATAGAATAGAATAGGAGTAGAATAGAATAAGAATAGAGTAGAGTAGAATAGAATAGAATAGAATAGAATAGAATAGAATAGAATAGAATAGAATAATTATTAAAAAATAATATAATAACAGGGTTATTGGATGGTGTTCTGTAACACACACAGGCACCTACAGGGCCTGAGGAGAATGCTGGGGGTCAGTGAAATCATTAGCAATGATGAAATGAAAATTGGGTTGTGTTTGGGCTGTGTTTTGGAGCTGAATTTGGTAAAACTCACTGAGATCTTTAGCTCTTGCTCCATTTTCTGTTCCCTCCCTGGTTGTGCTGGACTTACCTGCCTCTCCAAGGCCAGTGTCAGATACTGTAATCAGACTTAGCTCTCACTTGAAGCAGGCTGTAAGAGGATTCACTTGCATTTACAAGGTAGAAGCAGAAACTAATTTTTAGTTATTCTGTAGCTCTCATGGACTATAGATTGTGGCTGTAAAACCCTGAGAACATTAAACAAAATCTTACCATTGCAAATGCTTACCTTGAACTGCTAAGGATTTCTTACCATGAGAACTAATGAATAGCTGGATTTCTAAAATTTTAAAATTCAAGCTAATTCTCCTGCCAGGTCTTAACACTTTGTGCCCACTAAACTCACTGTGGCAAAGTTCCTTTAGTCAAACTCTCAATATTTAGGAGGATTTTTTGCTGTAAAAACAAGATAAAGACCTTTGCAACACCAAACAAAAGTATGAGCTCCTTCACAAGTTCTTACAGATTAGGAGAAGAAGAAAAAAATTTTAGAATGACAAAGCAAGACTGAAATAACTTTGTTTTTTGTCTGTTTCTTCCTTTTTGTAGTTCAGCTGTTCCAAAACTGCGTGGAAGATCACTTATCTGGACTGTAAGAGTACAAAAGGTCTTTAACCTTTTGGTGTGTCTTCTTCATAATTAGCGTGGTAAAAAAAAAACAAACCCAGATCTATACTGAATGATTAATTAGTCTTTGACCTAAATACTTATGGTAACCTATATGAAAAACTCCCAGCCTTTTATTGTCAGCATATTTTAAAGCGCTGATGAGGGCTGCTAAACAGAAAACTTTTGATAAGGCAGAACACATGTAACTGCTCTCTACAATCATTTCAAAAGGAACCTTGAAACTTGAACAACAGCAGAGGAAACAAAAAAAATTCACGTAGGAAATACAAATATCAGGGTCCAGTGACACAGGAGTTTGCTCTCCTCTTCTGAACCATTTTCCTGCAGAACTGGAAGACTAAGAGCAAGATCCTTGTTTCATGAGGACACAGCCATCAATATCCAGACAGAGCACCCCAAATCTTCAAGGTAAAAACCACTGAGACTTTGAAACCATAATTTTATTTCAAAACTCAAGTATGTGATACTATACAGTACAATACCAGCACACTTGTGCAAAATCTTACAATAGTACAAATTTAAATATCATACACAAAAATAGTGCCCTTTTGAAATTCCTTTTGCTAGAAACGTTTGTGCTGTGCAGGAGAAACCATAAATGTGTCTTGTTAAAGCAGAAAAATAAATATTGCACCTCAAGAAAACTATTTCAGTGTTAATAGCATAAATAATAGGTCTGTTTCTTGTTATCTGATGGAATCTTTGAACACAGAAGAGGTTGTTTGGCTTTTTTTATTTCCGGATAAAGCAAACTAACATCCAACAGATAAAATTATATTTAGACTAGTTTTTGAGCTTAATCTAGTTTCCTATTAAACAAAAGGTGTTTTAATTAAATAACTGAAAAATACAAGCATAGCTATTTAGTGTGCTGTTAGTCATTGTGGTTTGTTACTTGTTGTGGACAGTTTGCTCAAAGTAGTTATAAAAAAGAACAAATTTTTTTTTTAAGAAACTTTATCTTCATTTTTGCACCCTCATTAAAATCTCTTGTCTCTTTCAGCTCATTTGGGGCTGAATTATCCTTGTCTCAGACATGCAAGTAGTTCAGTTAAATCAGCACAACTGCTTATGGGAATTGTCCCTTGTGCACTAAACCCACAGAAAGCCAGTGTGCTGAATTTGAGGAGAGGATGGAGACCTCAATCACCCACTGACCAAAAAAACCTCTTCACATGCTTAATACTAAGCAATTAGAGAGTCCTGTTGATATCAACAACTTTCTATGTGTACTTAAAGTAAGTTGTTGGACTCACAACAGTGCAGATGCACATAAAAACAAATTAATTCAGTTACAAGCACTGTTAATTATTTTTCTTCAGTGCAGCCCAACATTTCCACAATCACATGAATATGTGCCATAATTTTTGGTGTAGAGAAATCTGAGTATTAAGGAGTATTTACCTTCAATCCTTATTGTTTTATTAAGTTATCAATGTCATTTGTAAAGGATATTAAGTTAAATAAGCTGCTTTTAGTAAAGAAGTATTCAAGAAACAACTGACAAGTTTCTTCAAATACTGAAAATACATGAAATATCACAGTAGTTCTTCACAGTCAGAAATTCTAACTGAACCAAACAGATTCCAAGTAATTTGCAAGAAACCTCCTGTCTTATTCTTTACCAATTGCAATTTTAGACCAAATCACACTTCCCCATTATCCTTTTTGAACTTCCTTAAGCACACTTTATATACTTTAAAATAAAAAAACCCTCCTAATTGCTTATAGAATCCCTTCTCCCCCTCAAAAAAAAAAGTGGTAGTGGTCTGCTCTTTTTTTATTTTTTTTTAATTTCTGCATATAAATGTCTCCTAAGAAACACATGGCAAACAAAAACTCAGCAGCAGGATGCTTGTTTCTGGTGCCAGGTATGTGAATTAAATGTCTGACTGAGCTGGGAACCTGTTTTCTTTGCTAGTTAGCTTGAGGTTCAGTGTTTCCACCAGAGGAAGACAGGACAACGTTGACTGGATCAGAACTGAAATGCCAGTGCTTCATAGCACCCTTATCCTTCAGCTGGAAACCAGACCTGGGTCTCAGTCAGAAAATGCAGGACAGGAGTGTCAGCAATCAAGTGTCACTCTGGGTTTGCTCTTGTGGAAAGACAACCATGGTTCACCTTCACTCAGCAGTGACACTCAGCACAGACAAATGGCACAGCCCACATTTGGGGCTCAGCCCTAGGTGCTGGGATTTGTACAGGTAATGGCTTCAGCATTTTCAAACTGCTCATCCAAAATTTTCAGACTTCCACATCCTTGTGTAAGAATTCACGACTCCCAAACAGACAAAAAACCTGGGCTAAAGATGATTCTATCCTGATGTGACAGTTGAGCTTTGGAAGTGAATCAGCTCAGTTTTGTGGTCAGATTCTGGAAATGAGCTGCTGAAAACATGCAGTGAGCTCTCCTGAGCCCTCCCTGCTTCCATGGCCTGGCTCATGCAGGCTCTGGTTGGGTTCTGGCTGCTCTCAGGGCTCTGCTCCTGCTGCAGATCTCAGAGAATGTTTCTTTCCAGTGTTAGCAGCAGGGCAGAGTCTGCTTGGTGCAATCACCTCTGCACAGAGGTTTGAGGAGCTTCTGTTTTCTCTTTTCTTTTTTCAATAAGGAATTGCAGATTGCTCCCCATGTCCAAGACTGCTGTGCTTTGGGCTTGGGCAGCACATGGACCCTTCCAGGCAGCCTCCACTTTGGTGTAACCAGTACTGACTCTGAGTGGCACACATACATTTTTGGAAATTTTTATTTATCAGAGGTTCCCAGACTTATTGGAAGATATCAACTGTGCCACCTCGACCTCATTTTGGCTTCTGTTGAGCATCCCATTCTAAAAAAAGTGGTGGTCCCATTCTTAAAGTATATCATAAAACACATTTATGCATGGACTTAGCATTCCATTTAAATAATCATATAGATAATTCCTCTTATAAAATCACTTTAGCAGCAAGGCATTTGGTCTTAGAATATAATTATATTCTTCCATGGAAGAGTTTCTATTTCTACCCAATAATCATGAATAAAGTAATTAATTAGCCTCTTAAAACCCAAAGGACTTAAATGCAATTAGTATTTGAACAACCAACAATAAGTTCAGGAAATGCCAAGTAAAGCACTAACTGCAAACACAGGTTTTGTGATGGTCTTCAAAATGCCAATGTCCTGTGCAAATCATCCTTTTAAATGTCTTGCAGGTTGCTGAGTGCTGCCAAACCCTTACCATGGTTCAACACCACTTCATTTGTAGAGTCCTTTGCCACAAGAGGACAGACAGGATTATTCAGGATTATTTTTCAGATGGGCGCCTTGGCAAGGAATGCTCCCCATGGATCCCAAACCTGGTGCAGTGGGGTGACTCCCTTGCCTGAGGGATGAGGTGGAACAGCCCCAGGGGTGACTAAACTCTACCTTTAACTACACAAACTTGCTCAGGGACCCTGAGGGCCTGGTTGTTCCTCTGTCATTCGGCGCGCTGCTGCTGCCGGAGTCCCGAGTTCCACCAGGAATACTGCTGGCCTGCAGAGCAGCTGCCCTTCCCTTCAGCTGCCTCTGACTTCTCATCACACGAGTTGGAGGAGTGGTAGATTCCCAACACCACAGCAAAAATGACTATTGCAGCCACCACGAGCCACACCACGTTCCAGTGTTTGCACAGTTTGGGGTACAGGATATATAAATAATTCACGACGACTTCAAGTCTGCTGTGAAATGAAAAGAAATCTGTTATCTACTAATCAGATGCAAATTTATCCTCTTAAGCTTCTTGGGTGGTGAACTATCTTTTTCCCCAGTACAAACACCTTGACAAAGAAGAATCAAGCTGTAAAGTTCTTTTATGAAGAGCTGCACACTCAGATATTCCAACTCCAACAATTCTGTGTGAGTAATTTTGTGTGACAGCTGGAGACTGTTAACCTGACTCCTACTTCTCCCACCTGTCAGCTGGCAAATCTCACAGCTTGGTAGCACAGAAAAAATTTGCACTGTTCCTATGTATGGACATATTACACCACTGTCTCACCTGCTTTTCAGGTTTTTAATCTCATCTTCATTTTCACTTTCTTCATGCTCATCATGACTTTCTTTGGGTGTCTCTTCATCTTCTTCCTTCAGTTCCTGAAGTTCTTTGGTTTTCTTCAAGGCTTCCTGGTATCTTTATCAGACAAAACATTTGTTTCTTAGTCTAGGATGTTGTATAAGCATGATCTTATTTAATGAAAAATGAGCTTTATGCCTTGTCACATGTAATAAAACACAAGTAGCAGTGTTGTAGCACTTGAACAAGAGTAAAAATTAGAATAAGGCACACAGCCAGCCACCCTTCCTGAACAGAGGATTATCTTAGAGCTGATACCAAATTTATCATTTTGAGCAAAAAAAAAGAGGTTGTTCTCTACAGAGAACAATTTCTGTCTGTTGTGAAGGAGTCAGTAAATATCTCTCTATAATATTCCATCATTTTGAATATCCTCTAGATACTTCTTTTTTTCCTGGAGAATAAACGCAATTCAATGCTAAAGTCAGATGCCACGCTGGATTCTGCAGGAGAGGATGAAAATTTCTGTCTCACCCTTCACATAACACAAAATCCTTCACTTGACATTCAGAAACAGATCCCAAAGTTGTTAATTGCCCCAAAACATGCTGTGCAAAGCACTTTGTGACACCAACAACATGACTAAAATTAAATTTTAAAAACACATGTCCTCATCTGGTAGCACATATTTACAGATTGAGTTGATAAAAAATATTCCCACCCCTTGTTATAGGCTTCCTCCTCTATCTTGGCTTTAGTTTCAGGACTGATCTCTTCCAGCCCACTCTGTGGCAGCACAGGAGTTGAGGTTTCACAGTCAGGCTCTCCATTTGACTTCCCACTGCCAAGACAAAAGAAGCAGACAGATAGAAAAGAGCATCACTGGCATGTGCTGTATTTGGAGTGAACTGCAATTTTGTGAGTCATGATTTGTCTTGTTTAATGTACATGGGAGAAATGAAATCCCTTTCAAAAGAAAAGAATTAAACACCAAGAAAAATATTAGTTTCAGGATGTTGTGATTTAAGAACAGTAATTTTTATGTTTCTCAGGTAAGAAAACTTGCATTTTTATTCTTCTTTTAAAAAGAAAAAAAAAAGGGTCTTTGTTTCCTGGCTCATCCATGACATTTATTTGCTATTCACAAAAACATTTCCCTCAACTTTCTAAAAATCATCTTAGAAATTGTAACCTGCTACATGAGAGGAACATAATAGAAATAATATCAAACAGTAATTCAACAAAACATTGCTTTTATTTGCCTTTGAAGTATTCTCCTCTGCTGACTTTACATGCTGAACTGATGCACAACTTAAAAAAAATACACATGCCTCGCTTTTCTCACTAGAACTTTTCTCAAGTAAAAGTTTTGAGCATTTAGCCTCAAGACAAGCTGTTTTACAGCTTGCAGTGCTCTCCTCTCATTTATTTGATCTGGGACAGAGAGTTTAAGTGATTGAGACACAACTCAGCAAATCCATCAAAGTCAAGGTTCAATGAGCTCAACAGTGGATCCCATTTCAGCTTCTGGAACCTCACCCTTTTTGCAGGGTTTTCTTTTCCTGCCCCTAGAACAGTTCAACCTGATTGACACCATCTGTGGGCAGTGGATTTGCTCTCAAGTCATGTTAGCATTTGAGATTATTTTCACCTGGACTTCCAACAAACCATGAGTGGAAGCTTGAGGTGCTCAAACACACAGAACTGTGCTGGTCTAGGTAATTCTACACTACCAGACCAGCTCCCACTTCTGCTCAAACTTGAATTTCAAGTTCTGCCTCTGTTCCTTGGTAACATGATTTGTTTTCTTAGGTGTGAAATATTGATAAGGTTTTTTCAGTTGTTGTTTTTTCTCAAGAATTCTGTCCAGTTTCAAAAGATGGTCTAGATCTTGCAGAGTTCTTTTGAATAGTAGCAGCCAGGGCTGTAGTTCTCCATTTTTCTTTTCCCAGTTGTTGCATACTTATATTCTTAGTAAAGCAGAGAGGTAAAACAAAAACATGAGATAAATTTTGTCCTGCTTCAGCACTAATCTAAAATACATTAAATTCAATATTCTGTAGTGATGTACACATTCTAAAGCTTTTCATTTGCATGTTTAAAGCATTCTAACAAGAAGCAGTAATATCACAGTATTTCATAATATGATTCTTTAAATTATAATTTAATATTAGCATTTAATAGGTAGTGAGATGACCTTGACAAAACTCACTTTTCTAGAAGTGCTGGCAGAGCAGGAGTAGATGTCAGGTTGCTCCTTCCATTACTGGGTGATTCAGACTGGAAGTAAAACACAGCAATAAAGGTCACATTCATTAATTAGTTAACATTCATGACTAAATAATGAAATACCAATTAAAATTCATTCATTAATTTCAAATGAGTGTTCAGTAAGATGACAAAGGCAGTGTGCTGCTTAGGTTTCCTTCCACATTCATCAGTGAAGTATCTTTAATATGGTGCTCCCACTAATCAGGACTTGCACACCAAGAATTCTCCCTGACATTCCCTTCTACCCTGCTTATTCTTTCCAAGAAAAGTCTTTCTCCTTCATATATTGATCAATGAACAGCAAAATTATTTTCTTGTTTCGCTCCTATTATGTAAGACCATTAATTTATTAGATGACTTTTCAGCTAATATATATTAAGTTTACTTACCAGGGATGGCATTGAAGGTATAGGTGAAGCTGTTGGTGACTGACCAGGAATGTTCAAGGAGTTAAATTTAGGAACAACTGCAACACTGACTCTCCTCCGAGGCATATTCTGGGAGAAACAACAATTACATTTTTCTATCATACAAGACAGACTGAAGAGCAATTCTGTGGGTTAATTTATGTGACAAAAAATGTAGGTTAGTGTTCCCTTTGGGACAAGGAGAGTTGGGAGCAAAAGTAAAATAAAAGGTCATGGTTTTCCCCAGAAATTCATCTTGTTCTGCCTGGTGTGAAAAGTGCTTAATGTGAAATGAGGGGTGGCACAGGGATGTTGCTCTTTTCCCTCCACACTGAAAGCCCAGCAGTGAAAACCACACAGCAGAAATGTTCTGAGTTTATACTGCCAGCTCTTATCAGAGGCCTTTAGCTTTGATTAAAGCAGATGCTTTAATGAGGAAAGTGCCAGTGTCACAATGACTGGAAAATAAGGAAGTCACACATGAAACTCTTATCTTGCTATGTACCCACTATGATATATTAATTACATGTAAACCTACTAATTATAATTTACTGAACAAAAACATCCATTCCTTCCACAAAGAGCAGCTCCTTCTCCCCCACCCCTGAGTTGTTAGACAGCATCAAGCAACACTGCTTTTACTTCCCAAAAACCATAAAAATTCTTTGTTATGACAAACACATGCTAACTGTAACAATAAATTCTAGCTCAAGTACAGATTATGTAAATTTTTGCTGTCATTTGGTAAGTGATGCTTCATCCTATGAAATCTATGTAAAATCTAGACTTCCAACTGAATAAACACATCAAAACACAGCTAACAGCTTTGTTTAGTGCACATCCAAACTCTTCTAAGATTCCACTCTCAACAACTTTCAGGAAAGGAGTTAAACACAGGTTCAGTGAATACTTAGGAGTCACTCCATGATCCTGGTTCTAGACAAAACCAACTATATCTATTCATTAATCACAATTTTATGTAATGTGCTCTTGAAAAACTGCACAGGGAAGTCTGCAGCCATGGTAGACAGTCCATTCTAGTGTTTGGGGTTTTTTCCCCTCCTTTTTTATCATTTGGACTTGTCCCTGTTAAATTTAGTCTTTTTTTGAGACTTCTGCTTCAACTTATGTGGTTCTCATTCTGAAATCCTGCCTTGCCTCTGTGCTGTAATTCTTTATATCCATTACTCAGAGGTGGCAGGAATAAACTAAACCTAAAGAACTCCAACACAAACAAATAAAAATATGAAAATAAACACAAGTACAATGCCCCTGATCACCAGTTTTCCTAATGGTCATACTGGGACTCATGCCTCTCAAATCACTGGCTGTTTTAGCAAGTTTTGTGATCTCCAGCACTTGGAAGTTTTGCAGAAATAAAACACTGGAGTTTCACATCAGGCACTTCCATTACTGCACAAAGTCATGCTAAATCATGTGTCCAGAATTGCAAAGCACATGCACTAAATTGCATGAACAATACTGAGAATTTACCAGCACTGCTTTGAGCACAGCCTAAAGAACTGAGTGTATTTCACTACACAAAATGTTCATTTTCTGTGTATTGCAGAAGTACCTTTCCAACAGTGAGAGACATGGATCTGGATGAACGAGGAACTCCATCTTCTGCACAGAAACAAAGATAAAGAACAGCCTTAGACTATATGAGTATCTCTAAATAATATTAATAGAGCCCTTGCTTACATTTCAAGCTCAGATACAGTATATTTATACAGGGCCTGTAGTGACCATGTATTTATTTGTCATACAGTTCTCTTCTCAATTATACCTGCACAAGAAATTTGAAATAATTGCAAATAACCAAATCATTCCTATTTCCACTGAATCAGGCAAAAAACCCACTACTGGCCTCCACATATGAGTTCTTGCAAAGAAAAAATCTTCCTATTTCAGTTTCCAGCACAGGAAAGAAAAGGTTGCAAAAAGAAAAAAGTGTTTTCAATAAGGAAATTTTGCCATCACCTGGACCTGAAAGGAAGTTGCATTAAAATTATTCAGGGTGCATGGATATGCAAGGGGTAATGAGAAAATATGATTGGATCTCATCAGAATTTGGTGAGTGATAGGGATTTCAAATGACTGTACTTTAGCATTAAGTATGGCTCATAGGAAACATTTTAGCTTATTTCTGTAACTTTTTAAAAACTACTCCTGCAGATCAGAACTTCATGAACAGGTTTCATGATATTTTAAATCATTAACAGCACCAACATCTCTGTGAATTAGAGGCAAGACAAACCCTTAAATTTTTAATTTTTCTTTACCAGATGCACCATAGCTTCTGCTGGAATTCTGATTGGCAAGTTTCTTGAACTCCATCAGTTCAGCATGATCCTTTTCATATGTCCTTTTCAGATTTTCCACATACTGCATCATTACCTCTGTTGCCTTTGACATACGCTTCTCCTAAGGAAGAAAAGAAGGAAATATCCAGGGTACAAATCTCCAAGAAATCATTTGCCTCTATGTGTAGGCTCCTTGTCAGGGCTGAACCTGGAGTTACTGCTCTTAAAGAAGTATTGGTGCCTCCATGACTGAAAATTCTTAAGATAGAAGATAATGCAAATTCATATGTATTTCACAGAATATCATCATTTATTTTGTCATGTATTCATACACCCTGTGTGCCTATCTGGTTAGTTATGTGGTGAACCACATTTGTTTTCAAACCCTCAAAGGTCTTAGTCCCTGGCATCAATCTGGTTACTTCAGAGAGCAAAGGGAACACTCTTGAATCTGGGAGGGTATTGCTGTGTTCTTATTTATACTCACTCTATTCTCATGCTCTCTGTAATTGGCTGAGATATTGCCAAAGGCAGGTGACTGAATTAGATGAGCTTCATGACCCAGAAAAGTTTTCTTATTCGTGCCTGCATTGATTTGAAATGAGTTTCTTGAGATGCATTTGTAGCTCTGAATAAAGTATTTGCTCCTGTTGTAGAGATGTTAAATAACTTAATGGGCAATCTTCTTTTGGAATTCTATTTCCAGGCTGCAATGTTGTGTTACCTGACACTACAACAAATGTCTTGAATCTGCCAAAATGGCAAACAAAACTCAGAGGGTGAAGGTAACCTCTACCCCAGGCTGGAGAAGGGTGAAGCTGTGGATCCAGGCCAGAGTTAAAGAGCAGGGTGCCCTCACCTGGCGCACGGCCCCGACCATCTCGGCGCGGCTGGAGAGCCGGGCAGCCAAACGCCGCAGCACTGCAATGTCCTCCAGCAGCTTCTGGTAGGCTTCCCTGTGCTCGTAGTGGTGCCACAGGTGAGCTGAAGACTGAAGCAAAAACACAGCAGCTTTAGCAGCAGGTCACACCTCGAGTGCTGTGTCCAGTTCTGGGCCCCTCAGTTTAGGAAGGATGTGGAGATGCTTGAGGGCATCCAGAGGAGGCAACAAGGCTGGTGAGGGGCTTGGAACACAAGCCCTGTGAGGAACGGCTGAGGGAGCTGGGGTTGTTTAGCCTGGAGAGAAGGAAATTCAGAGGTGACCTTATCACTCTCTACAACTCCCTGAAGGGTGGCTGTAGTCAGGTGGGGCTTGGTCTCTTTCTCCAGGCAGCGACTGACAGAACGAGAGGACACAGCCTTAAGCTGCCAGGGGAAATACAGGTTGGATATTAGGAAAAAGTTTTTTATGGAAAGAGTGGTAGAATACTGGAATTGTCTGCCCGGGGAGGTTATGGAATCACCAACCCTGGATGTGTTTCAAACAGGACTGGATGTGGCACTTGATGCCATGGTTTAGTGGAGGTTTTAGGGCATGGGCTGGAATCTTGGAGGTCTCTTCCAGCCCAGTGATTCTGTGAGATTCTTTAGTCCAAATGGAGAGGCCAGAGCCCCAAAATGGGGTAGAAAACTCCAGGCAGAGCTCCACAGGGGGAGAGCAACCCCAGAGGGGGGCCAGCACTGCCACCACAGCCAGCCCAGGGTGCTGCTGCCCTGTCTGACTGTGGTGCTTCACTGCAAACTGCAGGAACACACTCTGAGGAGTTACAGAGGGTTCAGCACATCTGCAACACTTCCCCTTCTGAAATCTAGAGTGAAACATGCCTTGCTACCTGTGAGCTCTGCAAATGCTAAGTTCATTTCAACCAGCACTTAAAAATGATTGCTGAGGGACAAAGGACGTTTTCATTCTCTTGGCACAATGTATCAAGAAGGCCACTTGTGTTCTTTCAGTTCCATGATACCT
The DNA here is from genome assembly GCA_013400955.1 of Drymodes brunneopygia. Taxonomy (NCBI): domain Eukaryota; kingdom Metazoa; phylum Chordata; class Aves; order Passeriformes; family Petroicidae; genus Drymodes; species Drymodes brunneopygia. The sequence continues at coordinate 173,071 of VZTZ01024264.1, read as the reverse complement.
CACTTATTTGGAAAATAAGACATTATAGTCTCAAGAATTACTTTGATAAATTGCAACCAAAATTTGACTGCAAGAACCAAAAAGGCATAAGGAAATCCATGTGAAAAAGTCATGCACAGAATTTCAGATTTTCCTTTTTTTTCTTGACAACTGTAACCTCCTTATTTTCAAAAACAATCAGAACTTCATGTAGATCAGCTTTCTCTTGAGATTAGGTTTCTGAATAACACATCAATTATCACAAGACTGATTTAAAAAATCAGAAAGCCTGGTAAAACTGTCACTGAGCCATAAAACATGTGCCTGTCCTACAGAAATGAAGATAACCTCTCAATGAGATTGGAACAGGTGTAGGTCTGGCATGACAGATTTTACAGAAGCCATCACTGCTTTAAATTGCTTGTTAGTTTATTCCATTGTCTAGAACAAAAGCTTTCATAGGGAAGGCAGTTTCCACTTTGTTATAAATGATGTAAAAAAGCTTGTAAAAGCCAGACTGTGGCATGTGAACTGCTTAAAGGAAGAAAATCCCAATCATGCTTGGTGCCTAATTAGGGATTCTTAACAGAAATACATGGCAAATCTAACAGACTTATTTCAGTCTGAAAAGCCTGAGATTTAATAGGCTGTTTCTGCTTGCTCTTTACACAGGGAACAGAGGGAAGAGCAGCAAAATATTCTCAACATTTTTGGTTTTCCAGAAACAATTAATTTGAAAACAGAGATTTGGAATCTCAGGTGACAATATGTGAAGATCACAATCTTCCTTTAATTGTACATTTTCTTACCTGATGGTGTTCTTGATAAAGTAAATTGGAGAATCAAATGTTCTCATAAGAATGGCAGCTCCTCCTTGCAATAATGAATGCTGGGTCTAAGGCTACTTTATTTATCAGCCTGGCGTCTGACCATCCCTCCCTTTATGCACAAAAAAATGTGCACAGCACTTAAGTTGACACATCTTAGCAGGTTTTTGTCATTTCAGTTAGAAAACCCAGAGAAAGCTGGCAGGAAGGATTCAAAGCTACTGCTGTAAAGGAACATCAGGGACAGCTGGAATGAAAAGTGTGCTCAGGCCCAAAACCTGATCCTCAGATTGTATCTATTCCTTAAGTATTCCTTGCTCTTTCCTTTCACATATTGTGCCTTCTGGTATCTGCAGTTAAGAGTCATTTCAAATTACACATCTCAGGAATCAGCTTTCAAATCATTTTGGTATCTCTCATATCTGGACACCTCAAATTTATTGCTAAAGAAGGTCTTGCCCAGGAGAGCCTGGATCAGTGCTCAAACTGCAGCTCTGAATGCTCTATTTCAAGGCTTGTTTCAAGAACTGAACATCAAATTCCTGGTATTTATTCCTGAAATCTGCCAGACCCAGGGGAGCATCCTCTATGCATTTCCAGCAACTCTGGCAGAATATGCCCTCTCTCTTCCAGAGCAGAAGGCAACTCATGGCAAGGAGTTTGAGCAGCAGAAAATGAAGTTTTGGGGCTGAATTTCCAACAGTCCAACATATTTACAATGTGTGTGCACTGTCATGGACACTGTAGCTCAGCTCAGGAAAGGAATTCCCAGTGCTTTCTTACCGTAATGGCTGCTTTAAAGTTTTCCAGTTCCTTCTCAGCATTCTCTTCAGTCAGATTTCTCTCTCTCTCTGCCTGCTGAATTCTAGATTCCAGTGTGTAACTGTCATTTCTAAAGGCCAAGGAGAGTTGTACAAACACATTCTGTTGGGATTCAAAAAGAGCATTTTCCTGTGAGTCTCACAGTAATACAATTTTCAATGGCAATTTATGAGTAAGGTATGTGTTTGACAAACTTTGCTGCCTAAATAAGTATTGGAACAGAAAATTGGAAGTATTTTTAATTATAATTTTACTTTTAATTTGAAAAATCACTTCTATTTACTTCCATGGCCACAGGAATCATAAATATGTTGCTGCCTCTTTTCCTGGATGTTTTTCTGGGAGCTCTGTAGGGCAGAGACACAATGAAGGAAGCAGCAACATCACAATGGATCTGTTTTCTAGCTGGACTTCCTCCAAGGGTCCCCAAGGTTTCTAAACAGATAATTTGTGCAGAGGAAGTCCAGGGATGAGCTCACCATGAGCACTGTTTTACCTAAGGGATAAACACCTACCTCTAAAGCCAGCAAAACATGAAGTATTTAACATTTTTATTCTCTTGCACCCTGCTTTTAAAGGTTGTTTCTTTCTTTACCAGGCTTGTTATTTCTTAGGATTAATGCTTTGCAAAGCACAAGGCACCAACAGTTCCAATAGATTTATGTAAATAAAGATCCTTTTCTTGACTGGTATGTGATTAAAAAAATACAAGAAACAAAGCCTGCAAGCTAAAGAGCAAGCTGCAAACAAAATTATTGGCTTGAACCAAGAAAGTAAAAATTATGTAAACTAACAGCAGGATATTATTAAAAACTCCCCCAAAACTCCTCTTGGCCAATAAAAATGCAATTTAAATTGCTTAGTTTCTGGTCTTATTTAATTAGAATATTAAAATGATTTCCAAAGTGAATGCATATTTTATTATGAAAAACACAAACAAATGTCTTGGTTATTTCTATTCTGTCCTTTTGCAATCCCTATTGCTCATATTTCACAAAATTGTTATTTTGATGGAGTTCAAGAAAGTGTTTTTTTAATGAGAAATATATTTTGGGGGAAAAAATCACCCCATTACCTCATTCCAATAACCACCCTTAGACTCAAAGTAACCACTTAGAATTGGAACATATGTCTAAAATAATACCATCCTTACCTCAACTTCTTTTTCAGTGAGTGGTGGGGAGCTAGAAATAAAAGTAAAAAATTCACATTTTAATGAATTTCGTCTCTAAAAACAAAGCTATTCTAATATTTAATTAATTAAATTAATATTAATTTAATTTAATAATGAACAACAAAATACATGTTTGAGTTTCATGAGTTTTCACTGCTTTTCAGTATTGATTACAATCCAGCAATGGTCTCTCCAAGGTTCTTCACCTCCTGCATTCATCAATATAAAACAATGTATAGAACAATTCCTTCACAATAAATGTTAAATATTTATTTCATCTGCACAGAGAATCCTTACTGACAGCTTCAGATGCCTGAAGGCTCTGGTGGTTTTGGTACAAAACCATGGGGGTGAATGATGGGATTGCTTTTGGCTGAATAAGTTTGGAATTGTTTTAATGCCTTGGAAAGTCCAAATCAGTGAATTCATGAGCGAGTCCTTCAACTACATGTGCAAAATAAACTCCATTTCCATGAAAAATTGTCACCTGCAGAAAAATTGCAGATTTCTTACATATCCAAATTCTACCACTGGAAAGCAGCATCTGGCCTGATTATTTTCACGGGGGTGAGAAATAATACTAATATTTCCAATATGAGTTCATATCTGCAGCAGCAATCCTGGAAACCAGGAGTGGAAAAATCTGTATGAAAATAGACTTGCAGCATGCAATTAAGGTTTAAGTCTTTATGCAGAACTCACAAACTTATTCTACAAGTTAGCCAGTTACTGGGAGCTGGTGCACTCCCCAAAATTTCCCAGAAAATCCATGTTGCACATTTTAAGATGCAACAATTTGTCTCCCTGTGAATGGAACTCTGTAAGGGAAGTTGAGTGGTGCCTTCTCCTGGAGGATGTGTTTCCATTCTAATGAGCTTTTACCTTCCTGGCAGTGATTTGTGCACCCGCAGTTTCCTCAGCAGAACATCAGAAATGCTGGGCATGACATCAGAGCTGTTCTTTGTCTCTTCCTCTTCAGTGGGGGAAGGGAGAGGTGAAGGGCCTGGGAAAGCATTTTCAGATTAAAAAAATACTGTGTTCCTTGAAAAGCCATGCATTCTTCCCTGGAATATTTTAGCTGAAATTCTGTAATAGAATACTGTCATTTTCTAGGCTTTAAATGCCACCTGCCAAGATGAAGTGTAGTGTAATGTACTCTAGTACAGATTTTGAGCACCATTTCTTGTTATAAATTACACTCTGTACCTGTTTGCACTGTATGTTCATTGAAACAGGACATAAAGGTTTTACTTTCATTCTCTGATTCTGTCATCTCCCTAAGGACCAAGATATGGCTAATATATTTTAATTTTTAATTCATGCTACTTTTCTGTATTTTCATTTTATTTAATTTCATATGTATTAGTTTCTTTATCTCCTATCTTGCCAGGATTTAATGAAGGACTCTCCTGTAGGAAAGGCAGATTCCCCAGTCTGAATGTCAGGCTTGGGAAGGACTCTTTGCACAGTTCTCCTGTTCATAAATTTAACAGGATTCTTAGACTTGCCATGTAAATCTGGAGAACAGAATGAGAGATTCTTTCCAGCTACATTTCAGCTCTGTGAATTTGCTTTACATTAAAAAATTCCAGTATTTACTTAAGAGCAGTCCATAAACTCCAGCCTGACACCACGGTGTCTCCAGATTGAATTCATTCCGCTTATCCAAAGCTGTGTGGATGCAGAGCTGTGTTTGCTCAGATGGTGACAGTAACTTGCCATTGATCCAAACCACGATGGGGACAGCACACTGGATTCACAACAGCAATAATGAGGTGTCTGCCTATTCCCTAATGTTTCAGCAAAATGACCACTCCAGTTGAAAAGGAGGCTTTTGTGACAATGTAAGGAAGTAGGACTCCCTAACAAATTAACTCAGAATTTGACCCCTTGCTTGTTTTCCCCACTGAGAACAAAGAATTGACCCTTAATGTTCTGGCTACCATTTAGATAATTTATTGGACTATAAAAAGCTTGTGAAACTCATGAGATACTCATGGATAAAATAATGCTTAGCTTTTCATAATGTTTTCCTCAAGACTTCCAAACCTGCCAAAATTATGGAACAGGCTGGTAAAATGGCAACTATTTTATCCTTTCAAACAGAGCCTGCCAAATAATTTCTGGGAAATTTATTTATTAGCAGAGTGACAGGAATAATGTTATCATATCCAAGAATCTAAAAATGTAATCACTAAATATGGAGGACAAGAATTCTGGTTTAATCTTGATTCATCCAGACTGAAGGTGAGTCTGTTTCCAGACACAACATGAAATGCAGTATCTCAACCATCTCTCAGTGGAACAGGAACTTTAAGGCCTGAGGAGCCAGACCCAGAGCAAATGTAGGAATTAGCAAAATGAACAGTATTGAGAAAAATTGAAATTGTCTTTGGATTAAATCTCGGACAATCAGTTTCATCTCCTTTCACAGTAACCATCTCCATTTCAGTCAATATCACACTGAACAAGTTCTGACTTAATTACTTACAAACAAATACATATTTTAGTTTAAATATTTTAGGCTGATATATTTGGTTTAAGTATTTTAGCTAAGTACTGCTGCTATTTAATTCTTCCACGTGTTGAATTGTCCTCAGGTTTCTATCTTTGCTCTTTATTTTTATTCTGAATTTTTTAGATGCATCAAATCTTTTTTGCTTGTGTTAGATTGAAGAAAACATTTGGTGCCAGATTTCTTTTTTTCCTATATGTGGAGTTTAAAGCCTTTTCCTTTATTTTTCCTTAAAAAACACAGAAATTAAGGTTAAAAATCCCACCTATTGTGAGGCATAATTTTCCAATCCTTCAAACACATTTATGACTCTTCTCTGGCCCTTTTCTCATTCACACTGACATGGAAATGTGGACCAGCAGTGAAAATGCCATTTCAATACTTGCCACACATAAACTAAAATAAAAAAGCAGGAATAAATCATCCCATCTCTTATTAACACTCCCAGGGATCAAATTCACCCTTCAGACCATGATATCTTGCAGAAGTTGCATCCATTCAATCCATCACTGCTGAAATGTTTCCACAGAAAGTTACTGAAACTTCAGTCCTACAACTTAAGGTACAAACCAGACTCAGTTCCATGTGTGCATCTTTTCCCTTGGTTATAATAACACCTACAGCATCTTCTTGGTTCAAATCATCAAGAAATTGAGGTAATTTCCATTACTGGCCTCATTCATCATTTATTATTGTTCTCCATGACTGCTTCAACTATTATTGCAATTGAAGTAAAAGACTTTTTCACTTTTTCTCCTCGCCCCCACGTTATAGTCAGTTATAAAAATCAGTACATAGCAAACATGTCTTCCAGTTTTTATGATACTGCACCTTTTTCCTGTTCTGCTGCTTCACTAAGTTCAGGAAGTTTAAGTCCAACTAAATTTTGATTTCTCATCAAAATATGCTCCTGTGAAGAGAAACAGTAACATTTCTAAGGAACTGAACCATGAATCTTGATTTAAATATCCCTGCCATGTGAACAGTAAATATAACATTTATTTTAGTTAATTAACATAATAGAGATATTTAAATTAAATTACAATCAGTTGCTACATAACATGGATACTCAAATTCACACACATTCTAGAATGTTACATATTTCAAATTTCATGCAGGAATTGTTTAGAAAAATTCCTGGCGATGTAAACAGTGATTTGCAAAATGTGCCCCTTATTTAAGTAGCTCCACAGGGTTTTGGTAAGTGAGAGCTTTAGTAACTGACAAAAAAGCAATTTTGGATACAGCCACAGTAATGACTAAGTATCCCAGATAACAGAAAAAAACCAGAAAATCCTATATATGAGACTTTGCCTCTTTAACTTTATTAAGACCAGAGCTGGGGATGTTTCACTGTTACTGTGTTCTACCTCTATTCCTTACAGGCAGGAAGAAATGCACTCTCAAGGATTAAACCTTGTTGTCCTATTTTTCCTTTTATCATCTCCTCAGTTTCTTTCATTTCAGTTTAAATTCACAAACACCTGCTTTTGTTTCTGAGCAGACAACTCCTACTGGAGACAGAGCTCAAATCTTACTTAACTAGAATGATAGATCATGTTGCAATAATCTTTTATTTGTGCTTAACAGCTTCTAGGTCATTCAAAATTAGAGAATTAAGAATTATGGAATGGCTTGGGTTGAAAGGGACCTTAAAGATCATCCCATCCAACCTGGCCTTTATCACAGCCAGGGCTGGAGCACCCACAGCTTCTCTGTGCCAGGGCCTGAGCACCCTCCCAGGGAAGGATTTCTCCTGTCATTATGTGGCTCAAGTGTCTCTGTAATCAAAACTTCCAGCACACACACACTAAGAACATGTGTGCCATATAAACAGGAAAAGGTGCATGACCAAGCTGCCATTCCCAAGCAATACAATGGGAATGAAAGAACCAAAGTGCAGAATTTGAGGTCCTTGCCTGTCAGCCTTGTGTTCATCTTAAAATATGAACTACTGGAGGTCAAGGAAAATATCCTTATTAGGCTGTTCAGGAAAGTACTTGCTGCTTCTTTTTTTTTTTCTTTCAAAAATCATTATTAATAATAGAGACATGTTCATTTACTTTTGGTGGTTTATCATTTCATTAAATTTCTGCTTTTTTTTCTTAGGGTTTAAAATCTTAACTTTCCCTAATCATTTACAAAATTATTTAACAGCAGATTAGTTAATAGATATTGCAGTCCCAATCTGTTCTTTTAGAAGATGACAAATTTGCAGCAGGTTAGAATTAGGAACTGTAGGTCTGGACATGCTCTACCTGCTGTTTCTCTCAGAGATGCCCAATTTTACAGCTCTGAACACTTGGAGAAATTTTCTGAGAAGATTCAATAATCAGCAAATCATTACAAACCCATTTCCTGTCCTCTGAGCTCTTGCAAATGTAAACACTGAAGTACCACAGTGCACCTGATGCATGTTTGAAGAGAACTAAGAAACTGAATAATTCCATGGAATTTACTTACAGGCTACAATTTAGTAAAGTTGCAAAGGAAAAACATGATTCAGTTCTGTATTGATTATGCTGAAATTGCTTCCCATTTGATCACTGTATGTTTCTTGCAGTGATAAAAGTAATGCTGGAAGTTTAGTAGGGTATGAAAATGACTTTTTAAAACAGGATACAACTGGTGACAGGACTTACCTCTCTGAGCTTTGTCAGCTTCTGCATTCGAACTGGCTGGACTTGGATTTGAAGGTCTTTGAATGCTTTTAACTGATTGCTGGATTTATTACCAGCAAAGCTTTTCTCTTCCTCAGATGGTGATTTTAAAGGGCTTTTCTCTTTCTGCCCAGGCTCCAGGCTGTCCCAGGACACCGCCCGCAAGAGAGGAGGACGCAGTCCACACAGTTTAAATTCTGCTTTGCATGGAACTTTATGGTCCCTCATTTCTGGAACAGGAATTTTGAGCTTTGAGTCCATCGTTCCTATTCCTGGTCCTGCTAGATGGGTTCTTAAAGGAACATCGTTTTCTTTTGCTTTCTTGAGGAATGGTTTTCCAAGTTCATTTTCACAAACATTCACACAAGTGTTAAGAGACATTCTGCCACCATCACCTGCTGCAGGGGAGCACTTGGGTAAAGTATCCATATGTTTACGTGGATCAAAGTTTTCCTTTTGGTCTGACAGCTTCTCTTTGGAGTTTTCAAAGCCAGCAGAACGAGGAACCAACCTTCCCTGAGAAATCTTTCTTTGATCATTCTGCCTTCGGTCAGTTAATCCTTTTGCAGCATTCTGAAAGTACAGAGACACATGAAACAGAGAAACAAGTCCAGATTCCTCTTTTCCCCTGCCCTAGGACAGATTTTCATTGTAAAAAGCCATTTCCTTTTCAGTGACATTTGCTTGACAAAAGAAATAATTTTTAAAAGGCACTTAAAGAATACTGAACTGGGAATCTCCTCTCTGAACTTTGAGTTAACCTCTCCCATTCCAGAGTCCAGTGCAGCAAATCCTCCTAAAGCCAAGCTCCTCAGCACCTTAATGCAACAGAAGGTCTGAAACACTGACATACACCAAAATGCCTACAGTGGATATTTTTACTTTACTTCTGAAGTTATTTAGGATATTGATTTTAATTGAGCTAGAGCAGGGTGCATGACAGGATGGATAGACAGCTGCAAGCCCACTGTCCCCCACTACTTTTGCAGGTGCTTCATAATTTCTTAGAGGAGTGTAACTTTCTTTTCACTCAGTGAACAATCTTTCAGCATTTAAGTCATATGTGTGCTAAGAGAACCCAGCAGCCTTTGTTCAGCTCCTAATGTCAAACACTTACCTCTGCAGTTTGTCTGTCATCCTCTCTCACTATTCTGTTATTCTAGTAAAACAAAAGAAGAAAAAATTGCCTTACAAGGTTATCTTTCACATCTGTGCTGCAAGTGTTAGGTAGAGGTATTAATGGCTGAACTTTGAATCTTAATTTTGAGATTCTCTCACTTGAATCTCTTACATTGCTTGTTGTATTTGTTTGTGAAATAACTTTAGGGATTACTTTTTGCATAGATTAGGGTTGTACTGGATCTTTTCTATTTTCTACACTTAACAGGTCTTTATGATCTTCCAGTTCTTGTTACCTCATGGATTTCTGTCTTCAGAGCAAACATTTTTTAGTCCCTTGCTGTACAGAGACAATACCAGTAATCCAGTTTTGGTATATAAAATCATATTCCAAACATCCCATTTTTATCAGGGACTAAAAGGGCAGCATATTATAATACAGCACTTTATTAACCAGGTTATTACACAGATTATTCAGCTCTTACCTGCCCTGGAGATACTGACTCAACCCCAGTGGTTGTGCATGCATCAGACCCTGAAAAATACACACATAATTAGGGAATATCCTGATATTTTCCTCAAATTTTTTACTATTCTAGCATTAACAAACACATATGTGCACAGTTTCCCAGGATACATGAAGGACAAAAATTCAAATGTCAAAAATACTCTTAAAAAGGAAAAAAAACCCAAACATATAGTAAGTGAAATACTCATTAAAGCTTCTCAAAACTCCATTATTGATAAAATTTTAAAAATAGAATAAGTGACCTTGCAACACCACAGGAATAAAAATATAATAAAATATATATATATGCAAAAAATATATTTTGTATGCATTCGGGAGCTTTATCATATGCAGGACTAGATGCTTAAATCTAGAATTACTAAACAAACACATTTTTGGTGAGCTTTTAGAAGTTAAGGTTTGAGCCTGCAAATGGTTGGAATTGATGATCTTTGAGGTCTTTTCCTCCCTTAATGATTCTGTGATCATTTTACCTGATGGAAGTGGAAGAGTGAGAGAGTTGCTATGAGTGAAACTTTAGGACTAAGAGTTGGGAAAACTGCTTCATTAGAACAAAGATAAAAACAAAATAAAAAGGTAATTTTACTTTCTAGGCTTGTAGTTCCTGTATGTTTAGAATTCAGATGAGATTAAAACATCAATATTATAGTCATCAGTCATTTGTTTGTTTGTCCAGAACCTGACAAGTCATTTTAATTGCCAGGTTGTACTTGGCAATTAGGAGTTCAGAATATGTTTCATGTCTTATACTTGTCAAAAATGGATAAATTTCTTTTGATATAGAGTATCCTTGTTCTCCTCAGTTTTCTGATACTGTAAGCACTGAGGAGATGCAGCACAAGAGAAGGTTCAGGAGGAATTAAGGAAAAAAAAGAGGTGATGTACAGTTGTGGGGGTTTTTTCCTCTCCAGAAAGTGTCAGGCCAATTGTAAGACAAAACTTTGTTTGACCTGGCATTTCAAAACAAAAATGAAAGTCCTATTTCATGGTAAAATGGCATTTTGTTCCAGTTTTCAAACGCTTCATATAAAGGGAAAAATAATTTCAGTTGACATTCTAGAACAAATCATTTTATTCTGCTGTTTTTAAAGGAGGATCTGGTCCATTTAGCTGAGTTTATGGCCATGTTCAGAATAAGGGGCAGTGCAATTGTGGCTGGAGGGAATGTTTTTTCAGCAGCATGAATCTTGCCACTAGAATTTCATTAAACAACAATTTGTGAGCATTTTTCACTTTTCAATAGAAATATTCCATGCTTTCTTGCTACACTGTTTGCAGTGCAACATTCAGGCACTTTAAAACTTCACACCATTTTGCCCTGACACACCTGAGTCCGTGGATGGGTCATTTCTGTTTTATGTGGAACCAAGAGAGATTCTGACCTTCAAATCAACCAAGTGTATGCAAACTGCAGCAATGCAGAGATTCCAGCAGATGTCTGCCTTTAGAGATGTTTGAAGGAGAATATAAAATCTGCTTTTCAGGATCTGCCCCTACCTGTGGGTGACTCTGGGAGGCTGCTCCTCGACTTTCTGCCTCGGCGTGTCAGGAACCTCTCACTCACTTTCTTTGCTTCTTCCAGCAACTCAAGGTTCTTCTTTTTGTCCTCCTCTGATATTTTGACATCTGGGAGTGGATCATTCACCAGATCAATCACATGACCACTGTTGTCTGTGTAGAAAATGTCAGAATTAGAGTTGGACCTCCCATTTCCAGGTGTTTTGGGCATGTCAAAGGAACAAGTACATTGAGCTTGCATGTAACAAAAATTAATGTCTGCTCATTTTAATGTTGTTACAATCTCAAAACCAAAGGCAAGCCACTAAGATTAAGTCACTGTGACCAAAAATGCTCTGAAAATGTGAAATTGGCTTTTCCAGCTGTCCCTCCAATACAGTTTTTCTCATTTCTAAATAAAAGTGCCGTTAGATCCATCTCAACTAAAAGCATTTTTGTTGTAGACTGAGTTTTTTCATGGAATTTTCATGCTCATTTTTTCAAGGCTAAGAAACCACAAGCACACCCAGCAAAGATTTATGCACTGTAGTTTCAACAATTAATTTCACACTTCATTAATCCGTGGCTTTTAAATTGCTTGAAAACACTGAACTTTGGGCACCAGTTTTTTATGGTTCTCTGTGATGAAGCAAAGAAGGCAGGCAGTTGTCAGAAAGACCCTTTCTGAGTGAGTCAGTATAAACAGCTTTTGTGAGCACCTAAAGAACAGCTTGGATGAGGGGGAGGAAAATCATCAGGTAATATGAGAAAAATATTTTAACATTTGACAAGAGCCATTACAGAACCATCAGTTTTCAGAAAAGCTAAGGACATAAGCAAGCAGCAACAACTCAAGGGGTTTTTGTTTGTGGGTGTGGAGCTGTTTCACTGTTGGATTTGATTGATTTTTGGGGAGGAGGGAGAAGTGCTTTGGCTTTAATTTCCTTAAATTTAGTTCCATTTCAAGGATGTCAAAAACCATCCTCACAGACTGAATATTCTAAAGTAATCTAATTTTCAGTGAAGTATCTGGTTTGGTTTGAACTCAGATTTGTGTGTTGGAAGTTTGAAAGACAGACCCTCCCAGTATTTCATATTGTACAAGAAATTAAAGCATGTCTATGCCCAGCCTGCTGAAAATGTTCAGCTAATGCACCAATTAACAACCTTCTGGAAGTAACAATGTGTTTATTTCCCTGAACTGATCTGCATGAAGTCCTCTTACAAACTCATGATCATAATCCAACATGCCAGCAGAATTCCCTGTGCATGCATGACACAGAGAAGAAATTGTGGTCAATGCAGTCAGACTCCCTATACAGGTTTTTATTTCATGTCCCATTTTCTCAGGACACATCCTAGCTGAAATGAGGAATCACTCCTTACCAACAGAAGTGAGTGAGCTTGCTGAATTCCTGCTGGCACGGTTAGAATGTCTCCTGTGAGGGCTCCGAGGCCTACAGAGAAAAGTGAACAAGCAAAAATTATGGAGTATGGCACCAAAAAAAGTTCCAATTGCCTAGAAAAATTAATATTAAAAAGAAAGCACTTTGATTTAAAAATGAAGACAAGAAGTATTAAGTGCAGTTCCTCTCATCTCCAAACAACTGGAAAATAGAGGAGGTTGCAGAAAGCAGGAAAACTGCAGAAATTGATCTGACAAAGGAGTTCTAAAATTTGCTGTTAATCTCATCCACTGTAAACATGATTTCTCAGAGAAAAACCTACATTTCTTTAGATTATTACCATGACTTAAAAATCATATAAGAATGGTATATAGCAAAAAAAAAAAAAATTTAGTCTTTGTGAATTGTTACTTCTTCTTAAATTAAATTTTATGGCTAAAATAATTCCTTAGGCTCCCACATTGACACTACCATGGGATCTTTCTAAATTGCTAACCAGGTAAAAACCTCAAACAACTGCAGAAATGTAAATGCTGATCCTGCAAATAATTCTGTTTTCAAAGGGTTGCATTGAAATTCTGACTCTAAAGTAATTTTGAAGTTTGGAGAAGCACACTTTTAAAAATACAAAAAAATTATAGATTTACAATACATTTTTTCTGATACGTTTTTTCGCCGTATTTTAAGTTCAGTGACAGCTCAATAAAATTAAGAAAGCCTAGGTCAGGAAGTATGCTTTATCAGAATAAATATAATAACCTTAATTCAACAAGTTTTCAACTCCAAACAGGATTACAATTTTTATTCAATGATTTACTTTCACATATGCTCAACCTCAAGGTGGTATTCTTGTCCCATCTATGTGAACAGGCCCAAAACTGCTTCAAAACTCAATGTACTACAGTACTCAATGTATTACAGTATGCAATGTATTACAGTATTCAAATTAAACATTTAAATTGTCCAAGTCAATGAGTTGGGCTGTCAGGCTCAATATTCTGTGTAACTCCACTCTTTTAGTCTCAATTATATTCCTGTTCCCCCATCCCACATCCTAAACACCACCCTCAGATTGCCATGGCAATATGACCAAATCAGAGCTTTGCAATAATATTTTCATACAAAGTACATTTCAGAGCAATGTTTTAGAAACACAGAATTGATGGATGGATAGGCAGTGTGTTATACAGTACCTGTTAACCAGATTTTTATCAATTTCTCCTTCTGGCACAACAGCATTCTCTGGAAGAACAATGGAAGGTGTGCTGCATGTTGTCCCTTCAGCAGTTGTGTCCTGGGTTTGTGACAAATAAAAAAATGTAGTTAAACAGAAATTCAAACCACTGAACATTGACTCTCTGTGTGGAAAATAATGTGTATTGCTCAATTTACCTAAAAGAGAAAGTGATTGAAATGAGAGAGAATTAGCTGGAATGTGACAAAACAAATGTGAATTAAGAGGTCTATACTTAAATTAATCAAAAGAGATGATGGAGACCTGGAATCTCTGGTTTCTTTAAAAAGCTGGAATGCATGCAAGCTAAATTCAATAAGCATGGAGCTAATGAGAAAGTTGGTTCTCTGGTTTTTCACTCAGCAAACCATTCCTCTGGTGAGGTACATGGACAGGAGTTCAGTGAATTCATGAGCTGAATGCCAGAGTGGAAAGCAGCTCTGTAGAACAGGGCTAAATCAAGCACACAAACCCTGCAAATGATAGTAATTTATAATGAAAGCTTGAATAAACACGGTATTGAGTGTATACCCAAAACCCCAGAAAATCATTTTAATATTTTGTCAAGAGCTCCACATGGTTTTCCCTCAAAGTACTGAGCAACCTGGTCTAGTGGAAGGTGTCCCTGTCCATGGCAGGGCAGCTGGAACTGGATGATCTTTAAGCTCCTTCCATCCTAAACCATTCTGTTCTATTTTATTCTATTCCATAGGAAGCTGACACTTGACTGCTAATTCCTATCATTTACCATAGAAATCCTTGCAATATCTCTCCCAGTGCTGCATTTTATTCTTGTTGAAATCGTGTATTTTCTGATCAAGTCAAAGGACTCTAAAACTGCTTGAAAAGTGGTATAATATTAAAATAGATAGCATAACCCTTCTACTTCTCAAAGGCAATGAAATACACCTTGATTTAGACCCAGATTTAGGATTCTTGATTCTACTGTAAATAGCATATTATTTTTTACTAAAATAAAAATGTTTCACGCAGCTCCACACTTTTATACTCATAATTCTCATATGAAGTTCCTTGGCAAGTTCACTTTGTCAGTCACAGGAGAGCAGGATGGGGAACATGCCAAGAAAACACTGTGAAGATTTAAACTGAGGAAAAAATATCCTTGCAATTCTGAAAATGTTAAAATCCCAAAGCATGTGTGATTCACGTGCACGAGTGACATTTTATGGCAATAGCTTGAAAGCAATTTTTAGTAATAACCTTGAAAAATGTGAAAAAGTTACAATATATTTTGTCAGTGACAAAACTTCAGGTGACTGCTCTGCTTGTAGGGCAAAGCAGCTGAATACACAGGCACAGTGTTTATACTGATCTCGTGACTGCCAGAAAGCAAAAACTTCTGAATGATGTAACATCAGCCTTGAAGTCACTCAAGCCCATTTTAGGACTCTAAAAACAGCTCATTAAAAAGAAAAAAAAAAAAAAAGGATAAAAGAAAAAAGAGGCTGCAGCCAAGGCTAGTTCAGGTCAGGTAGAAAACATTAATCCTGGTGAGCAGCTCTAGAAGCTCAGCTTTACACAAGTGAAACCTCATAGCCCCTGCTGTCCAAAGCTGCATTATCCAGGAGAGGGGCAGGAAGAGCCAGAGCAGGAAGCTCCTGGCTGCAATCCAAAGGAATTGTTCCAGACTCAGGAGTGCTCAGGCTGCTCCCCACAGGCCTTGCAAGAGAAGCTTTAGCAGGAAGCTTGAGCTGCCTCACAGTGGATTTGACAAAGATTTCCATCATCCTCCCATTTGTGTGCCTTTAACTGAGTTCCCTTGGTGGCTTCCAAACCCTTCTGCTCCTCAGTTATTCCCAACAGCTGCCTCATCTCCTATTGATGCCTGAAGATTTCAGCCTTTCTATTTTTCAAATCCTGTGCTGCAGTAGTGCAGAACTCTAAACTCCATATAAACTGTAGTTAACTGTCTTCACATTTTGGTCGGAAAAAACAATCCCTCTGGGCCTGAGATCCATGGACACCTCATAGCCTCTGAAAAGTATAAATGAAAGTGAATTGGGGGGGAGCAAACTGGGGGAATGTGACTTCATTAGCTGAGGCTGTAATTGGAGGATTAATCCCGATATGTAAATGGACCAAACTTATCTCTGTCTGAAAAACTCATATTTCGGGTGTAGCCCCTTGGGGAAGCTTTTTCTGCCCTCCATGTACCTGAAGGCCCTTCATTAAATATATCCACTTTTATTCTTTTCACTTTGTCTGGCCTCTGTTTCTAGGTAAGCCCAAAAAAGGCACCACTACTGCCTTTTTCCCTGCTACCCAAATCTCTGCTTCCTTTCTATCCTAAGCTCTCCCCCCCACAAAAATGTAGGGTAAAACTGACTCCAGCTGTAGGGCTCAGGTGGGAAATGCTCCACAAGGGTGCCCAGGAGCCATCCAGAGCTGCAGGGCTGAGAGGGTGGCACAGGCAGTTTGGTCCATGACAGAGCAGCCAAGAGGAGCAGGGATTCTCAGAACCTCCAGACATTCTGGCTGTTAAGCTCTATCAGGCCCTCACTAAGCATACAGAGAATGAAAGTTTTATAATCCAGCCAAATTTGGATGATTTTTACATTAATGGGATGATGGGGAATACAAAAATACTCTGCTGAAAGACCTACCATGCCAGTAAGATGACAGAGCTTTACTGTGTAACACTTGAATTCTTTAAAGTACTGGGGAAAAAATAAATAAAACAGGAAAAAGAAAACCTTCTGCCACCTGGCCATATTAGTTAAATTAGATATTAATTAAAAGTCTGGAGTAAATTTCAAAAACACACATTTCAGTAAGAAATACTGAAATGAAAACCAACATTTGTTTTCTCAAAATGAATTTGAGACTTAGAACCCAGGTCTTGCCATCATGTAAAAAGCACTTGAAGCATGCAGGAAGCTACATGTGATGGAAGGTTCATTCCCTTTTTGTCAGAACTGTTTTGCAATCTGTGTGCCTTTGGTCATGCAGGGAGAAGGTGGGGAAGAATCTCCTGAAACAGAACGAGGAAGCTGTTAGACACCAGACAGCACTTTAGATGAAAATTTGGACTTGGAAAATTTTGTTGAATGACAGAAAACAAATCCACCAGTTGTCAGTTCCTTCTGATGCCCTGTCCTTGCTAGCAAGTCCTTATCTCACAATAATCTGTTTTATTTAGAGTCACTTACAGTCATGCTGTAGAACTCCATCTGCAGCAAGAGCCAAGAGTGACAACAGCTATGAACAAGATCAAATTTTCACAACACTGGCCAGTGGCAAACCATAAGTAGGCTTATGAGCAGTGTGTTGGTTAAAATCCTTCCCCTGCTACTTTAAAATAATAATTTATCTAAAATGAAGCATTTTGCACAGTGAACTGATTTGCGAACTATCAGGTTACCATAATTCATTTAAGACCTACTTCTAAAAGGTCTGGAAAATGTATTAAAAATTGAATGCTTTTATTATTAGGAGGTTGGAAATTTTCATTTCTCCCATTTGACAAGAACATTCAGGATCAGAATCACTGATGTCTACTAGATTTCCATATTTTTCCTCTTTGGGTATGTTTTACACAGCAAGTCTGTTGTACTAAAATAGTTTTCACAGAGGTGAGTTAAAAAACCCCAATAAAATCTTCTTGAGCTAACATTTGTTATCAGATGGAGTCTTGATGAGCTTGTATCCAACTGAGGTGTTTATGTGAAGGCAGGAAATGAGCACTCAGCACCACGTGCAGTTTGGATGGAAGGCAGGACAAACTCACTGCTGACAAGATTTTCCAACAATGTTAAAGCAGCGGATGTTTTCACCTAAAGTGTGGAATGCAGTGTCCTCAAACCCAATGACAGTGTCACATCTTTAACTGAGGATGTGCCAGACTATAAATCCTTTCTTTCTTTACACCAGCTTGTATAAAAATGAGTGATTTGGATAACCTGTCATGTCTTAATCACAGTAAGGTTCTTTACTTCAGCTAAGCTAACAATTAAAAAAAATCCAACCTCAGTTTATTAAAACATGAAGTTGCTTTTTATCTGTGGTATAGATTATTGAAAAGGGGGAAGTCCCATCTCTTACTGATTTTTTAATATTTATCTGGAAAGGAAACATGTAAGAACATGTTGATGGCACACAAATTTAAAGCAAACTGATGAATCTGCCTGGGGAGCACCCAGCTGCCCTCTCTACAATTCCAGTGTATGTTCAGCTGCTGCTGGGGCAAATGAAGCCCTGAGAAAGACTACAAACCAAAAAAGCCCATTTCCATCTTCCACACACACATGAATTGCATAACATCCTCTATGTCTGTAAAAACAACACCAGTTGTTGAAGTACAAGCCTGAGTTCTGTTCTCAACATTTAAAGTTTTCTTTAATAACATCAGAAAGGACATTTTTGGACAGCTTTGATATATGTCTGTCTGTTCTGAACCATTTATAAGCCTCCAGATCAAAATGATAAACAACTGCTTGAGTAATTTCAGTTCTCATCCCTTAGGCTAGAAAATATTTGAGGAACTCCAAGGATTTCAGCTGAAGGATCATTCATAGCTTCCCCAGTTAAGCAAAACACCCTGATACAGAGCAACAAATAGATTTGATTTTCTAAACCCCTGAACATACACAGACAGGTTTCAGGCTCAGGTTTCCAGCAAGTGTCAGAAACACCTTGGTCAGTAAGAGAGCTTACTTTGGCTGGAGGAGAGCTGCTGTGCTGGGCCTCTCTGGCTTGTCCCTTGTCTTCAGGGAAGGTTGGCATGGTGGGCAGTGTGAAGCACGTGGAGCTGCAGTGTGGACTAAGAGGACCATGCAGTGCTGGCAGAATCTGCTTCAAGTTAGCCTGAAGGCATAAGAGCTGGGAGGCCTCGTGATCTGCAGGCTGGGTTAGATGCCAAAAATACAAATCAAATCTGTTCAAAACGCTGCGCTCGAAAACCGAGATCGCTTTGCAATAACAAACAGAATTAAGGTTTAAAATTAAAAATGCTATCTGGTGTTTTATTAACTAAAGCTTGCAAGGTCAAGTATAACTTAGCAAATGCACTCAAAACAGACAACTTTCTATTCTTGTTGCTATCTCCATCTCTTTCTTCCATTTTAGAGATTTTCATTTGGTCACTATGATGTGACCAAACAACCTTCTCTGAATATCCTCTGTGAAGGAAACAGCATCCTGGATATCACAGAGCAACAGAGCAGCTCTGCTTGGAAGGGGCCACAGGGGTCACCTGGTCCAACCTCCCTGCTCAAGCTGGATAATCCCAGAGCACATGGAACAGAATTGCATCCAGAAAGGTCTTGAGTATCTCCAGTGAGGGAGACTCCACAGCCTCTCTGCACAATCTGTTCCAGTGCACAATCACCTGCACAGGGAAGAAGTTCTCCCTCGTGTTCAGCTGGAACTCCCTGTGCATCAGTTTCTGCCCTTGCCTCTTGTCCCATTGCTCAGCACCACCAAGCACAGTGTGCATCCATCCTCTGTCACCTCCCTTCAGATACTGACAGACATTGCCAGGGTCCCTTCTCAGTAGCTCTTCCATATTATGCCTTTTAGTAACTAAAAGCCTTAATGCTACAGAGCATGATCTCAGATCTCAGAGGACCAAAACTGCAACCCTAGAGGGTGGCACTCTTCCTTTGAGCAAGGTGAATTGTGCAAAGACTTGGTGTGCCTCTGCACAAGACAGCAGGGTGCAAGACACTTCTGAAGCAAAACAGCAGAAATGCCCAAAGAGGGAAAAGAATCCCTACCTATTAGCTGAGAAAATTCTCATTATTAGTATCAAGGGGAGGCACTGCATTCTCAAGGATGACATCAGCATGAAAGCCTGTTCCAAAGTCTGAGGATCAGCAGTGCAAAGCACAAATCAGTGCTTAGAGTGGCAGCAGATGGGTTGCAATACTTACTGTGACACCTGCCCAGGGATCAGGGAGCTGTCCTCATCAGTACTGCAGTGTCATCAATTCATCAGTGTCTTCATCAATACTTCAGTGTGCTCATCAATACTTCAGTGTGCTCATCAATACATCAGTGTGCTCATCAATACTTCAGTGCACTCCCCAGAGGTGCCTGCAGGTCACACACACACAGCTGAGACCACACTGGTGTCTGCACTGGGCACTGCTGACTCCTGCATTGCAAATTAACCTGTAAATTTATAGTTTTACCTCCTGTTTCAGGGGTGGGCAAAGAAATGTGTTCAGGAATGTGGTGGTTTATTGAGGTTGCCAATTGCATTTGTCAAAATGCATCTGTTGCTTTAAAATAAAAGCAAAAAGAGGCAAAGCCATTCACAAGAAATACTGAAGCAGCCTCAGTAGTGACAAGTGCCTCACCTCAGCTCTCACAGAAAAAAACCTGTGTTGTAAAAGCTACAGAATGTGTGAAAACTTTGGTCTACAGTAGCAGCTGACTCATACTTTTATCAGGTTTATTTCACATTATGTTGGAAACTTAATTTTCTCTTTCACTAGAAGAGGAATACAAGGCCACATCACATAAAGTTTAATGCAGATTGTAAAAATGATCCTGTGTGTGTTCAGGAAAAAGTTATTTTTGAATTATTATTATATAATATTATTATTACTTTTGAATGAATTATATCATTGCAGTCCCTTGATAATAACTCTGAAAAAGATGCAGCACATGTGACACCATTATGAATATTAAGATATGGACTCTTTTTGAACAAATCAGCAGTGTATGCTGGAGGGACAGAATGTTTCAAGCTTTTCTAGACATGCTGAACCTCTTACAGGTGATTTTCTAACTCTGCTGAAGGAAGGGGAAGTTCATGTTTGTATCAGGATTTTACCCACCTCTGACTTCAAATAAGAGTAGAGGAAACTTTCTATGAATAAAATCTTTAAACATGGTTATTAAGGCAAAACAATTTAAGTCCCTAATAGGATGGAAAAGACTTATTTATGATTATGTATATTTTAATAAACCCACAGATTAGACAGACAGCAGTAGCACTGAACATCTGTGTGTTTCAACAATTAAGGTTTTTTTGTATCAAACCCAGTCACCAATTATTAGCAACACATGAAGAAGAGATGGAAGCAAGGTAAGTAAAAAAAGTGACACATACTTGCTTTTCATCTCTCTAATAAAATCCTGGCATCCTATGCAAGTTTTGAGTTTGCAAGAACTCAAATTCAAATTTTAAAAAAAATAATTTAAAAAAAGAGAGAGAGAAAATATATAAATATATAAATCTGGGTGTTTATCTAATCCCTCTTGGTGTTTGCCTTATGAATTTATTATGGTTCTGATACATTCAACCCCAACAGAATGCTGGGCCTGAAAAATCAGGAATGTTTTGAGTCATGGCCAAAGCATGTTTGCAGTCCTACATGGAATTGTAGAAGCTATTGCACCAAAGTGGTTCATTCCCAGTCTTAGCTGAGTTCTCAGCAGATACTAAACTTCCAAAAGTTATCTTGAAACAAGAAAGAGCTATTAAGCACATCAAGTTTCAGTTCATTTTTCAGATTTAAAAAGCAAAAAAAATCTTTAAAAGCAAAAGAAATAAATCAGCGGGCTTGTCTAAGAATAGAAAGGGACAAATCCCAAGCTGTGTTGTCCTAGAGATGCAGCACAGAAAGTACAGCCAAGGGAAAATGGAGGGTAGAAGGATGAATTTATGTCACCTTAACAACCCCCAGATTTGGAGTGGACTGAGTTCAGGCTGTCTCTGACACAATTCAAACCTTACTCTGATTTCCTTACAGAGCTATCTTGCAAATAGGAACAAGCTTCCAATCTCTGTGCTGATCAGTAGGAAAATTTCTTCTTCTTTCCATTTTTTCCTAATACCACTCCAGAAAACCCCAGTGCTGAGGACTACACTAGAGCAGTGAAAGCTTGCACATAATTATTCATATTCTTGGGCTTCTTAAAACAAACACCATCTTTACACACCTTGAGTGCATTGCTGAAGTCCAGTGCCCTGCCAGAATGAGGACTACATATTGGTATTTCAGTATAAGGATGTAGCACAATTAATAAACTCTAGGACTTGGAACTCCCAAATGATTTATTTTTCAGTTTAAAAGCTGAAAAGTTTTAACCTGTACAGTGTTCTTAAAGTCAGCTGACCCATCACAAACACCATCTATTGTAAATGCCAATGGATTTACCATGCTCTGCAAGGAGTTCTGCCATTTTCTGATCAATTACTGCCTTCTGATACTGGCAGGAAAGGCAAAGGTTTAGAAATGATGGAAACTTCAATATTAGTGAATAAATGTTCTTCCATCACTGCTGAAGGGATGCTCCTTTAGCTGGGCAAAGAAAACAGCCCCAGGAAATGTCAGGTGGAGTCAAAATGCACAGAAACAGGGGCTTTGTGAGAACACTCCACAAGAATTAGAGGAGCTCATCTGCATCTCAAAAATGTAGATAGAAAATAAAGAAATGTCCTTGGAAGATTTAGGTCACTGCAAGGTACATTTTTTTTTCTTTTTCAGCAGAGCATTAGAGAAGAGTGCAGCCTTGGAGCTTACAGGAATTCACAGCTCTGTTTACAAAAGCAGCTGACAACCCTGAGCTAGAATGTGGAGAGCAGGACCAGCCTGGTTCTAAGCCTGGCTCACCTGGAGACACTGAAAAGAGAGATGAAAAATACACCTGCACTTTAAAAACAGTCAAGGTGCATGAGCACATATTAGCATCCCAGGCACTGAGGAAATTTTAAGATCCTGTTATTTCCATTTTTTTTTTTCTTCATTTTCTTCATTCTCTATCTAATCAAAGGATGTCATGATATTATTGTAGTGTTTTATCAAAGTAAATGATCTCCCCCAAAACTCCATTCTTTCAGAAATTGCAAGAGCTTCAAAATTATCTTTTTAAAATTAAATAGTTGTAGAGATTAACTCACATGTCACAGGCAAAGTGGATGTGGGTGAAGATCTACAATCTCAGTCTGCATAAGCCTTGTGCACCTACAAAATGAGTTAAAAAACAAACACAAACAAATTACTTATCCAATTCACCAAATTTGGCTCATTCCCACACTGAGAGGAGACAATCTAAAGAAAAAAAAAGTAAGAAAAAGAAATAAAAGAGAGGATGGAAGGCTGTTCAACATTTGGGTCTGTTGTTATAAACTTACTGCTTAAAATAGTTAGGAAAAAAATGATCCCCTGAGCTCAAATTTGTAGTCAGATATAGATCAGTGAATGCAGAGAACTTTCTTTTACCACTGTGTAGGCTTAGAGTACAATCTGCAGGAAATGGAGATCTGGGAGCTCTATTCCATAAAAGGGAAAAGTATTTGGAGGCCCTTGGCTTTCAGAGTGCTCTCTCTGCAGCTCGTCTGACCATAGTAGAGAAAGTTAAGGAGAATCACTGAACTCCCCTGGCTGAGTCACAGCCCAGGCCCTGCAGGGGAGGCTCACAGAAAGGTGCTTTACTCCAGCTCCACTGAGAGCCTGCCACCTGACCCCAAATGCTCTGGCACATCACAAGGGCACAGAAAAAAAAGAGCAGAAAGAAACAGTTAAGAAAGGATTTTATGAATATTTCTTGACCTCGTGCTGCCTGCGGTCAAGCCAAGCAACTCTCATTTGTCAACAACAGGAGTTGCTTGCTCAGGGATGCAGCTGAATTCAGAGTGGCTTTTTGGAGCTTTTTTCTTTGTTGCCCTGCAAGTGGCTGTGAAACATCCCCATATTAGAAAGGTGTCTCTTTGCACTCCTTTTTGTGGAGCTGTAAAAATACCTGGAACTCACGGAACATTTTGAATTGGGTTTTGCAGCTTTGAAGTGCATAAAACCCAGCAAAAGTCCTTCAAACCAAGTCTGACCAAAGCAGGGTGTTTTTCTTCAAAGACAAAGCATGATTATAGCTGAAGATACACAGTCTATTGGCATACATTAGCTACCACCAAAAACTTCAAAAACCCCAAACCACAACACAACAAAACAAACAACCCCCCCCAAAACCAGATCCAGAATATCTCAATAGAAACCCTTTGAAATTCTGCATTAGGACTGCGAAATCTTTGTACAACAGGAACATTCACTGGGAAAAGGAAAAAAGAAACCCACAACTGAAGCTGACTCATGTACATTCCTGCCCTATGTGACAAAAGGTCCTGCATGGAAATTGGAAGACATTTTCTTTATTGTCTGCAACACAGGGAAAAAACTGACCAGTAGTTTCCTACTGCATCTCATTTTTATGACAGAAGGGTGGTTTTTCATGTTAAATCCTCAAGTTTGCAAGAGATTAAGATCCTGCTTCAACCAGTTTACCAAAGCACCAAGTCACAGCCCCAGGACAGCTGTGATAACCTGAATAATCCTAGTCCTACCCACACTAACATTCACAGAACACATAATATATGGCATAACACATAATATATAACATAACACAGAAAATGTGGAAGACAAGGTGGTGTTTCTGTTTATAGGATACAGAACAATTCCACTGGGGCATCCAAAGTGTATCTGCAACCACAGTGTGAATGCAAAGGATTTGTTCTCATTCTGAGATTAATTCCTGAGTGACTGAAATAATACTCCTTGACAATCACAACACTTCCAGGCTGCAGCCTCAGAGACACGGGATAAATGTGAATAATTCTGTCACAAAAATATTTTAAAGGATGAAACCAGCAAAAGCTGAAGGAACATGCAACTTCTAAAAAACTTCCCTCAAAGTCAGTGGTTACAAACTTCCTTGGGACTACAAGCTACACATGAAGGACTTGATTTACAGAGCAGCATGACAGGAAAGAATCTCCTTTTCTGCTTCCTGTTTTCCTCATAGCTCAGGAACACATAAAACTGGATGGTTTTCAATAATCTACTTGAATGAGAGAAAGGAAAAGTGAGGTCAGGGGGAAAGTAAAATGTTTTGATGTCTGTCCAGCCTGCATCCTGGGAGAATATCTCCAGTAATGGGTAATTATGACTCTGTTGAGACTGAAAACCAAAAGGTATTTAAAAATTTACTCCGAATTTAAAGAAATCTGAAAACTAACTCCAAAAGAGTTCAGTGGGAAATGTTTTCTGGGAGTTCTGTACTCAACTCCTAGAGGATCTATTCTGGTCCCAGCTTTAGCTTTTCCTTGACACATAAAGAGAAAAAGCAACTGGGCCTGATTTCACTCACAGGCAATCATTTCAACATAGCTAAATGGAAATTTAAGACTCACTAAAAGATCATGGCTGTGTTTGAAAATAGCATTTTTTTTCTGTAAAATGTCAGCTTCATTTGTTTTTGCAATGTTTTTACAGTTCCTGCTTTGTTAGCAGGCAGTGTTTAGATTTACTTCTCTTGCAGCAAAGTGTCTGCAGGAGTGGCTTACAATGACTTTTTTTGTCTTGCAAGAATTCTAGGCTGAATTTTATGCTGCAGACAATCAGCAAACAGATGAAGAATATACATATTTTAGAAGCACTGAGGAGCTGTATTTCACTAGCTTTTTAGACTAGTAGACTCAGATTTAAAAAAAAATATATTTCTTTTAAGTTAAGCCTATTTTAGGCAGCCTGAAAATTTCCCAATTCCACTTAATTTTAAGGGGCAAGTAGGAGTTAATGTTGCATGAATCAAACTTTTATAAATTACTCTGTTTTGGATGCAGTTTTTTTATTTTCACAGGGTTTTTAATCTAGCACTAAGAAGAATGTAAGGAAATGAGGTTATAAGCACCACTACCTCCCTGTGAAAACAAATGGCTTTAGGAATTGTATACAAGTTTAGAAAAAAAATATATGTTCTGGTTCACTTGCAGTTTTTATTCACTCTGGGACTTTCCTTTGAAGAAATACTTTTGAGACAGAACTTCAAAATGGTGATTTTACCTGATTAAGTACCTAAGAGTCAGTTCTCTTATGAGAAGGATGTCTTACTGACCTCTCTTTGTTTTCCATCAGTGGGCTTTCAGGTAGAAAAGCAAGAACAAGACAACAAGCAGCACTGCTCAGCCAGGGGGCCTCTAGAAAACCAGATGGGATGAACTTTGGGCTGCCTTAAAATATAAATACAGAGAAAAAGACAATACATGTGATATTAAGGAGCAATGAATCCCTGATTTATTCAGTATTATGCAGAAGTTGAAGAATTCAGCCAACAGTAGCAAATCTGATGATCAGAAGACTGTCAGATCTCAAGGCACAGTTGCTATATTTCCTAACTTGCAGATTATTTTTGATAGACTTTGAGGAAATGCAGTTTAAAGGAAGAATGTGAATGTAGAGTGGGAGGATATTTGGCATGGAGAAGAAGGATTTCTAAGCAGAAGGAACAGCACAGAAGGAGGTGTGAAGAGAGGGAGAATACACTAAGTGTCATTCAGGAGGGCAGGTCCAAAGAGGCCCAGAGCTAGGAAGGACCTGGGAAAAGGTCTGTTACAACATAAAGGCAGTGACCTTCAATAGCATAAAACCCAAAAACAGTTGAAATGGTATGTGAGTAAAAAATGTTGCTCTGCTCCTCCTCCTAGACAACTTATTATTTGAAAGTAAATTTGTTGAGGAGGCAGTGCCAGTCTTTGTTGTGTGGTGCTGAAGGACCCTCTGATGCAGGACCTGGGCACTGATCAATCACCCAACAGAAATGGTTCCACTCAACACCAGGAGATCACACCACCACCCAAATGCTTTTGCCTAAAAGAGCATCATGTGCTCAGTCACACAGAGTCACTTGGGTTTCTTTCTTCTGCTCCTTCACACAGGTTTGGAGAAATCCAGACATGTTTCTGCTGTCTGGACTGCATGTATTCTACATCACATTCTAGTTACACTTTTATTTTTGTCTATGGTGTAGGCAGAGTTGGGAGCTGGAGATCATATTTTCTCAAATTGCCACTTGACTATATTCTTAGTCAATGTAAAAAGAGAACAAATATGTTTGTGTGGAGGGGAGACAGATAAGATGAGGGGGGGAAATTACTGTTCCTTGGTGTCAATCCATCATTTTAGAAAAAAACCTTAATGTTTCTACATAAAGTAAAATTTTGGAAAGCAATTTCTACATAGAAACATTCTATCAATCATTCTGCTTTGCAGGGCAGCAGGATATCAACTTTGCATCATTTGGAAAAAACGACTACCAAAGGCCTGACTTAGAAACATAAATAAGTTGAAGGCAATTAAGGCAGAGCACTCTATTGCTTAGTGACCCAAGAGTCTTGTTGCTAGTCAAGCAAAAAATTTTCCAAATGAAGAAATTAAACAAAGTTCTTTCTTTCCCAATCATAAAGGGTAATCCCAGAGGGCACACTTTGTGGAACAAACCAACAATAAATAGCTTTCTTTGGGATCTAGAAAGCAACTGTGGGCTTTCCAGCAGGGAGATTAGACTTGGCTTTATATCTTGCACAGATAAATGGCAAAGCAGCAAAACAAGCATTTTATTCTCGTTTTATGCTTCCTGGACACAATCAAATTCACATTTTCTTACTTTAGTGATACATGGACACCTATTTTTGCATTGCAAAAATGAACACACACCAAAAGAGCAAAAATGTGTCTCACTTCCTTTTCATGAGAAGAGAATTATGGATCCCAGTCCACTGAATGTTTTTTTCAAATATTGCTGTAGATCAGGACAGGGATAATTACACTACCAATTTATTCAAATAAACAGCCATTGTGTGGATTTGGCTTATTTTTTTTCCACAGACCTGGTTGTTCGCTCATCCAGGTTGCAATATCCCAACTTGGATGGAGGGATGCTGTAAATTAGGGCACAAGAATCGCTGCTTTTGCTTTTAGAAACAGTCCAATTTTATTCCTAGAGTACACATTAAATCTGCAGGCCCAGCTGTGTGTGAAAAAGAAAGTTCACCATGCCACCTCTTCCTTCCTGCCAGCATTCCATACAGAAGGGTGAAAAAGCAGCAACATTTTGTAATGCCACCTTTTCAGCTTTTTTCCTGTAATTAGACACAACTTTGAAGCCAGCAGTGATACTAATTTCTATTATCAATATATAGCTCTAAAAACAGATATAACAGCAACAGTAACAACAACAAACAATAATAATAACAATAGTAATAGTAATAATAGTAATAATAATAGTAGCAAAGGGCAATTGTTCAATCTCAGTATTTTCCAAAGAGGTAGAGTGGAGGAGGAAATCCTCAATGTCTCATTCAGGTGTGATGTCAATGCAGAACTGGAGCCAAAAGCCCTTTCTTTCTCAAAGATCTCTTAATGCAATACAAGATTCTGCAAACACACTTTGCAGAAAGTCTTTTGCCTGTGGTGCTGAACCATCTGCAGATTTCTGTGTGCTGTGTTATTCCTTGCCACTTCTGGGAGCACATTATAAATACCCTGACAAGAACCTTTCAGATGCAGTCACAGAGTGTTATTTCCACACTGTGAAACTCTTGCAGTAAGCATTCCCAAACTGATGTAGTTTTTCATTTAAATTGAATTTTTAGAAGGTGTGATAGGAAGAGCAGCATATTTACAGCACAGTTAATGTACTATGTAAAAGTAGACTTTCAGTAGCTTAGATGAAGCTTGATTTTTTTTTTTTTTGGTACTGGTATTTAAAAGCTAAGCCCCACAATATTCAGAGACAGAAAGATCACCTTGTTACTGATGCATTTAGCAAAGATATTCCATGTGCATTTTACTGGCCAAGTCAGCACTAAATTGGATTGGATGACCCTCCAATGAGGCACGTGCTGAATCAGCAACAAATTCCTCAGGATCCCCCTTTTGCTAATTGGGCTAATTGTCAATGTGAAACCAACCAAGCATATTTGATACAATAATCTGAGGGCTGCAAAGGTGTTGCATTAGACAGGATGATGCAGTAATTAAGACAGAGGTAAAAGAAACACTCCAAACTGCACACATCATCCAGAAACAAGCTGGTAGCACAGAGACTGCTTCATCATGCCATGGCTGTTCTTATAGCTCAGACAGCAAAATATTAATTTGCATTCTTTAAAAGTTTATTTTATAACACAACCACAGCACTGAGTTAAACTTCAGTCATAAATAACATCTGGTGAACTTTGGGAGATGAACCCTTCTGCAAGCAGCCCACGGGGGGCTTTCCATACTTGGCTCCGATTTCTGATCTGAATCAGTGCATGTTCCAAACTCCCAATGCAAACAAAGCCTTGAAAGCAAAAGACTGAGGACTGCTGAGTTCTGACTGAAACTTCTAGCAGAGCACTGCATCATATTACCATTACAGAAAGTAATGCTCTGCCTTCTGTCCCTGCTTTGAAAACACCAGTATCCCACCAGGGAGATTTAATCTCAGGCAGCCTCTCCCAGGTAATGTCTGGCTGCACCTCTGACTTGAGAAGTGTCACGGTTCTCTCCTGCTCTTAGATCCCCAAAATCTGCTTGGCCTTGGCAAGGAGACTTCCAAATGGCTGCAGTCAAAAAACCCATGGCCAAAATTACAGGGTAAATAATTTGCCCTTTTTTGTCCTTATTTGACATACAGGTGTGGCAGCTTCAGGAAAATTCAACCTGAGCTCTTTATTTTAACGTGGGGAAAAGGGAGAAAGCACAGTGCTTTATCAATTCAGAAAGAAGAGATTTGCTGACTTGCAGAAAGGATGGTCTGAAAATGAAAGCAAGCAGTTGTTTGTGAGCAAAGAGAAGCAAGATTCTCTTCTATTTCCTGTGTTCTCCAAGTCCTGCTCACCATCAGAATTCAAAATGAGGGACAAGGGATTATTGCTGGTACTAAAAACACCCAAACCAACTCCAGAGCTGCCTTTCCACTACATCCTACAAAGCCTCTACCCACAGAAACTCAGGACTGGGAGCACATGGTAATGCTAAAAAGCAAAAAAGGGACAGTTCAACCTTTTATTTTTCAGGTGTCCTTAAAAGCAAAGAAGTAAAGGTTCTCTTGCACCATCCACTTCAAAAGCACCTCAACCATTCTCTTTCTCTTCCAGGTATTAACACTGAGGACCTGAAGGAGAATTTACCCATCTTGTAGTTGCCTCACTGTAAGGAAACACTGATGTGTTCTGCATATGGACTAGACTGAAGTCAGCATTTCCAAATGTGCAACATCAAAGCAGACCTTTGATGACTGAAGTGAATGAAGAACATAATTCCTCTTACTTTTAAACTCTTCTCAGCAGGAAGAAAATGAGGCCTGGTTGCTTGTTAAAATTCTAGATTCAGGATTTTTACAATTTGCACTCTAATTGGGAAATTATCCTTATTGGCCTGCATCTTCTAGAAAGCATGGTAAGAAAAATAACATCTCATTTTCTTTTAGAAGGTGAAACAACACTCTGAGCACACATCATTTGCAAACCTTATTTCTGCCATTTTCAATGATTGTTCTTCAAAACTCAGGACTGGGAAAGCTAATAATAAAAATCAAAGCTATCAGAACAAGAAAGGAATTTTTGTGCATTGACTGGCACATTCTGTACCAAAACCCCACATTTTTCTGGGTAATTAGACAGTTCAGAAAAAAGCTTTGAGGAAAACAACAGCTCTGCTCTTCTGGAATAGCACAAGCCAAATGTAGCAAAATGTTCCTCATGTCCTTTGTCAAAATCTTTCCCTGATAAAATTATTTAGCCAACACCATTCCTTTCCTGATTATGTCCAGGAGCTGATCCAAAAAATAATGTACCAGCTTTATGCACAATCTCATCTCATCAACATCTAAAAAAACCCACATTTTGGGTTGGTTTTATCAGTGTTGGGCACAGAGGAAAGAGATGAGCTAAAACCAGAGAACTACTTCTGCAGGGAAAGAGAAAGAGAATTCTATGCTTTGAGGGTTACATTTTATACACTAGTTTTGATATTTTTACCTCAAAACCTCAAATGAAAACAGGGGGTGTGAGAAGGGCATAAAAACAGCAGAGTTACTCATATTGTATGAGGCTTAAAAAAAACTCCAGGACATGCCATGGGTCAAGATTTGCCACAGAAATATCAGAATTACTGCAATTGTTGTAATTTCCTTCCAGGGCATTCTGTGTGTGCAGTAAGAGCAGTGAGGAAGGCACAGATTTGCATTTCAGCCCCTCAGTTCCCAGCCAGCAGCTCAGCTCTGGTGCCAATGGCTGAGTTTGTACAACATCTCCTGTCCCATGGCAGCTGCTGACAGGTTGGTATCTCCTGGGAGAGGAGCAAGGAGACAAAGTAGGAAAGAAAAGGCAATCATGTCTTGATACTGAGCTAAATTCCTGTTTCTTAGCCCTTTTTATTGACTTTCTAAGCTATGCTAGAACTCAGCATTGCTCTTGTTATCACTCTACCAAGAAATTGTGATGAGTATCTAATTGTGCTAATTTTGTAACTTTATATATGATGAGTCAAAATGGCATTCTGTATTTGCCTACTTATAAACAATTTGTATACAATAAGTATGTAGTTTGCATAGAGATTTATTGCCTTCACATTTTTTTTTCTTTCTTTATGTCAAGTAAACTAAATAAGGTTGCATTAAAGTAACTGAACCCATTATTTTAAGTTCTAAATACTTGTAGAGAATTATGGACTGAAAAAGATTCAGTGATTCTAAAATATCATGAAATAAAAACTACAAAACCAGGTAAAGTATTTAGAAAATATCTCTTAAAAAAAGATCCAGGAACTCATTGTAATTTGAACAGTACCATAGATCTACATAGATCAGACTAATCTTTAACAGGAGAAATGCTGAGATACCAGTGCTTCAAAAGTTTTACTGCTAATCAAAGTTTTGGGGTTTCAGAGTGCCTCTGGACAACCTTGTGGCAAATGCCAAGAGAAAAAGCTGTGCATTACCTCCCTGAGGGAATGGAAGGCAAATGGAAAGCCTCAAAGAGGCTGAGACAAAGGCTCACAGTACAAGCAATGAAGGATGCTCATCCTTTCCAAACACCTCCTTCAATCTTTTGATGTTGACCTTGAGCTGCTTTGCTATTCTACCCAAACAAAACAAACTTCTGATTTGAGGACTGATTGCTTTATAATTTTATTATCACTTAAGACTTTCATCCTGGTTCCTAACTTTTAGATAATGACTGTCCTAGATAAGAAATTAATTTAATATTTTAGTACTAAATAGATCCAGATACAAGAATGATAAATTAATACAGGACAGTCCAGCAGTCTAAACTTTGCTATTTCATTAAATTCCTTTACAGAAGTCAACAACATCTATTTTTTAAGGAGAGGTTTTGAGAAAATTTTCTAGCAAGCATCTTAAGGAAACTCCCACAGGACAAAAGAGAAATGCCTCTCGTAACTGAAGGAAGGAAAGAAAGAAAGGACAGAAGTTGCCCTGTGTGCTGCAGACATTACATTTCCACAGGTGCTGAGGTGTTCAACACAGTCATGAAGAATCTGGAAAAATGGGTCTATAAAGGTGATTAAAGATGAGATGGGAAAATCAGATCTAAAGACAGCCAAGGAAGTTTATGGGATACTGAGCACCTGAATAATGAAACGTCAGGTGAAAAAGGCAAATCAGTATCAATGGGGGAAAAAAAAAAGTAAAATACACTTAGCTAAATAAGAGCCCATCATTATGTTTTACAAGTCAGGAAAGAGATTTTGGATAGTTTTCTGAAAATAGCATTCAGCAGCAGCCAAAAAGGCAAAAATGTAAAGAATTAATAGGAAAGAGTTGAAAACAGCATAGAATATGAGCCCAGATCTTTAAAACAGTTCTTGTCACATCTCAAAAAAGTCAAAAAACCAAACAAAACAAGCACACTCCCCCAACAAGAACAACAAACCCCCAACAACATAAAAACAAATGGTTCATAGAAGAAAGACTGGTCAGAAATTGCAAATGGTTTCCATGCAAAAAAGATACTTCTGGATAGAAACAGGTTAGAAAGTGCTGAATAGACTGAAGAGGGTGGCCTATTAATTATTTGCTCACAATTCCTCACAGTACATATGGATAAGGATGCCAAAAGAAGTTTCTAGGCAATTATTTGTGTAGAAAAGAAGTTCCTTCACAACAGCATACAATTAAATAATTGAATTTGTTACCACAGGAAGTTGAAAAAAATTGCAGCACATAAATCAGTTCAAGCAGAGATTAGATACATTTAGAGGAGAGGTACAATGGTAATTCCATACAGCCCCTGAGCTGGAAAGGCCTGAGCTGCAGATGGTTGAAAACAGGGTGTGTTAAAGAAGGGCTCTGCTTTTGGAGCAGCATGGCCATGATCCTTATGTGGGATCACATCAATGGTTTGCAAGACCTGGATGTGCAGTCCTTATGTTCACTGGTGGAAGCAGCTCCTATTTCTGAAAAAAATGGATTGTGAGGAAGCAAACGAAGGAAAATTACCTTTTTGTCCATCATGAGTAATTAGCAGTGCTGAAGAAATGGATGGACAGAACAGGCAGGAGAAAGCAATGGGAGAAATGGACTTTTTCTTACATTTTTCTAGTTAATACAAGAACACAGCCAGGACTAAGACCCACGATGATGCTGGGCTGGATTCCTAAGCAGCTTCATTGAAGAATTAAACATCTTTCAGTCTGAAGAATGCCTGGCATGTCCCTGCTCTGTCACATTTGAGGTTCCTGCAGATGAGCAATCCTCAGATGTTTTTGAGAGGCTGTTTGGGTGGCAGGTCACTGAAAGTCACTTGAAGGTCACTTGAAGATGCATCATAGAGAAAGAATTGCATTTCACAGGAGAAATGACAGTAAACCAGCACTTTCCAAACTTTGCACACACTAAAGGATATTCCCAGTTTTTTGTCTCTGAAGAAAATCCAGCTTGTTTCCAATACCTTTTAATAGAAGACAGCTGCAAACCAATATAGAAAATTCCTCTCCCAGAAAATCAAGAAGCTGAGACTGGCATGAAGGTTTATACAGCTCTCAATTACAAAGTATTATTGTTCTCCATCCTTTTCCTGCTTATTATCACTGAATCCCAGAACAGCCCAGGTTGGAAGGGACATTGAAAGATCAACCTGACCAACTCTTTGTGGGAAAGGGAGCCTGGATGAGATTACTGAGCATCCTCTCTAGCTGTATCCTGAAACCCTCCAGCACTGGGGACACCACCACATCCCCAGGGAGGTTGTTCCAGTGAATGGCTGTTCTCACTGGAAAAATGTGTCTTTTATTTTGAGTTGACACCTTTCCCTGTCACACAAATTCAGTGCTGCCTACACTCCTGGCCCAAAAGCCTCACGTGTGGCTGAGTCAGAAAAAACATGAGAATAATCTCAGTTCAAATCAACAGTAGAAACTGGGGGAATGTCTTAAGATGCTGTTGCACTCCCACTGGTTTTCTCTCACAGAATATCCAGCAGGGGGAATAAATCCATTTTTTGGGATAGAGGTTCGAAGTATCTCTTCTCTTTCTCTAATATTTCTTGCTAGTTCAGCCAGGTGTTAGTAGGCAAAGAAATGTAAAAAACAAAAATATAAGATTGGTCTAAGATTCAATGGATGGCCTTCCCCCCTGAGATATTAAAAATTTGAAAAAGGCCACATGACTTCACAACTCTAAAAGTTATTTCAAACTGTGTTATTTCCCTTGTGTTTTCTAGGAAACAGAAATTCCACAGTAAGGTTGCTTTAACAACAAAGAGATAATATATGTAATTCTAAGTTTTCATTCACTACTGCTAGACTCTCCATCATAGATGCATCAAAATAAACTACATTTAATTCTTGTCTAGCAAATTTTGTAAGAAACCTACTTTATCTTCCACAAAGCAGAAAGCTTCCACTCTCCACTTTGAAGAGATGAACTGTACATTTTTTTGCCTTTAAAATACAAGTTTTCCCTGTGTTTTGCTGCAACACAATTATGCCTTTAACTTTGGCAGGTCATACCTTGTTGTGTGGCTTGCAGGACAGGACTAAGCAGGGAAAGCTTCCTAATATCAAATCCTGGGAGCACAGATAGGGAAAAACATGACAAACAGTTCTTCCAACACCAAAAAGCCAAATTTTCACCTCAGCATCCCTCTTCCCCTTGAAGCTCTCAAGCTGAGTTTTGCCTTAGGCATTGTGATTTGATACTCAGTATGAAACTTTATCCAGTTTGCTGATGTCTCTTTATCAGTTCAGTTCAAGTGAACTGAACACCACCTTTGCATTAGTCCTATTATAGTTATTAGATTTGATATAAACAAATCAAAACTGGACAAGCTGAGGAAGAAACAGTTGTCCCACAGACAATGCAGATTCCTGCTTTTACCTGCCAACTGAAATTGCTGTTTTCATTCAAAGATTCATCAGTTTGGATGTGGCAGGATACAGCTGCTAAATGCTGATCTGAGATCTATTTCAAGTATTCCTTCCAAAACCAGTACCAGTACAGTTTTGGAAGGTACCAGTGCACCTTCCAAAACCAAAACAAAGCTGATGTTCCTGCCAAACCCAGTACCAGCAAAGCTGATGTTCCTATCAAACCCAGTACCAGCAAAGCTGATGTTCCTACCAAACCCAGTACCAGCAAAGCTGATGTTCTTACCAAACCCAGTACCAGCAAAGCTGATGTTCCTATCAAACCCAGTACCAGCAAAGCTGATGTTCTCCGTGCGGAAGGATCAAGAGAAGAAAAAGAGCCTAGACCCATTTCATTCTGTTCCTCATCTTCAATATTTTGATTGAATTATTTTGTTTTATTAACAATGCCACATGCCTTCAGCAGACTGACAGGCACAAGAATATGTATAAAGGGAACCCTTCATGAGGACTCACTTTAGCCTAAGGCCATTTGTCTCCTGAAGCTTTCTGTTTGTTTGGTTTGGGCTTTTTGTTTGTTTTTGAATCGACTAAAGTTCCTGTTCTAAAATCAGGAATTTAATTTAGGCTCTCTGAATTGCATTCTGCAGGAACCTCTCTCTTCTCTGATGACTCCAGGGAAGCCCAGGGAGACAAACTTGGTTAGAATTAACCTTTTTTATATAATGGCCTTTCCTGAAGTGACTTCAGATTACCTTCCAAAAAAAGTTGCAATAGTGAGCTAAAGAGAGACAGCTTCTATCCTTCTCTTAATTCTTAATTATATTGGCTAAGAAATTAAATTCTTAAGAATTAAAATCTTAATTCTCTTTATTAATGGTCTCTTCTATCCAAATCCTAGGCTGCAGTAATTAGGAAACCATTTGCCCAATATTTTTCCTCACAGATCAAAAGAAATAAGAGAGAAACAGAAAGTTAGAACTAGAGTTTCTAGGTTTTCTAGAAGCACTTAATGGATGTTCCACTCATGTTTTTTCACATCTTTTCTTCATTTCTTCTTTATACCCAACAACTGACTACAAACAAGTGACAATTGCCAAGCAAGCTTAACAAAAAAATATATATTGTCTATATCTATGCAAAAAATGATTTAAATCTATCTAAAGATGAAGTAATACCAATGATACTGTTTGATCTCTGCAAATAAGAGGATGTCAAATTGTGCTGAACATGTTTCTAAGGCATGTAAATATTTTTTTCCAACACAAACTTATTTTGTTGTTGTTAATGGTTCTCAGAACAATGTTTATTCGAATTTCCATGGCATTTAAAGACAATCTACAAATTCATTCTCTAAGTGTTCCCTCCAAGTGTTGTGTTTTTAACCTTGTTGAGAACAAAATAAAGTATATTTTTACAAAACAAGAAGTTACTAACTGAACATGCCATTTATGTCTTTCTGTTAAAGAAAATATTTTAATTGAAAGCCAGAGCCAGCTATGAATTTTTTTTTCTAAAATTCTCATTATCCAGTTAAATCACAGATAATTTTAATGGAATCTAGAAGATAAACAGGGTAACTACAGTACTTTCCATAACAATGTATTTGCCAACCTGAGTGAATGGCACCACACTTTCCTATCATGCACATGAAAGGAAAATCCACTTCAATCCTAAATATGTGTTAAGCACCATTTTGAACGAAGGTGAAGCAAAAAGCAAATTTGAATCACACAGCTTGTTTGAATTAGAATCAGTGCCTTAAGTGAACATGCAGAGCTCCATGTATATTGATTTATAGAGTTACCAATTACACAATATTAGTGCTTTTGCCATTAAAGATTTCATTTTCTTCATTTTTTTTGCAGCAAGGTGGGGTAATGGAATTTTATTTAGTTCACTCATTAGGTTCAATTTGTATTTCTTCAACTTTTGCAGATTACTCTGCAAAGACAGGCAGAAATTTCTTGTTCAGTTTATTCCCACAAAGCTGCCCAGCTGCAGCCCTTACTGTGATGGGTTAATACTGAATATTGAAAACATGCTGAATATGCTTTGCCCTGGTACATTATTTAATCTTATTAACTGAACAGAACATTGAAATTTCACCCATTTAAATCCTTCTTTCATAGTACAAATGCAGCAGAAAATAATGGAACCATGTGCTTAAGAAAGTGAGAGATACAACAGTTCAGTTCTGACATTTCAAGGGATCTGGTTCTTCACTGTATGATGACACATCTTTCACTGGATCCTACAAATATTTTGGGAAAGATGATTTTTTTTTTGCATTTTAAGAACCTCAGAGCATTCAAAACACTGCAAATGTAATTCTTCAGCACTTTTTAATAAACAGTTGCCAACAGAGCAAAGATTTGCTGCTATGAAGAAGAAACAATCACTCCCCAATGCACTTCAGTGAAACTGGATCTTGCTCCTTCACCTTATCAGGTGCTTTGGATATTAGTTAGGCAATCCAACAATAAGTTTTATCTTCTAGAAACATTTTTTTAGGGTTTCATATCTCCTCATCTATGACCCCATCTATAATTTTAACTGAGCAGTTTAATTCAAATTGCTTATAAAGCAGCATTTAATTTAAAAACTAGCAAATGGGCAACATATATGTCAAATCAACAACAAAAAAAAGACTGAAATATGTTTAAAATTGTCAGAATAACAACTGACCTGTGCAACTCTCCTGTGCACAGGGCTCCTTACTCATTGCACTGGATGAAACCCACAAATGAGAAATCAGCCCAGCTGTTTCAAATAACAGAAGTAAAATTTGAAATGCAACCAGAAAAAGCTTATTACCTACGAGAGGAGTTTAAGGGCTGGAACTCTCATGGTCACCACAGTGCCCTGCAGCGCAGGTGAAGGAAGGGTAATGAATATTCAGCAGGCTGATGGCTGGAATGCTGCAGGCAGGAGCTCCCTGTTTTAAACATAAAGGAACGAATTTAGTACTAATCTAGATAGAAAAGGGTGGGATTTTTTGTTTGTTCAAGCAAAATGAACAGCTCCTTCCATAGAGATGATCAGGCAAAGAAAGAAAACAGGATGTTACCACAGGTTAATTTCTTTCAAATAATCATGGAATAACAAACCAGGGAGTAACAGAAACAAAGTATGCAGTCAGTTTGCTTAAGAGCAAATGAAATCTCATTCTGCCATTTTTTACTGAAGTTTACTTCAATAAAAAGGACCTCTAGAAATTTCGGAAGTGAGCTGAAGGAAGGCAGAAAGGGAGTTCTTTAACAGGATCACTACATCTCATTTTGTGAGCATCTGTTTAGTGTTGCTGGTTTTCCCAGTGTCATTTTAAAAAAAGGAGAAGAACAAAAATGCCCTCATCCATAAACCAAATATCTGCATACTCTGAATAATCTTAAGAGAAAGAGACCAGGATTTTGCTATATATTAAAGAACCAAACAAACCCCTAAACCTATGACAGGTGATTTAAAGGGCACCTAAAGCAGTGAGTCCAAGTGAGCAGTGTTCATGATGTGGAACTCCTGGAGTTTCATCAGCCTAGTGACCTTGAACATGCACAAAAGGACAGAACTGGTGGAGAAACCACTTCAGATGCAAGGAAATGTTCAGATTCCTGAGCCCCAGCTGCCTTCTTTAAATGACCAGAAAGCAGATAAGGGCTGCTGTCCCTGGGTATTGCTTTATTCTCCCTGGCTGAGCTTCAAAACATCTGTTGCATAAGGAAAGCCTCATGAGAGTGGCTGCCTCTGCCCGGGTGGCTGACATTTCCCTGCCATGGGAAGAACCTGTCCACTGCCAACATTCCCATGAACCTGACTGACATGCCCAAAGAGCAGGCTGAGCAGAGCCCAGAGCCTGTGCCCAAAACCTCAGAGCTTTTCCTTTTAGGCATTGAGGCCTCGATGGGAAAATCTGCAAAATGGGTGAGGGTGTGTGTTACAAACCACCAGCTCTCTGCACCACTTTGGAAAGCAGACCAACAGATGGACTGCCAGCAACTATTAGAACTTGGTGTGAAATCACAGGAGTTATCAGCCTGCAGCTTTCACGATCTGTATCACAGACATCTATGAAATTGTTCCAAAATAAAGATAGCAGTGCACAAACAGACCATTTTGTAACCTATGTCTCCCTGCATTAAAAAATGGGTTGCTTCTAAGCAGCTCAGCTATCAAAACCTGTTCTTGGGGTATTTTATTTTGATGATTTTGTGTCTTATCTCCCTCACAGCAAGCTTACTTGTCTCCTAGTCTCCTGCCAGGCTGGAGAGCCAAGAGACAGCATTTGCTGTGCCTGGTTTTAAGCTTCACACATGCCAGGTTGCCAGCTGGCAGATCAAACAGAATCAGTGATAATTTCAGCTCACAGTGGAGCCTTTCCTCTTAGCAGCACTAAGCTGGGTCTCTCCTCTCTTACCACACCACTGATTTTCACTCGTAGGAGCATAATACTTCTGCAATCCTCTCCTGCCAAATTCAACAAGTTGGACAAGTTCAAAGGGTGCTGGGAGGGAATGGAGGGAGGGCAGGGAAGAAGGGGGAAAGACAGTTGGCTGACAACCAGAGTAACAGCATCATCTTTCTTCCAAGGAAAACAACACCAAAAATAGATTTTGGAAAGAATAAATGCACAGCTAACACTTAAAGAAGGCTAGTGGACAATATATAATGAGAAACATGTCTCTAAACAACAGCCATGTAATACTTTTCTCTAGAAAAAAGCTAATGTGTTGTGTGTTCAGCTCTCCCTCTTCCCCTGCACTGCCATAAGCTGGTGATGAGTTTCAGGCTAAGGTGATGCAGGAGCTGGCAGGTATCAGGCAGTTTGTATTTCCATGGCAGAGGCAAGTTCAGATGTCCAGCATCCAAAACAGAGTCTATAGAGGACAGCACAGAAATCCAGAATAAACTGATGTATTAACAACAGTGGTGAGAGTGTTATGGACACAGTTCTAAGGGAAATCAGGTTTCTTTGTTTCAAGTGTTTGACAGTACCATGAGAAATAAAAGCTACAGTTTTTTAAGTTCCACACATCTCCTCTGTTGTCTTCTCCCCTTCCCCAATGAGGCTACTCATGTGACCACACAGTCTCAACAGTAAAAGTTACAATATTGTCAATGAAGAACAGAAGTGCTGCTTTTACAGCTCGTTATATGCAGCCACAGAAACATCTCCCAAGCTTGACATAATTGACCTTTGGAAATTTAATTACACAGGACTTTAATAAACAAGTACAATAAATATTTATGGACCTAACTTTTGGAGTCCCCTACTTGATCTGTTAAAAAACCCCAAAATCAATCAGCAACCAACAAACCAAACCCACAATCAGTGCTGTTGACATTTTTAAGGATAAACCCAGGTAATTGTCCAGAACTCCCTGTGGAACAGTTGAGAAGGAAAGTAAACAAAGAATCCCCACAGAGGTTGAGAAAGACA
The DNA here is from genome assembly GCA_013400955.1 of Drymodes brunneopygia. Lineage (NCBI taxonomy): Eukaryota > Metazoa > Chordata > Aves > Passeriformes > Petroicidae > Drymodes > Drymodes brunneopygia. The sequence goes on along the minus strand of VZTZ01024264.1, from coordinate 132,753 downwards.
TGCTTCCACACTCAGGGGAGTTTGTGCATCTGTAAAGCTACAAATTGTCACCTTTTTCAACACTCAAAACCGAAACTGAAACATTACAATTAAAGCCCAAAGATGCTCAAGATTCATTACAGCAAAACACTGTACTGAGATTGTAAATACAAGCCAGTAGAAATGAGAGAGGTGCAACTATGCAACCTTGCAACCCTTATTTTGAGAAAAACTGTGATCCATGTACATGGCTGTAGTTTATTCAGTCTTTTCACAAAAATAAAAAAGCCCAAATGTACTGGGAGGTAGTGCAGAATTTAAGCGTGCCTTCAAACTACAGAGTATCAGTGGCCTCTAAGAATCACTTCACCTACATGTTGTAACACCCTTGAATAAGAGCATTCATCAATAAGTAAAATTAAAAGCATCTGTTTCTACCACATTCTTGCTATCAGACCTCTCAGTGGGACTTGTAAGAGTATGTTAAAGAAAATACTTGAAATAATTATGTGACTGTTGTGATCACCATGTGCAAACTGACCTGCACACTGTCCTGCAGTTTGAGCCAATCTCATTTGAACCTTGAGGATTCTTCAAGCTAATTGCAATAAAGAGAACCAGTTAATTTGCTTTCAAACAAGGCTCCAATTTCTCCAAGTCTTTCCTCTAGCATTCCTCGGGAGACAAGAGAACAGGGCATAGAAATATCTGAGGAAACAATTCAATTCCATAACCAAACTCACAGTTGCCAAAACAACATGCCTTCCCCTGCTTGCTATGTTTTATGAAGGAAGTTGAATTTCCTGCTCCCTTCGAGAAGCAACTGAATGTTCAAGCCTTTGAGCCCCAGAGAGATGCTAAAGATTCCATTAGCTGCTATTTCATTTCTTTTCTTTTGGGCAGCAGGGTTCCCATAACTGCCTCAGGAACCAGGGCATTTCACTCAGACATTTCACTGAGATGTCACAGGGAGGAAAATCTACACGGGCTGATGCAGTCTGTAAGCTGATTTTCACCCTTGCTATCATGGGACTGAAGGAATTTAGAGAAAGGTCAACATTTTCAGCAGTTTGTCTCACAGAGAAATGGGAACTTGGTCCAAATATTCAACATACAAGTCATGAAGAAGCAAGTGAATTCAGCAGGGATCCAAGAGCTGTGTTTGACCCAGCCACTTTGGGATTCCCACATTTTGCTCTCAGGTGACACCACGGGGCACCTGGAACTGTGGGGCAACTCTGCTCTCCAAGACACTGAGCACCTCTGTCACAGCCTCAGTCCCACAATCTCCCTGTCCAGGAAAGGGCTGGTAATGCACTGTGGCAATTCGTACATCATTTTTGATATTTTTATTGCTATAGCAACTGAGTGTAGGCATTTAAACATAGCAACAGACTTTTTATAGCACTTTCTTGGATGTCAAAATGGCACGTTGTTTTATTTTCCAAGCAGATGCTCAGAAGATAAGTACACAGGATGATTGTACAGTACCCACCTTCAAAAGGAAGAAAAAACCTCCCAGCTTCACAATTTCTGAATCATATGAGCTGACAGATGAGTGGAAGATACGTTGTGAGTGGCAAAATTTTTGTTGTGAGTTTAAGAGACTTTATTCTGAGAAAACATCTCACCAACTACTGCCTAAGAATAATATCTTTGTAGAAAGATGGTTGATGTCTGCCATTTTACTAAGAAAAACATTTAAAATCTGTTAGACAGAAAAAGTCAAAGACTTTTAAAAAAATGAATCCAGAAAAAGTCAAAGACTTTTAAAAAAAAATGAATCCAACAGGAAATATCAAGAGCTTCTCATAAGGGTACAATGTTGTTAATACTCCAGTGACTCTACTCCATTAGTAGGTAATAGATGAGTTTTGGAAGGGACATTTTATATGCTTAAGAGATTTCAAACAGATCCCAAAAGCTCAACATGCAGATAAAAACTGAGTTTTACACATTGAGGTTTTAGAACACATCCCACAAATTCTTTCTCCCTGTCCCTTACAGGTATTTTTACTTAATGCATTGAGTAGTTTTCAAGCCTTCCTAATCTTGCTTCAGGTTCCTAAAATACTTTGGAATTCTAATAAATCTGCTTGGTTTTTGACAGTCTGCTCCACTGACAGTTGCACTTACTAAACCCAGCTTTTAGAGCAATGCTGATAATTGTATTTATCAAAGAATAGGAGTAAGTTTTTGACTGCAACAGCCCTCAGGGAAGTCTGGATGATGGGCACCACTATCCTGGCATAAGGGGACAAGGCCCAATATGTGGATTTGCTTCCAAGATTTTCCACTCTGAGGTGATGTGCAGAACATCAAATTGACTTAGCACCTCCTCCTGGGACAAACTCCACCCTCCACAGCAATGGGGTCCCCAGTCATGTAATTCTATTTTCATGAGCCCAGAGATCAGCCCCTTTCATTCACTATTTTATAAAGAAAAATATGGCAAATTCAGAGGCTGGAATTGGGCAGCAATTTTCAAATTATGTCAAAAAATGTCAAATTATTTTCCTTCATCTCTACAGGTTCTCCTTCACCTTAGGGCTAGATGCTCTATTTTTAATTTTTCTGTTCAGCAGTTACAGCACAGTTCAGCACAAGTCTGTAACTTTTAACAGGAAACATTAATTGATATATGAGACCTTATTACATTCTACTACCTTCTAAAAGAGACATCTCAGAGAAAGTGAGAGATCATTTTAAAATGAAACTGAGGATTTTTCATGTTCACTAAGAGCCTCCTCTGGCAACACTGAAGTCAATGGAAACTTTGCTGATGATTTCAAAAGCAAAGGCTCACAGCCAAATTCCCCATGTATAACTTCAGCCTTACAAAACATTCTGCAGAATTCTATAAACAGCAAGCATTTTACTCAGAAGGCAAGTCCCTACCCCACAGCAATTGTTGTACTTGCCCCAGCAGCCCAGATTTACATTCATTTTCAGGATGCAAAACATTACAGTGGGTAAGAAAAGCGTGCAACTTCTACTTAAAAAGCTTTCCCCACCACCATTGTTTGTTAAATCAACTTTTCCACCCCTTTGCTCTTTGCAGAAATCCCAGTAACCAATCCAGTGGGCTGTATTTTATAGCCATGAGATTTGAGCTCTCTTTGGACAATCACCAGGTGTATTTACATGTAAATCAGGGGACAGCAATGATTCTAAAGTCTGAATGTGCATCATGACAAAACACAACAGAACATGCTGTAGTTGGGGAAAAGACTTTCAGATTTACATCCTCACCTAACACACATTAACTGGCAGGTTTGCCTGTTCCCTCCCTGCCCTCTCATCCTCCCCTGGCCCAGCAGTCCACGTTAGCACAAAGAAAGATGATATTCCACAGGCCTTATTGTCCATGTCCACAGATGTCTATAACACTACAGGTCCCTGATTACTTGTGATACCTAAAGGCTTCGAGTTCTGCACATTTTAAGGGCAGGTGAAAGTACCAGCACATGGTAAGGCATTCTTGATTTCAGCTATGAAATGGAGGTGAGTGTGATCTTTGTTGTTGGTTTTGTTGTTTCAATCTTTTAGATGTTTAATAAGTTTGGCAATTCCTAAGCAAAATTTAATTCTCAAATTGTTTGTTGTGATTGTAAAGTTAACGACAGACACACTGAAATTAACCTAAAAGAACAGAAATATAAAGCAAAAAACCCATTACATCCACCTACTTAGATTAGAGGATTAAATCCAGGGATGCTATTGGAGCCCAAGCTCTCCTTCAAAACCTGGGGTTACAAGTCCTGTTGTGCTAAATAACAAATGCCTCTCTCCTTTTGCAGAATCCTTAGGATCCACTTTCCAGGGAGTTATTATTTCAAAGCACTACCATAACAGTCACAGAGCTCTCCACATGTACATAAGCAGTAATTCATGTCTTGAGTCACAGTTTAGAAGCTCACAGAGATCCATCACCCACTCGGATTTCCTTTCTGTCAGTGGTACTGAGATCCCAAACATCTCTTTGACCCACTTTTCAAAGGAAGCACAGACACAGAGCACACCACAAGGAAATTCTTCTGCTTAGTTTACAGGAAGGCTGAAAGTTAGGACAGCAAAAAGATCTATCTCTGCCCACAGCTCCCCCAGCTCTTTAAATAGCCCACAAACCTTCAAACAGCAAGGATTTTCTTTCCCCTTCCACTCACAAGCCATTTGATCCTTCTTTTTCCTGGACTTGCACACTTGTCTAAGAACAGGAAATAGATGAGGCAAGAGAACTCCATGTGAGGAACTTAAAGATACAACCCTTGAAAGGAGAAGCTTTCACATCTGTCTCTCCCAGTACCAACTCCCTACACCTCACTTGCCATACTCTGTCTTAAATAACCTTTTAAGAAGTTATTTGACACCAAACGACCCTAAAAGCTGTCAGGAAGAAGACTGATTGAAAGGGGGATGGAAGAGACTGGGGCTAAACACTGGAGTTATGAATCTGGCTGCTGGATAATTCTTAATTTCCAATGTTCTGGTCCCAGACAAATAGGAATGTAGTTATTAAAACTGACCCTGACATATAAAAAGATAGGAGGTAAGGAGGCATACAGATTTCATGGCCACAGACAATTTAGAACTCAGTCCATTAGAATGTGAAGCAGATGAAATTCTGAAAGTTAAATACAATGAAAATTCTAGGTACTTATCAGTGCTGATGCTAACACACAACATTCACTATGCACAAATAAGCAACTTGTATTTTTTGTATTAAATTACACTTTCGTCATGATAATATCTTTACTGAAGATCAATTTTCATATAGGTACTATATTATATATTCTAAGTTACAAAATAAAAAGGAATTGTATGCAATAAGAACAACAGTTGTTGAAGTGCTATAAGATATCATGCATTAGAAATATAGACTTGGCTCAGTCTTGGAGGAGTTAAGACACTGATTAGTTATCCCAACATTTACACATTGTTAAAAATAAGTCATGGGAACGTAAACTCCTTCTAGAATACCATCTAAAGTTATATATCCTTGCACAAGCTGAAGGGTTGCATAAAATATCACAAGCAAAGTAACACATGCAAGACCAACAAATCAGAATGAGGGTCTTTGGAGGCCAGAAATACAAGAACATCATATGAGTGAGGACCCTCAGTATTCAGCAGTTAATATACTGCACTGATTCTTAATTTCCACTGTTCTAACAAACTTAGATTTCTATGAGTTGTATCTTTAGATTATTAGGCTCCAAGTGTGGTATAATTGTTGATTTGGGATTAAATTGTTGATTTAAAACATGAAGGTCAGCTAGAAGTTAAAGCTAAAAGTACTGAGCTGTTCACTAATGATAGTCTAGAGAAAAATAAAAGGAAAACCATTACGAGTTTTGCAACAAGATCTGAAATGCTTTAATAAGTAAGATTCATTTATCACAGTCTCTTGAAGCTGGATGAGGAAAACTTCCCCTAAAATGTACACAACACCTACCCCATGAAATGGAAATGTCAACACTCCCAAGAACACTGTCTACACTCAGAACTCTAAATTCACCCAGCCTCTGTATGGCAGAAACTAAAAACTGTGCTCTAATCACTCTGCAGAGATGGAAATTCACTGACTGCAGAGAATTTTTCACCAGGTGAAGCCATGCTATGCAGATTTGAAAAATCAACTCACCAGCACAAGTTGTTACTAATGTGAGTTAGTAACAAACCTAAGTCTTCAAGTTCAGCTATCACTTCCTTGCACTGACCTCATTCTTTCATGCTGTTTACATTCTGCTGTCTGGAGTAAAAGAAGACCTTAACATACACATTAGTAAGACAAAAATGTGTTTTAATTTGTCAAGAAAATGAAATACACTTTAGTGCAGGGTACCCACCAAATAGCACAGATAAAAGCGAAATATCAGGAAAAGCAAATCATGAGATTTTTCTACACTAAAGAAAACACGTTTTAGCATTTGAAGATATTTGGTTTTCTCTGTACAGCATTCCAGTTTAACACAACTTTGTGGTCTTAATTTACATCTAACAGGATTAAACCCAAACACAGACTGCATAAAGAAATGGCTCTGGAAATGCCTTTTTAAAAGATAAGTACCAGACAAGAAGGTAATCCACCAACAAGAACCACTGTTAAAAAGCATAAGGGAAGGAAAGTCATACAATTAAATAAAAGAAAAATAAAAGAGCAATCTGTGACTTCTCTGTTTCTCTAGGACATGTACTGCTGCTAACTAAGATTCTCTCTTGCTTAGCACAACACAGATGACAGGATCTGTGAATCAGGTTGCCTGGAATTACTGACTACGTACCTTTATTAATCAAGTCTCAGTATAATTAACACAGCTTTTTCTTTCTCATTCTTGCACAATCCCAAACAGTTTGCAAGCAGAACAAGCTTGCATTGCCTACACCCAGTTTTGAAGCAGCTAAAATCTGACAAGGAGGTAGAATTTGAAGAGGGTGGGGTAGAAGAGGTAAAGAAGCAGCTCCTTGGTACCACAAGAACAAGGTACTGTACCTTTAAGGAGGGACTACGGTTCCGTTCTGTTTCACGGCTGAAAAAGAGCTTATTCCTGGTTATAGAGATTACTTACCTAAAACTTCAGTTATTCCTCTTTTTCCCTGCGGGCCAGCCTCTCTTCCACTCTTGGGAGCTTTTACCATTTAAGGTCAATGTTACATCTGGCTCTAGTAACTAAAGCTGAAGCAATTTTTAACTCGGAGATCCAACAGGCTGCCTAACATTAGAATGAGAGTTTAAATTTAAAGTAACTCTTCAGAAAGCTTTTCTTGCCTCAGAGAATTACAGAATTAAAGGCTTTCCTATTCTGGCAGAAGCACCCTGGGTACAAGACGATGCAGACATCCCATTAGCATTCTTCAAGTTCAGTGCATGTAAGCTCTACTTACTCATTTCTGATTAAAATGGGCAAGTAGGAAGAACAGATGAAACAGTTTACATCATGTTATGTTAACCCTTAGGATTTTTTCCTTACACAGATGCTACTATTTTTCATTCCTCTCCCCCTCCCTTTGTTTGGTCAGAAGGAGTCTAAATTAGAGCAAATAGAAGGCATGTGAACTTTTAAAGAACGCTGGCTTCACTCCAGTCTTGGGCTCTGCTCTCCACTTGCAGAGTAGGAATAATTCCCAATGAAGTCCACAGAATTTGCTGGTATCCCATGAGAGAATGGAGCTACAAATGAGGCTTGGAGAGGGAAAAGAAACCCAAAACATTTACCACAGCACATTCAGGTACCTCCAGAGGAATCAGGTGCGTGTGATTCAGAGCTCTCAGCCCTAAAGCTGGCAGAGATTTTACTTCAGCCCTTTAGCTACTTCAGACTATTAATTTAGTAGCATTACAATTCCATCCACAGATCCTAACCAAGAGTCCTCTAATGCCACGTGCTGGGAAGTTATTAAATGTAAGAAAGCCAAACCCTGTGCAAAAATCCTTTCAGAACTGAAGTAGAGACAAGAGAAAAGAAGGTGGGTAATGTAAAACAAACGCAGCAGATTGCATGTAAAATTATTGGATAGTAAGTTTTGAGGGGATATATTAGGGCTGTTTAAAGAGAAAGCAGCAAATGACACTAAATGAAATTCCTTTTGACAGTGGCTGATGAGAGCAGTAAGGCAGAAACAGATCAGACAAGGGAAAGGAAGGATTTGATGATTTGACTCTGAAGGCACCACAGGGGAGTGCTGCATGGCTTGTAGGAGAAGTGGGCAAGGATGAGTTGATGGCAACATAGCACAGAAAATAAGAAGCTGAGCACCTTCTTTGTCCCACATCAAGTTTCAGCTGGCATTAGAAACTCTACCATTGTACACTTCAGACATTTTTAGTTCCAGAAATCAACACAGTAAAAAAAGGGTTCTGAAAAGCTTCTCTAACACTGGTGCTTAAGCTTGCTCCCCACATAGAGGGAGTAGCTAGGTTTTTCCTAGATTTTTCAGGTATTGCCCACATACAGTCCTTGACACCATTACTGACTCTGCCAAGGCATTTGAACACTCCTCCCTTCATCTTTGTGAATTACTTCTTCATTACCCACAAACTCCAGCTCTGAAATAGCCTCCTGTGACTCAGCATGGTTTCAGTCTTGCATCTGCCGCTCCAGAATTTTTACCAGCATCTGTAATTCATCAGTTTTCAGCTTTATCATCTCAGAATTTCTAGGCCACAAGTGTCAAATGCTTCATTTGTCTACAATAGGAATTGTGTTTCTGCTAAATCTGCTTTCATCCCTTTCAGAGCAACGACTGCTTTGAACCCAGTTTGGGCAAGAACAAATTGTTTATTGTCTTTTAGCATTAATGTCCTCTAGGAAATAAAACTTTTTGCTGCAGTTGCTCGTTCATTGGTATAGCATCCTACAACCACTGTTGGCCAAATTTAGCCAAAATTTTTTAAACTAATTGAGGCCTCAAACTATTTTCAAGTTCCCAGAGAGTTAGTGAAACCAGTGCTTGTAAAGCAGATTTAAGCTACTGCCCCACTAAAGGGGAAAACCAACAGTGGCAGTTTCAGTTGTGTTTTGTTTGGCCCCTCCACTTGCACCACACAAACCTGATGCTGCTGTCTGGGCAGGATTTAGGGGACACAGAAGGATCCTGGAGGAACTCACAAGAGAAGGAAAACAAAGCTTCCATCAATCTTCTGCTCCTGAAACTGCTTTGTATAGTCTCTTCTATAGCTTTGCCCAGAGATTTGTTTAATCTGAATGATTCCAGGCCAAACTCAGGTGAAAGCTGCTAGCTGAAATCTAAATTATTGAATGAGGAAATACTAGAAGTTAAAATTTAATTATTTCAATTAGTTAAAATTCTTCTTCTATAAAGAAGGCATAGCAACATGTATAATATAAAAAAATTCATTTGGTTGCTTTGTTTTTTAACATCTGCTGATACCTGGTTTTTTTTCAAACATTCTAATACAGATGGCTTGGCCACTCCCCCATAACACAACATATTTATATTGCCAGTATTCCAGTTTCAGGTACCCCTGGGAGAGCATGAAATGATATTTTTGTAAGCATTCTGAAGTATTTCAGAGTAGCTGGATGCAGTTCTCTGCATGGCTTGGTGGTTATGGGATGTGTGTGCCCCCATCCCACCAGTTAACTTCCCATTTCCCTGATTTTCACAGCTCTGGGACCTATGAAAGAAGCAGTGCAAGAGTAGCAAATTTAACATGGCAATGTTAAATCTCATGGGTTGGGCTCCTTAAATGCAAAGATTTTTATTTGTGCCTTTGAGGAGATGAAAAGCAGCCCTAAACACAAACACTAAAATCCTTGTCACACTGAAGCAAGGGAGAGTTCTGCCTCTCAGGCTGAAGCAGAGGCCAGATTCATACAGGGACTTCATTTTTGGAGCACAACCATTTCCATCCAGACCAGCTTGGTCTGAGCAACGGCAGAAAAGTGATCTTGCCATAATCTTTGGGTGTTTTTCTAGCTTTGGCTTTAATTGGGCAGCCTGGGAGATAAGAACTTGAACTCAAACAGCATATTTGTATAGAAATAGTTGTAGGTATCTTCATTTGAGCTTTTGAGAATTCTCATTTTAAAGATTATTATTATTATTACTATTATTATCATTATTGAAGATTTTATGTTTCAGGATTTACAGATACTTTGCATTAAAATGTTGTTTATTATCCTTTCAGCACCTCCATAATGGCAAGTCACGATTCCATGCTCTATTTTTCATCCAATGAGTAAAATATAAAGATTATTCATCAGACAGGCTAAAAATTTGCAGCAGAAGTGATAACATTTGCACTTAAAACTGGAGTTCTAGGACACAAATTTTCATGCTCCATTTTAAAAGCATCTCAAATTTGTTTTTATCAGTTAAAACTTCAGCTGCATCACACTTAGAATGCATCTCTGTCCACCTCAGGTCCAAATAAGAAAGAGCATTAACAATTTATTTATTTATTAAATTATTCTCATCAATTTATTTCTCAGCTGTATGGAAAGACTGGTTAGCTGAGTTAAAGTTTATGCCAAATTTTTGCTGTGTCCCTTTGTTTTCTTGCACAGAGCATTTTTTCAAATTTAAATATTTAGCCCTGCATCAGATTTGTATTTCCAATGGCTTTTCTGGCTTGTGTGTTGCTACCATCATAGTGCACCCATTATGCAAATCTCATTAATGTATGCAATTCTCATCTGACAGCTTCATCCAGACAGGAGGAAAAAAAAACAAAATAAGAACAATTCTGGTAAGTTAATATATTGAAAAAAAGAGAAAAAAAATCCAAGGCAAAATATGCAATAAAATTTTCCCATCTGGGACTCATTCTGCTGAATATTAAATCCTGAATGCAATGCAGAAAAAGTGAACTTAAATATGTGCTGGTTCCAAAGAGTGCTATTCCTCAATATTCACTTTGCCAGTCAGCTATGCTAGATCATTTATGCAAAATAAAACAAAACTTTATTAACTTTTAATAATGTTTATGAAGCAAGTTATCTAGATGAGTCTTCTGAAAGGCAGGCAATTTGCTCCCAATTTTCTCCAGCAAAAGAGCAGTTCTTCACATGAATCAGAAATGCTAAATTAAAAGAATATGCAATTGCAGAGCAGAAGGAGGTGAGGAGATGTTTGCTAGAGCCCAGTCATCTTAAAGAAAACATCTCTACCAACAACCATAGAAATAAAGTTTGCTGTGATGTCATGTTTGAGGTACAGATGATCCTGTAGACCAGTCCATGTTGAGATTTGAGACTTTAGGGAGAAGGACTCAAAGTGCCTGCAAAAACCCCTCCTCATCAAGCCACGAGTCTTTTTATTTATAAAAAACTAACTCAGTCCCAAAATAGGCAGCTAATAATCTCTATATGAGAAGCAGGCAGGGGCCAAGAAACAAAATGTCAATCTGTTTTCCAGCTTCCATTGCCAGATGATCAATAAAATGATCCAAACTGACAAACACAGTTTCAATGCCCAGGTCCTTCTGGACAAACATTACTCAGAGCATTTACAGCAATCATTTTATTTTCTTTTCCCATATTCATGTCTTCTTTTTTTTTTCCCCCTCCTCCCTTTAAGAAAGTGGTTTTAGAAATGGAGTTCCAATAAAGCACCAAATTAGGATGTTTATAATAACTTATGAGAAAGCAAAACAGTATCAGAAATTAAAACCTTTGTGGGCAAGGAAGTTGCTCTGTTTCCATGCCCTGCCAAGAAGCTAAATATATCAAATATTCAGCACACACAGAGTCTTCCAAGGTCATGGATGCAGTTCACTTAGTCTAATTAACTGTCTTCTGAGGCTGAGCTTTAATTCCTGTTAATAGCAATTGAAACCTTAGCATGCCTACAAGCAATACATCAAATACATTGTTATATGATTGTCCGGTGCTTAAGGGAAAATCCTTTTGAGAAGATGATGCAATTAAAAAAAAAAAAAGCACTGATAGTTTTGATGTTTTGGGGGGAGAAAAAAAGAATAGTTTATCAATCAAAGAAAATATTCCAGAAGATTTGACATGGTCACAGCCATTGGATAAATAATTATCCCTAGAGAGCTCATTTTCTGTTTTGGCTTTGGGGGTGGTGGGGGTGAGGGGTTCAAATGGGATCTACAATAGCAGGATTCCAGAAAAAGAGGAGGGATGAAGTTTTCAAATGACTTTTCTGGGGATGTTTTAGGAAAGCTGAAGAGGTTAATTATTACTATGACTAAGCTGCATCTCACCTTGGTTGTGGGAAATCAGACAGAAATGAAGAATTAGGAGAATTCCAAAGGATTATTGGCTTCTCCTTCCACATGGATGTACAGACATACAAGAGCACACTCTGGGAATCTGAAGTACAAGTGAAGGGGACTGGTATTGAACACCAACCTAGGCCAAACTCATAAATGTTATACATCTTCCTGAATTCAGAATTCATATTGAATTTGGACTTCCTGCCATATTCCAGTCTAGTGCAAGAGAAATTAAAATATTGCAAGAAGATACTTAGGATTTCTAGGAAAAGAATGCAAGACAGACATTTCTTAAGGATTTAAGATGACATTCCCCTGCTGAATTAATCATAAAAAATTGCTAATCTCATGTGAAACCTGATACCAGCATATCCTCTGCCCATACTGATCCAGAATGTTTGCAGACTCAATTAACAGCCCTGGATTTTAAAATTATTTGCAAGGTGAAGGGTACATTTACCACATGGTAATAAACTTCTGAGGAGGCAATGTGGGAAGATTTTATTAGGTACAGCCTAAGTGACTTCCATCCCTACAGCAAAAAGTAAAGATAAGTATAAATCCTGCTCAGAGATTGATTTTTGTTAATATTTGCTTTCAATGCTGCAATTTTATGTTGCCATTTATTCTAAAGTTTCCCAAAATACGGATAGAAAACTTATTCTACCTTTACCAGTAGAATTTTAGAGAAAAGCTTTCACATACATTTTTGTTGACTGGATGACTGCTGCTGCCAGACTGCTGCAGAGTTCATTGCATGGTTTGTGTCTTTGTACTTTTCCTTAAAGAATTTTAAAGTAATGCATTTAAAATAGGAAAAAAAAATAGTATCAATAGGAATGTCTGTAGATGAAGTTGTCTCTCACTTTCCATTGTAACACTGCACCCCTGCAGTTTCAGATATTTGAGATTTGACACAAGTGTGATCATTTGGGTTAAACCCACTGGCTTCAAAATGTTGCTTTTCAGCCAGCATGTTTCAACTGTTACCAAAAAAAAAAGGGCAGGGGAGCAAAATTTGTTGTGTATCCTCTCTATAGGTAAGAAGATTCTGAGAAAATTTTAAAGAAGCTACTTGATGTTCTATAGAAAAGGGACTGAATTTGGGACTGCAACCATGATTTTTGCTTGATCCTTTGGAAGTATCCAATTTTTAATTATTTTTAAAGAAACAACACATTTATACCAGCACATGTTTGCAGTTTCAGAAAACAACAAGAATTGATTATGCACAGTCAGTACCACCAGATTCACACAGCTGAACGTTTGTCTGCCTTGAACCTTAGCAAAGCTGGGATTGATAGAATCATTTCTTTCCCATTTTTGCAGTTTCACAGAAGGAGCTGTTGGTGCTTTGTTCTGTGCTGATGTTTAACAGGATGCATTGCAGGGGGAGTTTTTGCCAGACAGCCCTTAAAGCACCCTGCATTTCTGCCATGCCCCCAGAACTGCCTAAAATACAGCTTTAGGATTTATTGCCAAGATACACCATTATCAACATGAGACTCTCTATTTTCTCCACCTGCTCCTTCCACAGCCCCCTTTTCATCCTCCCCTCTGATCTGGATTGTGTCTTTTTCACCTCAGATCTAAAGCCTAAAACCTCCTCTCTACATTTGTTCCTGTACTTCAGACTGATCATATTTTCCTGCTGGGTGTTTATTAATGAGAAACCAGTGACCTATTTTTCTGTATGTTCTCTTCCTAAGATTCTCCTCAAGGTGAATGTCCCAGTTCTAAAAGACAGAAGTGTTTTGTTCAAAAATGCCAGCAAATTAGGGATTTTTGCTTGTTTTTATTATAAGCAATATTTTCTATTTTTCTTAGACTTATTCACAGAATTAAAAAGAAAAGTTTATCTGTTCTTTCAAAAGAATTGTTAAGCTTAACAGCAGTCTTATGCAAAGAAGTTTAACACTGAAAGATCTCATGAGTAGATACCCTACCTTACATCTATGTATTTATATAAAATTCAATGTCACCTTTATATAAAAATCAGTGTAATCTTGTGATATACTGAAGTGTCACAAAATGAGACCGACATGCCATTACTAGGAAATGTGTATTCCAAGATCATACTACAATAAGGCAATGAAACACTCATCAGTTCTGTGTTATAATCATCAGAGCAAGTGATTCTCCTTTTTGAGACAGTGTTTGCTTCATTTAAAACACACAACCTTCATCCACAACAGCTTCAGACCTTTCTTTTGCCTACTACCCCATAACAGAAAAAAAACCCCAGACAATCCAGGACAAAAGCAAAACAACTCAAATATTATTTAGACATGAGGAATATGTGAGAATCCAGTAACTCTGATAAGCTATGAGGATGCTGGAAGTGAGAGGGTTTAACTAAAGGTTAAGCATTTGAACTGACCCTGAATCCAGCCTCTCCACATTCTGATGCTGCCACTGCAGTGAAGTTTAGCAAGAGGAAAAATTGCCAGTATGATTTATGACTCTGCACTCAGAGTGCCCCAGCATCCTGCTCTGCCTGGAGGTTGTAGAGTAAAATATCAATATTAACAGATGCCCCTGCAGGTCCCAGCATGGCAGGGAGTTTGTGTTCCCTCTTTCTGCCTCCAGTGGGGTTGGAACAGAGTGGAAGGAGTTGTTCTACTTTTATAACAGAGGTCAAGCATGGCAGGTTGAAAGTCCCTCCACTTTTTACCTTCTATCCCCCGGATGTTCTGATGAACTTTTATCAGAAGGATGAGAACTGCTGGCAGCAGCTTGGCTTCCAAAGCTGCTTCCTTGCACCCTGAATGGGATTCACACACAAGCATGTGCTCAGAACCCCTGAGCAGTGAACTGTAAGGAATGTAAACACAGCATAGACCAAAAAACATGCTCCATTCCTCCACACAGTGATGGACATGGCAGAGAAGGAGATTTTCCCAGATTTATGTTTTCCCCAGAACAAACTGCATAGCTTTTACCAGGGGAAGGAAGAAAACTATCCAGTATTGCTTCATCATGCTCTCCTGACTGACAGCACTGGTTGCATTTGCAGGCGATTGCTTCAGTCAGGAAAAATGACTGTCAGCATTCCTTTTCTCTGGAAATGCTTCCACTGTTCCTGAGTTAATCACATGGCTCCACTCTGTTTAGGTGCTGTCTCTATTTTCCACAAAAGCCACATACTTCTCCTAGCTGCCTGCAGCCTGTTGAAAATCAACTTGTCAGTCAACTCTTATGAATTCTGATTTCAGGTTTCCCTTCCCTCTGAAGCCTGGCTAGGGTACAATGCAATTCAATTACCTGTTCTTTGAGGGAACCTGCTGATTTTTTTGTTAAAAACAGCCACCAAGGTAACAACCTCTTCCTGGGAATTCTTAGTCCTCTCAGAAAATTATGCAGTTGCAATTTTGAATAAAAGCAATTATAATATTTAAAATGGTGGTCCAGAGAACCCCAAGAAAAAGCTGCTCAACCAGCATATTGAAATTCTGGGTTTCAAAGTGCTGCTTGATCACTCTGGTATTGATCCCTCTTTGGGGAAATGCACAGTTGGGTAATACTTTCTGATACACTATTTAAAACTTGCTTTCTATCCCACTTTGATGCCTCCTAAAAAAACCCCAAACTGCCATGCTCATTCTGTTTTATTCAATGACATGTTCTTTACATTTACATTTCTTACATTTACTTGTTTATTTTCCAGTTTTAGTCTCGAAAAACCAGCAGGGCTGCAAAGCCTTGTGCCCTTGATTCTATTCTAGATTGTTGTAGCATCTTATCAACTCCTCAAAGTCTGATCACATCAAAATGTTTCTTGGTATTTGTTTACGCAGCCATCCCTGTTTTATTATCTTTGCAAAAGAAAAATGGAATTCTGCATCTGGCAAATTGTTTTTCCCCATAGATTCAAATATATTTCTATTTGGACAACTTTTTGTAGCCCAAAATTAGTTCACAAATGCCTTAAACTCAGGTTTCTCTTTTCATACATGGTTTCTTGAAGTGACTGAGTTTGCATCCAACTGAAACAAAGCTCTGAAAACCTTCAGTAAAAGGCAAATAATTGGGAAAGATCAGCATGAACTGGGAGCAATTCAAACAACAGGACAACTGAATGCAGAGAAGCTATTTCAGCTGGAGCAGAGATTATGCCCAGCTATTTGATATCAGGCAATTATAACAAGTTAAGATGCAAAATCTCCTATTTTCAGCTTCTCATCTTAAAAATTTAGAGAATCAAATCTTAAATGAGAATGTACAAACACCATACCATTTTACAAGCTATAGAAATCAGGAAATAGATACAGGTAAGTCAGTGCTCAGAGTAATTTCATCCTTTGCCTTTGATAAGGATATATTAAATAGAGCCAGATAAATCTATATAAATAGGTTTTCAGGCTCTCTATCCAAAGGCTGCTGCTGTTCACAGGGAAGAATTTCACCATCAAATAAAAGAGGTAACAAACAGTTGTTTACACAAGTGGTTTGGTGATTAAATGGTTAAATGAGCTGACATCAGGAGGGAGCAAGAAAAACTGTGCAAGAGTCATTGCACTGATTTGAATTTTAATATTAAATTCTATCAGCATTCCTTTGACTTTGGCACTGAGCCATCTTCCCAACAGGAATCCAGCTGGAGTGAGGTTATATTTTTCACCACAAACCATGTGTACACATGCAAATTAAGTGGAATATAGGTAATAATTTTGGGAATTGTTATATTCTAGATGTTATACATGTTAAGAGTTTGTACAATAGTATCACTATGAAAATTGCTGGATCCATAGAACAAAAGGGGTTTTTTTCTGCAAGCAGAGTAGTTAGATTCACCAAGCTAGGAACAATGGAAAAGGCTGAAATTTCTCTACTGCTCTGACTGTAAAAATAGAATATTAAGAATAATGGCCAGAGTTAGCATGAGCTGCTACTACTGTCCTTCTTAGGATAGATTATCCTTCTTGGGAGTCATCCTTAACCCGGGGGGAAAAAAAGGAGTCTCTTGGGAAGAAATCATGAGTCATGACTGAGTCCACAGAATCAAAGATGAGACTTGCATAATCCTCACAAAGCTGGGAAAAGGAAATCAGTAAGAAACAGGCAAGGTGAGGAGCAAAAACCTGGTCAGGATAAATTGTGCTAAGCTGGATGAATGTCATGGTTTAAAAAGTAACAACAGATTAATGACCATCTTTCAGCCCCCAGACTGTTTCAGGCAGATGAGACAAGACATAGAGAAAGGAAAATTTTTGTTGTTGTTGTTGTTGAAATTGAGTATTTTTCATGCCATTAAATAAAGCTTCATGTTGTTTTAAGATTCCCCAAAAATTATTGTTTCTTGTAGTCAATAATTTTTGGAAGACTTGAACTGTAACCTTAAAACAAAGAATCCATGGAGTAATGTGAGGAATCTCTTAGTCAGTTACTTGTCCTCAAACATGACAAAACCCCAAACATTTAGGATGTTTCCAAAACAGCTGGGATTTAAATTTCTACTACTGTGAAGCAGCAGTAGAGGAAAAATGCCAGAGCCAAAGGAGGGAAGCGTGTCAGTGCACAGCAAAATCCTTGGAAGCTGCCTGCAAGCGAGCCCTGTGGGCTCAGGAGCCCAACAAAAGCCTGAGCAAGAAGAGTGTGATCACATTGATGGAACAATCTGAGAGCAGAGCACATCTCTAAAGCCTTATGAGCATTAAGTTGGGAGGGATCTCATCCAAGTGTCTATTGTTTGCTAAAGCATACAGGGAATTCTAGTTGATTTCTCAAGCCAAGAAGCAAAAAAGACATAAATTTCAGCATGATTAAAACCAAACTGTGCTTGCACTATAGAGAAACAAAATTATTCCCTTACAAGATCAGTGTCATGTAAACAAGAGAATTTAGTAAAATAAAAATACTATTTGAAAAGTTCCAAGATTTTCTCAGATAAAGCTTGGGATTATTTTCCTTCTAAGAGTGACTTAACAGTTACCTGACATTTTACTATCCAATTTTCAACACTTCAGTCAGAAATCTAATGATGCCTCTGGACAAAAGAAGATTTTATATCAGGTGTGGTTATCACAGACTGCCTTGTGTCCCTTCTCAGTGTGGTAAAATTGCCTTGCCTTTCATGTACACCTTAATTTGCATTAACATGTTGGTAACATAGGTTATTAAGGGGTAAATTTAATTATATAATGGGTAACTGGGACTCTACCCAGCTGCAGAGAAATAACAATTGTAAGATTTTACTTATAGTTTTCATGTTCTGCCCCTCTACTTATCTAGATCAACCTATAATGCACAGCATTCCTTACGCTGTGTTCTTAAGAGGAAGTGTTCTAATACTTTGTCAGGAACACTGCTCTTATAAGTTAATTAGGATGTGGCAGAACAAGTAATATTTTAAAAATATTTTTTGCTAAACAACTTCTTAAAAGTGGGTGGATAAAATCCTCAGTAAAACTTAATTGTAATCAGAGAGGAAACTGGGAGCTGTCACCTGTGCTGTCCCCAAGGCTAATAGATGTTACTTTTTAGCCAAATCACAGGAACTTTAGAGCAATTCTTCTCACTGTTAGAAGAATTTAACTCTTGCAAGGCACAGGAACAAGGAGTGGGGAAGAAGGGTTGTTTGCAAATCCATGGTAGAATGAAGACTGCAAAGGAGGAATGTTAAGCAAATGTTGTTCCCAGGAAAGGACCTGAAGTTATTAAGGAGGCACGATATGTTAATTCAAGTTAAAATATTTAACAAACAGAATTCTGGAATGTTTTGCTGATGAAACATTTAGGGAAAGGAAAAAAAAAACCGAAACAAAAGCAACACCCCAAAAAGCCTTCAGCGACATGAGAGTTAATTATAAGCCAGGAAAAATGTAAAATCACTGAAATCAGACACAAACGTGTAGCCCCTAAACCAAACATTTTCTGCCCTGAAGATTTATTTTATGCCCTTTCTAATCTTTCAGAGATGATTAAAGATACCCACACATGTTCTACATTCAAGTAACCTATCCATGCAATTTTAAGAAGGGGAAGGAAGAATTAAACTGAAGAATTAAAACAGTTCTTTTTAAAGCCTATTAACTTCTGAACACAGGTGCTGTTTTATCTGGGATAACTGCATGTTTATCCCGCAGGAGCCACTTTATTCTTTTCCCTATGAACTCAAAAGTCATTAATTGACTTATTAAAAAGTTCTCCTCTGAATCTGTGCAGTCCTAATGCTTTATAACAAATAGAGCTAAGCCACCTTTAAGTGAGCTGTTGAAGACAGCCTGGGCATTCCAATAACTTCATTAGCTCTGTGCTGCTTTAGTCTTGATCTGTCCCACTCCAGCCTGTGCTGAGCAGGAACCCTGTTTTTATGTACTCTTGCAAGGCATCTGAATAAGCAGCCTGAATTATCACACTTCAAGTTAGTCCTTTTATAATCCTTTATCAGTCTATAAAAGTGAGATTTGGCAGAGCAGTATGCTCAGTTGATCTGAGCATGTTGATTTATACAAGTATAAAACCAGAAATTAAATGAAAATAACTGGCTCAAATTCAATCTCTTACCTTGCTGAGGCCTCTCTTCTCTCTTTCATCTAAGATGGATCCTTCACATCCAGAGGAACTTCTCTGTTCACATTAAGGAGTAGAGATAATCTGTAGACTTCAAGTACAGACACAACTATTAAACAGGATTTTTGAATTGCCTGAGAAATGTTCAAATGGGAAAACTTTGTAAAAATGTTTTCATCCTCTGTACAAGCAAAAATATAGCATCTGCATGTCTTCTATATAACTCAGGCAACAATATCCTGGCAACCACATTTCAATGGAACAAATCCAGGTAATTAAAATGATCTAGCATCCATCTCTTTCTATCATCCCACTTGACAGGCCAGGCTTACTCATTTGGGAAGGGATGGTCAAAAATCTGCTCGATGGAGTGAAGTGAGATGTTGGGAGCCTTTAATTTTGGTTGCCATTGAGCACTGAGCTTCTCTTTCACAGCACTGTCTGCCTGAGAACTTCAAAAACAAACTCTACTGTTCTGTGTGCTACACTTTGCAGGCATCTGCATGGTTTGGTGGATTTCATTAATACTTCACTAATGACCCTGTCAGGCTTTGTACTTTCTGTGTAAAGGCTAAAAGGATTACAGTCACTGCACCAACAAAACCACTCAATTCATTACCATCCTCATCATGTCCACTCACTCATTTTAAGATATTCCTAATACCAGAAGTCAAAACCTTGGCTTCCACTCTTCTGCAACTGCACAGCCTAACCCCCCTGCAGAAGCCAAACTTCTACTAAATCAGACGATGAGGCATGAGCTCAGTAATGAAGAGCTTTGGATTCCCTTTTTTCCAGTGGTCATGTGGGCAAGTGCTCTGTATGTTGTATGTTGGGGTCTGAAGGTTTCAGCAGTCACACCATTCCTCTGGAAGGGAAAATGAGGCAGGGTGCTACTCTGCAGCAAAGTACAAATGCCAGTCTAGATTGGATCTTGGTCAAAACAGACCTCGAACTAACTGTTGTACAAAGACAAAAATTAAAAGGGGATCTTGCATTTTGGTTTTTGAATGCAGAAATGTAATGTATCTACATCCAAATGTCCAAATTTGATGCACAGTGCTGGTTTTTCTTATGGAATCACAGACAAAGCAGAGCTTTGGAACAGTCTGTCCACACATTTATTCTCTTTTCCTTTTCAAAATTCACCTTGCATCTTACACTGTCAAGAAAGCAAAAATATTTCCCCCTGTTTGATTACATGTTCAATCACTACCAGCTCACATTCTGCTGTTCAATCACTGTGCTGAAACTTAAGACACAAGACCAGGAAAACCTGATAGCGTTTTCCACACTTACAGCAGCAGAGAAAAGCACACACACACATCTCCTGATGCCCAAGTGGACAAAACACGTGAACAGAAAGAAAATACATTGCTATTAGCTTCTGCACAGAGGATGGCCTTTCAGCATTTGGAAAGGGCAAGAATATTTTCATTATGAATCATGAAGTAGAACAGTTTTTGCTACAGACTCAGAGTAGCTCACACCATTCCATCTCTGTAAAGACAAGGATTACTTGAAATGGCTGGGATGTCTCATCTGAAGAGGCTACAATGGCCTAGCAAAAAGGGATAGATGGAAGCTGAGTGATACTTTTACAAGGCTACTTTTAATTCAGCTTTGAAAGCACTTCAAGGGGTTTTTTTGTTTTCAATTAAGCTGAATGAGGGTAGGTTTAGATTAAATATCAGGAAGGAATGGTTTATTATAAGGGTGATGGGGCACAGGAGCAGGTTGCCCAGAGAAGCTCTTGACTTCCCACCCCTAGTCTAGCTGATCTTTAATGTCCTTTCCAACCCAAAGCATTCTGTGATTCTATGAGCTATCTTCTGCACGTAATAGAACCTGCACTGAAATGTTAAAAAACTTAATTATTAAAGCCCACCACATAGGAGTGTATTCCACAAGGTTATGTGGAGTATGCACAAAATATTTCAATTCTTTAACTACAGCCAACTGAACTGACACAGCAGCCCCTGCAGCACAAAAACAATGAGCATTACTTGATGAACTTTCCAACTGCTGTCGAAATTCCAACAATAAGGGAGCACAAACTTCCAGTCCTGGAAAGATTACTTTTCATCAGCATTTCAAAGATCAGGCAAAGATAAGTGAAAACTATTTCAGCTGTCAGACCCAGTGATTCAAGACCCAGTGATGAATGATCACGTGTTAAACTTGCTGAAAGCTAACTTTTCTCAAGGTTCTCTTAAGCAGTTGATGTAATACAGAGTAAGTATTTTGGTGGCATTGTTATGCAGAAGAAAGCAATGGATAAAATGTAAGCACTTCAAGAGTGGTGCCCAGAGGTTTCAGGCAGTATCCACACTGCTAAGATGATTGATTTCTGTTAGCAGAGTCCAGTGTATAGCCAATAAATTAGGCTTGAATAGTAAATTCAAGATGCAAAGGCTGTTTCCTTTCTACTTCATGAAAAAAGGAGGAGAAAACACAAACACTTATAAACCACAAGCTGCAGCTCCCAGTCTTCCACCACCACATTCCTCTACTAAAGCTCACTTGGATGAGAGCTACAACCAGCAGCAATCAGCTCTGGCCTCTGTGTACACCTGAAAACTGAGGCACATTTGTTGTTTCCAGGCTGCTCTGGAAATTCCAAAAGCAATCCTGAGAGAGGACTGAAGATGCAGCTGAGTCTGCAGGAGAGCAATTACTGCTTCATCACCTCCCTGCAGCACTTGCACTTCTCACAGCAAAGCTGACATTCTTGTGAGACTTTAAAAGGCAGCAACAGATAAATTAATGGAATTTTTAGAACACAGCAATAAAGTGCTTTGAAGTAGAAAGCAACTAAAAAAGGAAATCAAGCAGCCATTACATCAGCTGGATGACAAAAGCATCTGAGGATTGGTTCAAAATTTAATTTGTCATAAACTTATATGAGAACATTATTCATATACATGTTAGGTAAAAAGTTAAATAGATTCTTAGGACATTTTAAACTTCTCCTAAAGGCTTGGTTCACAGAAAAAGATGCTAAACATGAGTCTTATTATAGTTTTAGTGAATGATGAAATATCAGCTGTAGCTCACTGAGGTTTAAGCAAAGCATTTTTCCCTCACTTGGTAGAATCTGTTCAATCAGTTTCAGTATCTGTTTATTATTTTATTATTTATCTGTGATGTGGGTGGTCATTATTTCCAGCAGCTGACCTGTGACAATGGCTGAGTGAGCTTTGAGAGTTGCTGCCTCGTGCTCTTCAGCCTTCCTACCCAATCTCCAAACATTTCTGACCACAAAAGATGATTTTAGAGACTTTATGTGTAGTCTGTGGGTTCAGAACCAGAAAAAAGGAGCCTAAGTTCTATAACACCTGAATTTTTGGCTTACACCACCCATATCATATCATATAGTCCTCCAATAAGTGCAAATCTCCAAATAAGCAGTTAAACATATTTTTAAAAAGCAGTTTAACAGATAAAAAAATCTTCTAAGGGATGGGACAGATGCAGTGTCACTGCACTAAGTAACTCAGCTCCAGATGCCTTCAAAGTCACACCTTTCTCCTTAATTATCACTCATATACTTAGCTCAAAAATACATGATTAAGAGTTCTGGTCCTGAATTGTTTCTCTAATATTGCCTGCCATTCCAAACAACATTCAATTTCTTGATTTACGTAATTCTTCGTTGTTCCATCTATCTTTATTTCCTTTTCCTCCGCTTTCTGCCTATTTTGCTCAGAAGAACTAACTTTCCACTTTCCTGATATCATGATTTTCAGCTTTTAATTAGATACCTATGTGTCCAATTCAAAGGCAGCTCTCTGTTAAACTCAGAAATGTGACTTCTATCAGAAAATTGGTTTGATGCTTAGCAGATCTATCCCCGGGGGGCTAACATTTTGCCATACACAAAGGGAGCACTGACTAAAACATATCTGAAAGTTGCCAGTTTCTTATGCAGTACTCTTCCAATGGGCAAACCATTTTACACGCTAATATATTGAATTTTTTCCACAGGTCCAAAGGCAGTGAACAGACTGGGACTGTGAACAACACCATACACATGGAAACTTCATTTTAATATAAGGGAAAACTGAATACCTGAGTATAGAACAAAAAATTATCCTAGAAATCAAAAGTGTTTGCTAAAATGCACTGTATTACTTTGCTTCACACGTTAAAACTGTACTATTGTTATATTGTATATTGTTACAATAACAATATTGTATATTGTTAAATTTTTTTGCAAGGCAGGAAGAAATCAGAGTACTCATTTATCATTATCAAGCTAATTTGACTGAAAAGATACTCAGAAAAATAATGAGAAAAAGCACATGCAATTTACTTTGCACCCCATTTACACCTCCACCAGCACAATCAGTTAATGCTAGAGCTCTTCTCTCCAAATGGGCTGAGTTTTACAGCAGCAAATGCTTTGAAAATTCTACAAGGTGAAAATGTACAGTGAAATACACAAGTGCTGATAAACCAGACCTTTGTTTGTAGCATGAAAGCAAGAGCTGGTTCCATTTAACTGCAGACAGCCTCTAATTCAAATGAAATCAGAAGACTCAATGAAGGAAGTGTTTTTAACAACTGCAAGCATAATATCTGAAAATACACCTACTGAGAACAGAACTATCAGACCTGTCTATCAGCTGGATTGTGGTATTTGTTTTGAGTTTTGTAAACTCTGTTATTATTTGCTCCTGCATTCTGTTGGTTTTCCTTCCCAGGTTTATTCATGCTTCAGAGGACAATGATCCAAAAGTAATAAAAGCATTTAAATACTTCGGGTTCGTGCCAGAGTCACAAGTAATGATTTTCTTTTCAAAGGTGACAAGATCAGCTGTGCAAATCCCGTTCAGCTGAAAGCTCAGGGAAGAAAAACGTTGGGCTGAGCTCTTTTGGAAGCCACTGATGTGATTAACAGAGCTTCTCTTTTGCCACGATGCAGGAGGAATGAAGCAAAACCAAAACCATGAAGCTGCATGCGACTATTCCATTCATTTCCTACAAAATTTAAAGATTCAATCACTTAAGAAAGTTCCCAAGGACAGATGGGGCTGGGAAGGATTGGGAGAAATGTGGGTACAGGCCCAGCGAGTGCCATGAGACATGAACAGAGGCTTATAGAAGTTATTCACTCCTTCCTTTAAATAGGGATCATCCAAATCCAAAAGCACTGGAAATAAATCTTTTGCAATGAGGGACAGCACACCACTAGAATGTCTTTGAATTGCAGTTGTTTATAAAATTCAGGGCACCAATATAAACTACACAACACATAAACAAAAGTTTGCAACTGATAACATCTGCTTAGGAGGCTTCAGGCAAAAAAAAACCCTTCTAAATAACATTTTCTGAGGATTTAATCTCACAGCCCTTCTTTAAAAAGAGCTTTTGTTTGAAGTTTGGGGGGGATACAATTATTATCAGTGACAACTCTTTTGCCTGCTTATGGTTGAAGGAACCATTGCCAAGGAAAAATTATTGCATTTGTCACCTGCAAAAGGCAGGTTTCATAGTGACTCACATGCCATTGTATAGGTAAGAAGTAGCAATATTTAATTCCTGCTAAGACAGGATAAAAGCATTCCTATTCAAAGAACCTTTTCCTCTCCTTGTTTTACATAGAAGTCTTTATACAAGTTTCAAATGATTTAAATTTCACGAGTGCTCTACTCGAAACATTTCAGCACATCAGTAATTTCTGAATTTATTCATGAAGGTGTTTGTTTCCTTAACATGTCATGGCTTCAGTGAGGTAAATGAAACATCCTCTGTCCATTTCACTGTTTCACAGTTTTTCTTCTACTGCTTTAAACACCTCTCCTAAGTGTTTTTACCTGGTATGAAATAGAGATGATACTTCACTTTGGATTTATTTTGAAAACTAAAGTTCACATGGCTCGGGGAGATGGCAGGAAAATTATTCCAATTCATCATGGTCTCAGTAATAGTTGGATTTTCTGCTTTTCTCCTACATTGATCTGACAAATCCTTTGTAAAATTTGATTTCTTTTTCAAGAGCACAGGCTTTAAGACCTTTTTTGCTGCATAAATAGAATATTACTATTTATCAGTATTTATTTTCATTACAAGTCTTTTTCTACACTATCTTCCTTCTCCCTAAAACATAGAACTGCTTATTCTTTTTGTAATTTAGCCAAATTATTATTTTATAATTTTTGTATTATATTACACTTATAATTATTATTTACCTACTTTTTGTATTATTTTATAATTTTTGTAATTTAGCCAAATTGTTATTTTACATCTAGAATGAGACCTTTGCTACCTCACAGGTTTTTTTCCAGTGACATGTTTGTTTCATTGTAGTTGAACAGATTAATCCAGCACTATTGAATTCCTTACCTTACAGGTATTTGTGCACCAAGTCATGCATAAAAGTTTTCTGGGGACTGAAGCAAACATCTGTGTCCTTTTGACAATGTTATCTCCACTCTTTGAACTGTTTAAACCAGTTTTTCTTGGCAAAGCTATCTGCTTGGTGATATTATTTAGGTCAATTCCTCTCAGTTGATTCTTACTGAGTAAATACATCAAGAGGGAGCATCTTTAGACTGCCAGCTCTCCAGAACAGGAAAAGCATTCATTTTCCAATGTCAGGAACAACAGTGTTATGATCTTTGTGCACTGCTGTTAATTAAATAAGGAACACTGTCACAGAACACAGATGGGGAAGTATGATCATAATTTAGCACTCTGCTTGTTCCTCCTTCTCCCTCCATTATTTACTGAAATTGTTTGGATTTGTTTACAAAAAAAATGTAGTAACAACAAACTTCTATTTTTTTCTCCTGAAAACGACTGAAGAGGAAGCTTGCATTGCTTCCCTTTATGTTAAATAGAAGCAAAACTGAGGAGAACAAAAAGCCATTTCCATGAAAATCCAGTCCATGTAATTTATCATTTATGTGTATCTGTCCTAACAATGTTTTTCCACCAAAAGCATTGTTATGATTACCTAATGTGCCAAAACAAGAGAGAGCAAGTACACCTTGAAAAATTTTTCCCTTTTCACACTGCCCTTTGAAAGTAAATAACCACTTTTCACTACTAAGCATTAACATACAAATTCTATAAAATTACGGTTAAAGTAAGAGATTAATGTGGAAGAAAATTCCAATTTTATATGTGCTTACATGTTATTCCCAATTAAATATTTTGACACTTATTCTGATGCATTTAGTAAGGAATGTTGCTATTACATGTATTATTCTCAACAGCCAAATCCCCAGAGCAGCACTGTGCTCTTTGTAATTATTATCAGCTATTGTGAGCAGCTTTTATTTATCTTTCTCCCCTTGCCTTAGTTATGACTCATTTTCTCCTCATTAAAAAAAGGTGTAGTGAAAGTTGATTAAGTTTCTCCCTTTGCTGCTTGAGATGGTTTTTATCTATCAAACTGCTTCCTTTAGAAAAACAGACGTACATATATATGTCATGTTAATGAGTTTGTGAGAGGATAACTGAAATATATGTGTAAAAGAGGGTTTTATCAGCTACAGAAAAACGGTCTCCAAATACCATTGTCATCACTATGGATTTTCTTGACACTTGCTGTAATATGATTGTATTGCCATAAAAAATTCATCCATGCTATTTATCACCAGGAGAAATTAGCCTGTTAAACAGCAAGAAAACATTGCTATAATTAACTCCTGGGGAAACAAAACCAACAAAAATATTTATGCGATAACAAAAACCCCAAACCAAACAGGAAATAAAACAAAGCAACTAACCTTCTTTGTTATAAACTAACAGCACCTGATTTCAAAAATCCTATTGAATTGTAATTGCTGCCTTTCTCTGCTGGTTTGATCCACAGACAAGTCCTTACACTGCTGCTTTATTATCAGTTACAAGAGCTCGTTTGAATGTGCTACAGATTCTGCAGTTCAAACTCAGATTTAAAAGAAAAGAAAAATCAAACCAAGAAATCCAAGCACACCACATGCTCCACTCCACCCCTCCCAATTTGTCTGGAAAGAACTGTCTCAGGAAAACTTGAGTGGAGTAGGATCCCTTACACACAAAGCTGATGCTTTGCAGCACTCTTGCCAGGCTGTTGAGCTCTTGGGTTCTGTTTCCTCTCTGGGTTTCATCACTGAAAGCCAAATGCAGCCAACAGGAGTGTGCCAAGGCAAAGCTCTCCTGGCTCATTCATCAGTGCCCTGCTAATGGCACTGGCAGGAAATCTGCATGGGCTGGGAGGGCAGGAGGCAGCAGTGGCAGGGAAAGAGCTTAGCATGAAATTATCAAGATGTGCTTACTTATCCCATTAGGCTAGGCTCCATTTACAAATGTTTAGTTCACCAAAACTTAGTTTTAACTCTAAACCAGTGAGTTTCATATGGAAACTTAAAAAATTGTCTTTACCGAAAAATTGGAATTTAGTTTTATTGCAATTTTTCAAAATTTTATCTTGTTTTTCTGTGTGTATTGGTCGGGGGTTTTTTGGTTTGTTTTGGTTTTGTTTGTTTGTTGAATTATGAGAATTAAACAACTGCTAAATATCCAGCAAAAGGAAAATGAGAATCAACAACAGTAAGAGGACCAGAGGACCAGGCTTGCTTGTCAATTATGATTTTAAAAGTTAATCCTTTTTATTTGAGTATTCCAGTGGCCAGGTCATACAGTGTACACAGGTCACAGAAATTTCTAAATAGATAAACTGATGTCTTTCATGTGCCTTGGTGGTACTGATACCCGAAGGATTTTTTGCCTATATTCACAAGTATTAGCATGCATACTTGTGATGCTTTAGGTGTGATACTTTAGCCTGGTTTCTTGGTGTCCAGTAGGCCAGGAGACTAAACACCCTAGAAGCTATGTAGAGATAGGAGAGCAAACATTCTATTGCCATAAGCACTCAAGGTCCCCTAGCAGGATAGACTCTGTAAACTAGAAGTTAGCCCACCCTAGCCCCTTATTGGGCCCTCTAATTAGATATGCTAATGAGTAAGGGCTTTAATTGTATATTTGATTTGGGGGACGGGGCTTTTGCGATGCGTTCCACCTGGACGGCAGAAGCCATCGAATGGGATCCTATTAAATACCGAGGGAAACGACCCCCAACCCTCTGACCCTGTCTGCGCTTTTATTTCCTAACACCAGGAAAAGGCTTCAGTACTTGGAAAGCAACAATCTTCAGAACTTCTCAGCTGTGCTTCTACTTCTCTGCATGTTTCACTTCATTACAGTGTAAGTTGCTATTGTCAGAAATAGCTTCTCCTCTGAGCATCTGTTGCTTCACCCACAGCACTGCCTGCACACATTGTTCTGCATGTGCTGCCAGGTATTTGAGTGTTCTCATCCTAAAATCCTTGTCTGACAAATAGCCCTGAGGATTGGAACTACATGATCTTTAAGGTCCCTTTCATCTCAAACCATTCTATGATTCTGTGATTAATGAGAATTCTAGATGGTTTTCCCTACAGAGAACACAGTCAGCTTTACTAGACCTGCTGGTATTTTGGACTTGTACTCCATTTCCTATACAGGAGATATTTGATTAACACTAAATGATAAATTAGAAGGACACAGATGAGCCCCCAGGCATGTCAGCACTTCTCTTGGTCTCTGAAAGCCTTCTCTTTTCATACATTTCAGTCTATAAAGACATAATTGGTGTAAGCTTCTTTTTGTAAAGTTTCAATAAGTTGGCCTGGCCTTAAGCTTGCATGGAAGCATTACCATTTTTCATTGTGTGCTGTCAGAACTTTTTGATCTTGCAACTCACACCTCAATACGTTTGAAAACAATTTCATTTATCTGTAAAGACCTTGAAAATGCTTTTCACTGTGACCTACAACAGGACATAACTCCCTGGACCATAATAGCTCTAAAGTAAATCTTCAACACTCCAGCTCTTTCTGCACATTCAACAAAAAGCCAAGGAAAAAAATGCCAAAAATCAAAGCCAGGCAGCTCCCTAACATATTTCCACTGATTTTTAAGATGTAACATGGGGTAAGACAGCCTAAGACAAGCATATATATAACATTTGCTTTCAATTATTTTCAAGCAAGCGTGACATTTACAAGAACAAAACAAGGATGGCAGATCCCATTTTAGAACAGAGCTCAATTTCTAGGCTTGAGATTCTAAAAACCTCACGCCTTCAGCTTCCCAAACACATCTGACCACCATAAAATAATGTCAAAGGGAGTCAGTTTCAGATCAACAACAAAACTGGCTCCACCACATCCCTGGAGCTTTCATTCTTTGGGAGGTTTTCCTCACCACTTCCATCACTCACATATATTAGGATTTTCTATGTTTTGCCTGCCCACAGCAAACCTGACTCCCCCTCCCACCCTGCTACTGATTTGTTCCTTTCTTCTGCATCTAGGACACAAACTCATTTTAAGAAGCTGCATTTCTTCAGCCCCAGTCAGCCTCATTCCCCAGATCTGACCTCATGAGGGGATAACCATGATCCAGACACACTGCAAGAGATGCCCCCACACTCTCTATTCCACACTGCTGGCTCCAGCTTCGCACAGGGAGAAGCATCCTCCTGTCACTTCCTACCCTCCAGCACAGGCCTTGGCTCAAAGCCACCCTCGTGTAAAAGTCTTGCATTTGGAAATGGATTTAACAAACTGCTGAGCAGCTCACAAGCGTAACAAGAAGGTGCAACATCTGAACAATCAGCACAGAGTTTCATCCATGTCCAGGCGGTTCCCTCCCCCTCATCTGCTCAGTAGGAGGTTTGTATTTTTCAAATCAAAGTTTTCTTGCAGCACTGCATATAACATTGTATGCAAGAATTCTACAAAGTTGCACAAAAGCTTGTGAATATGGTAATAAAAATCTTATTAATTTTGCAGTCACAACAAGACAACATTGACACTGCTGCTTATTGTGCATCCAGCTTAGTTCATGTCTGCATTTAAATTTTTAGGGGCTGCAGTATTTAAATCCCATATAAGCCCTTTTCTCTCTCAGACTGTGAAGCACCTTGTATTCCTAATCTTGCCTCCAAAATATTGTCCCTTTCCATGACACATCATGTTCTGGTTGTTGTGCTGCCACACAAAACACACACTATATAGAGCACAGAATCACAGATCCATTAAGGTGGCAAAAACCCCCAAGATCATCAGGTCCAACCTTTTACTCAGAGCACTAAGTGCCATATCCAGTCTTTTCTTGAATACTTCCAGGGATGGTGACTTCACCACCTCTCTGAGAAGCCCATTCCAATGGTTTAACAACCCCTTCTGTGTAGAAATTCTTCCTGATGTCCAACTTCAACCTTCCCTGGTGCAGTTTGAGGCCATTTCCTCTTGTCCTGTTGTTGCCTGGGAGAAGAGACTGACCCCACCTGGCTACACCTTCCTTTCAGGTCACTGTAGAGAGTGAGAAGGTCCCTCCTGAGCCTCCTTTTCTCCAGGCTTAAACACCCCCAGCTCCCTCAGTTGTTCCTCACAGGACTCTCCAGCCCCTTCCCTGGACTCTCTCCAGCCCCTCAGTGTCTGTCTTGCAGTGAGGGGCCCAGAACTGGACACAGCACTCGAGGTGTGGCCTCACCAGTGCCCAGCACAGGGGACAATCCCTGCCCAGCCCCTGCTGGCCACACCATTGCTGATCCAAGCCAAGATGTCATTTGCCTTCCTTTTGAAAACATAGCCAAAAAGTAATTTAGTATTTCCTTAAAACAGTTAAATGAATGAAAGGCAAAAGTCTTGTTTCCTTCCTTTATACAGTTGCTCTATATCCCTGATTAAAAAAAAAAAAAGATAGATAATCCACTATAACCATTGCCAGTCTTTCCAAAAGAAATGGGGAATTCCTACAGATTCTGTTTCCAGATCAGAGGTAGAGCATCCTTGAACAGCTCCTCCTATGAGATATCCAGATCTTATCTGTTTGCTTTTAGAAAGTTTATTGTAGATAATTAGCTGCATGGATTTGGGAAGATGCACTGCACACAGTTGCTTTTAATTCCAGGAATTCAAAAAACATTGTTTGTAAGTGCCCCTACAAGTGTTTATAAAAAATTCCCCTCCATCAGTCTTTTTTTTTTCCTTAGAGGTTTCAGAATAAATTTGGGGAAATGAAAGATTTTCAATTCATTCTAACTTGTTCCACAATGTATGAAGCATATAAACAACCCTGACATAAATCCCACTGATCTTATTTTAAACAGAATTTTTGGAACTAAATTCAGGTTGCCAAAACAAGAGCAGCACCGTGGATGTCATTCTTTTTTTGTGTAATAGTGAACTTAAAACTCCTTGAAAACTCCTAAGGAAACATATGGATAATTTCACAGAGAAGTGTCACAAACCAAAGCCCTGGAGAGGAAAGTAAAAATAAACAATATCCTCTTCTCTTCACTCATCCTATTAGAATAGCAGCAGAATATAAACTAAGCAAGAGAGCAATTGGTCATCCTGATGGTAAAAGTCAGCAAAGAATTGCAACTTTACAATATTAAGGTAACAAAAGAAAATCACAAAACTCTCTCTAATTTGCTACAAAAGTGAAGTAAAGCTTGTCATGTACAACTAGACAATGATGTGCAATTTCTACCTTTTTTTCTTTTAAGAATATACACAAGAGAATCTCATTATGCAAGTCCAAAACTGCTTGGCAGCCGTTTGAGGGCAATGTGCTGGGGTTTGTGCTGGGGGAGAGGAAGAGGAACATCAAAACACAGGATGTGACATGAAGGATCTGCAGTGCTGTGTGCTTGATTTTACTCAGTCAGGGTGACATTGATGTCACCAAGTCATGGCTAAAATCATTCCTTATTGCTTTGTAGGTGCAGTACCTGTCTGAAAGCACCAGCAATCTGGGCCTGTTGCAGTCTGCCAGGTGGAACTCAACTTGTTCCCACATAATTTCACGTATCTCAACTCCTTTCAGTAACTGGATGACCCAGTGCACGACTTTGAGTTCCTTTTCACCAAGAACACTCTAAAGCCTCTAAATGTGATGTTGTTTACAGTGGTGGTCACCACTGTATCCTGGGAGTTAAGAGTAAACCTTCCAGATTTTTAAACTCTGGTCAGTCCCTCATCATCCTCCTCTGTATCCCTTTTGAGCTACATTTTCTGTGGGAAATACAAAAGTTGACAGTAGGGGCCCTTCCCACATTGGCACTGCTGGGAGTGCCCTGCTGTGAATTTTTTGTTGTTTAAACATTTTACAGTCTGGGTCAGCATTCAGTGCTGTCATTAGCATTTGTCCTAAATTGATTTTTAACTGTGCCCCAAGCCTTCCACACCATTCAAAACTCACTACACAAGAACTTTCTCATCTCCATGCCACCATCTTCCAACACACTAAAATTTACATTACCTCCACAGATGTTCATCCCTACCTCTCTTTGACAGCTCATATTGCTCAGCTGCATGTTCGATAGCCATCTTCATTCTTGAAATAAAATAGAAAGAAAAAAAAGCTTTGCTGATGTCACCTAAATGAAAAATAAAGAGATCTTCAGCATTTTGAACTAGGAAAACTGCAGAATTTTTAAAAAATATTGTTTTGTTGGGTTTTTAAAAATACCATTTTAGTTGGGAGTGTATTTTCTGACTTTATATTATTCCTACATGGCAAACATCCCCATTCATCAAAGACAAAAACTACCCCACTGCTTATGTTAAAGGGGTAGCTCAGCACCTGAGAGGAGCTAAAATTTGAGCTAACCAGCATTCAAATATAGTTGATTTAATTGAGGAGGGAAAGTGCTTTTAAGAGGCCAAAAATCCCTTTATGAATTGTTCTAGTTCGAAATCTATAGGGGCAGGCAAACATTTGTGCTACTCCAACAATATCTAAGGAGTGACAAGAGAATTTAAAAAACAGATGTTACCCTTTTCAACAGCCCTATTTAATACATAAAATCACAAATATTTTGTCTCAATAAATATTGTAAATAACAGTTTGACAAAAAGGGTGGAAACTGGACAAAGATGTAACAACTTTGCTTTTCAGATTGAAGACAGTATTGAAACATTTGCTGGAAGGCAACTTTACAAATTATTAGTGCATCCCAGTGGTTTCAGTAAATATCAGGAGTTCTTGAATGTGACTCCAGTGCCAATAAAGTCCCTAAAGTAACACTGAATTTGGTATTTTATAACAGCAATTTGTTGCTCAGCTTGGAAGTCTGCAATTTCATCACAAATACGCTCTTGAAAAGCAGAACTGGATAAGCTAAAGGAAAATGCTGTACCCTACAAAATTCAACAGTTTACCATTTTAGCCAATAAAAGTTTAGGTAATATAAGCAACTAGGCTGAAAAAAGGAACTGGAATTAATTCAAGTAATGATGACAGGCTAGGACTATGTTTATATTAAAACAAGAAAAAATTTCCTTAATAAAACTCACTGATTTGGAGAAGCCTCTGCTTTCTATAAATCTGTCCACACATTCAGTACAGCACCTTTTGGGGAAAAAAACGTTTAAAACATGAGAGAAGCATTCACATTTGTAAATTCTTCCTGTTGCTATCTACCTCAGCTCTCCAGTAAAAGGGCTGGAAAGAAATAAAATCAGACTATTGAGCAGGAAATACTATAGAAACCAGATTAAAAAAACCCCCAACAACACAAATCAACAATAGTTCACTTTAACAGCTACATTGATATTGCCTTGCTGGTCAACCTTGCCTTACAGAAGAAACAGGCAAGAAACTTGTAGAATTGATTTTTTTTAATGATTGCCTATTTTTATCAAAGTTGAGGAGCAACCATTAAAAAACTATTTACTGACTTTGGAAACAGAAATGGTCAAACAATTTTTTTCTAGTCTTACTCATCCAAAACAATTATGCTTCAGCTCTGCATCCAGCCTCACAAATGGCTACAAAAGAGGTTTGGAGAAACCTGAGTCTGAGTCTGACTGTAGTTTGTTACAGATGATCCAACAATGTACACACATTACCATGGCCCAATTAATTGAATCTAACTTTGAATTTGGCTCTCTGGGTCAGGGACTGACCCAATGACCCCCAGAGCCCCTTTCACTGTAAACCATGCTGTGATTCTATGAATGGAGACTGAAAACACATGGCAACACTTCTTTTTTTTTAATGTCAATGTATTCTTGTTTTATTTATAACTCAATAGTGCCCTCTGCTGATGTTTTCCTGCTTGGTTATCTGAATGGAAAAATTGCTAACACTTTTTTCCTGCAAATGAAGGAAGAAAAATTGCAGAATGTTCTTGTTTCATATTCAGCCAGCACAGGGCAGAGAATGTAAGTGACCAACACTTTTACCAGGTCAGTTTGAAAATCGTTTGGATATTTAAGGTCAAAGCAAGTCTCTTCTCCCTCTGCCATTAAAATTTAGGATAGCTCACAGCAGCTTTCAGAACAACAGAACAATCCTGCCCAGAACACATAAATCCTCCAAAAAAACCTCTCAGCCTTCCCTACTACAATAACAGCAGATGCATGCAGGTACCTTGAAAGAGATTTAAAAGGACATGATGAAGAAACCTCTCAAAGCTGGAATTTCACTATTAGCAACCATTCATCTTCAGCTGCCTGAGCTGTAGTTTTACATATACAACACTGAGCAACTGACAGAGAAAAAAAACTTACTAGAATCTCTAGTAAAGAAAGGATTTTGGTGTGATTTATTGTCGTTACCCTTGGCAGAGTCTACTTTGGATGGCAACATCAAAACTGGTTTTAAGACACACTGGAAATGGATGTATGTACAAAACAAACATTACCCAACAGAAAGGCAGCTTCTCCAAACACTTGTCAGGGTTATGATGGCTATTTCAGAAGTTTCTCCATTGTGTGAGAATTAAATTTTATTCAAACTGCTACAAAGGTTTGCAAAAGAGAGGCTAAGTTCCCCCTTCAAATTTTTCAGTCTACTTTAACTTCATTTCTAGGCAAAATTATTCTTTTTTCCAATTCTTTCACTAATTTCCAAGCTGAAGTGCTTTCTCTTCTTTTAGACACATCATTGCTAAATCTGGTTTTTTTTCTTTTGCATTCCCACAGTCTCAATGGCCAGTAAGAGTTCCTGCAAAACTGACTGTATTCCCTAGGTAATCAGAAATAACAGCCTGTTAGCAATCACCATGACTGAACTATTCTGAGGGCAAATTACACAAGAATTTTCATAATAGAAGTAAGATATTAGGAAAAATTATTTGCAGAAGTGACATTGCTATTCACACGTAGATGAATTCAAAGGATTTCAGATACCCTTCAGTGTTTAAATGCCTTTCATACATATCTGTTTACAAAGAAATGCTCTGTTTACATGCCCATAGAAAATAAAAATGACACTTAAAAAAAGGTAAACTCCCATCTTTTTCTGTGCACTGCTGAATGGGACAGAACAGCAAGGGAAATTCAGGGTAAACTTCCTGAAAAAATCCAACAGCAAAGTCAAGCTATGAACTGATAACCACAAGGGTTGAAAAGTTTCCATCACTACAGTTTCAGACAGATAATTATCACTATTGCATTCCTTAGGTGCAGCTTCTGCACAAAATGGAACAGCTAAATTAAGAAAGAAACTTGTTTTTTTAAGGTTACATTAGAAAGCACAATGACCCTTGGCACTGTTAAAAAATGACTCCATATTAGAAGTGCATCTGAGTAAAAATGTGAGAATCTGCTTTGTTGCTTGTGTTCTAGGTGATAAACACGAAGGAATTTTGCCTAAACAATAATTACTTATTAACTAGTTTAAGGTGTTTCTCTTAGAAGTTTTGTTTTTATGAATTACCATATATGCACCCTGAAATTCCAAAATTATGTGCTAAGGTGCAAATGAGAGCCCAGTGAGATGATAAGAAGGAGTCACTTGTGAAAGCTGCACCTTCCTTCCATTGAATGGTCTGATCTGTCTGCACGTACAGTCACTTGAGTGACATAAATAAACTTCTACTCATACTTGCAGAGGCAACACAGCCCTGAGAGTTTCTTTACTGGCTTCTGAATCAACAGAATTCTTGGCTGAGTTCCAGCAGGAGCTCTCTCAGTGCTAACGTGCAAGCCGGAAAAAACACAACTCAACTTTCCATCCCAGGCTGAGCTTGCAGCTAGGAATGGTTTTATTTATAAACACACTGCAGCAGGGGTGGCAATTCCAGCAGCAGGGACTACAAAGCACCTGACTGCTCTGGCAAATGAAATCAGCTCAGAATCCAGGCACACACATCCATCAGCATCTGACTGAGAGAGAGCTATTTAATTCCTTACTCTCTTCCATCTCATGCCCTTTGAGGATGGTAGATATTGTTCTATTAAGTGCAAACCCCCAAATTTCCAGGCAGTTCAAAATACAGCGTTTCTACTGCAGTAGCTTGCTATTCCTGTGCCTAGATTCCATTAACAACACAGGCTGAAAATACTAAATCAAATTCTCTCCCAGTCTAACCACCCTGACTTACCAGGGAATACCAGTTTTAGAAGATGCTGTGAGAAGGGGGAAAGAATTCCTGAAAACTCACAACTGTGTAATTTTTTCTCTCTAAGTGTGGTTACCTGCTTCTGGGAAGTTGCATTTAACACATACTCATTTAAATTACTTTTAAAAGACTATTTCCTGCTGCTCACACACCACCATTATCCCCTTGCTTAAGAAGTTGAGCAAGAACATCTACTCAGAGCAATATGTGGAAATAGGTCCCAAATGATCTAGTGACCCATTCCTTAGAGCACCTCCTTGCATCCTAAAATAACTTTTGCTTCTGGCTGATAATGTTTACTGGTTCTGATCCAACCTGAGGCCTTAATTCAAGAAGATAGCCAGGCTTCTGCTTAGCCCAGAATCAATGGCTCTACTTGCAGGGATCAAATTAACTGTAAACTCACATGTTGATAGGAGATATGAAAACAGGCTTGGAGTGTGGCACCCATCCACATCACAGATCACTGAACAAACTGTCCCTGGCCTTCCCAGAAGAACGTGGATATAAACACATCAAGTGCTAGGCAGAAACACAAGAGAGACATTTCTTAAATAAATTAATAGCTAAATACACATTGTGCTGTTACACTGGAGTTTTAAAGTGATCTGATTAATGGTTTTCATCCACAACGCAAGATGATAAAAAATAAGGTGTTTTGCATTATTAGCAAGATGCATGTTAAGACAAGACATAAAATCATTATGTTTTAAAAGTGCATATTTTCTTCCTAGGATGAAATAAATTACAGATAATATTCCTACTTTACAACTAGTAATTAGATCCAGTAGAATAATAGTTTCCATCTTGAGTGGGAAAGAAATTTAAATTATTATTTTTCCCAATAAAGATTTATTGTCTCTTCCCCTGGACCAAAAGTTGTTAGTGTGCCCAAAAAGAAATTCACCAATTCTATCTGAAAAGTAAGAGATGTTAATGAAACTTAGGGGAGGAGCAAAATTGAACAGATCATTCAAATCTCATCTAGCAGGATAAGATCCTGCCCACAAAAAGTAACGACATTGATCTGTTTAAACATTGTCACTTTTAGTGCTTAAACAAAAGTAGAAAGGGTTCTGCAAGAGAAAAAAAATGAAGGAGATATAGAAGGAAGTAAATTACCAGAGAAATTATTTTGGATGTTAGATCCATGAAAATCAATTGGTTCTTTCTATTTAATTCCTATATATAGAAGTCAGTATAGAGTTTATATTATAAATCACATTAATGAAAAGGATGTTAGAACAACCAGTCACCTCCAGGAAACAGAGAAAGATTTGTTGACATATTCCCAAAAGCTTTCTCCATCTCCAGGCTGATTCTCAGGCTTCATCCTTCCTGAGAATTTCAGCACAAGTGTTCACTGTTATTTTTGGAACTGACTTCTGCACTCAAGTCCTTGCTCCTATAATGTGTTTTCCCTTTTCTTAAGATTTCTGTTTAAAACTTGGGTTTTAGAGAGCATGCACAGATTTCTGAATGCAAAGAATTGTTTTAATAGGGATATAACACAAAGAGGATATATCTTAAATAAGATGAAGTTCCTCCACTACTTTCTAACATTTTCAAAAGTCTCTTATACTACTAGAAAACATTGATTTCTGTGTTTATTCTTTCCATTTTCAGTACCCAAGTAACATTCTATTGAATAGGAAAAGTATTTTATTCTAAGCATTTTATGAAAAACAACTGTCTTTATCAAATGCCAACATTTTACGGCCAAGCACCTGTCAAAAACCCCCAAACATTTCATATATACTAATTTAATCAAAAAGACTAGAGGATGATGGAGATGCTAGATCTCAATGTTCTTGGGTTAGCTACTAATATTTCCATTGAAGCATTAATATGATTTAATGTGTTAGAAATGCACTGCTCATTTCAAAGAATGTGGTATCAGAACTCAGAAGTCCTCTTGGAATAAAGCTTTGGCAAGGAAAAATCAGTGTAGTCTCCACCTCAAACTTTTGTTTCTTTTCAGTTTTCCTCTGAGCAAGTGCAAGCTTTTGTAAACGAAGTATTTCTAAAAAAGAGAGGATACAGAAAGGCAAAATTCCTGGAGTTCATCATAAGTAAATGAATAAAAAAAAATAATATCTCTCTCTCTCTAGGTGTAACTCTGTTTAAAGTCTTGAAGACACTCATTTTTCCTAGCAAACATTCTGTACTAAAGATCAGTGATACTTTCATCCTTTATATTTCAGCATTGCAATGTCATCTGATGCCTCTACAGCCTTTTGTGTAATCCTCACTTGTCCTATTAATTTCTGACATGCATTTTAAACCTGTAATGCTGATGCATAATCCCTAAAAACAGCCTTCATCAGGAAGGGAAAGGGGAGGGGAAGAATAATCAGCCTTTGCCCAGCAACTCTTTGTATATGAGGTGTTTATCATCCAAATAAAATTCATCATTGAACAACTAGGTGCTTATCAATCACATCTTCCTAGGAAAAAGTAACATGTTGGAAAACACTAAGCCAAAGATAAAAAGGTGATTTCAATAGGAAAATTAAAAGATATAAGCAGAGAAAATACTGAATTCCAGAGTGTGAACCCAAATCCTCTGCAAACAGAACGCTGGATAGTGACTGTGAGCAGGAATCATCCCTGTGCTTGCCAGAAGGTGGCAATAATGACGCTGTGCTTGCACGGACAGCTTTCTATTTAGAAACTTTAGGGAGGATTTAAGCAGTAAAAAAAATTAACAGAATTGCTCTTGTACTGCTAACTTCTTGTGGCACTCTTCATTTGCCCACAGGGGACAGAACAAAAGTCTCCTGCATCCTACAGCTGCCTCTCTAGAGTTTTCTAAGAGAAACTTTATGAAGAAAAGCTAAACCCATAATAATTCTGCAGATTTAGGCAACCATCTAACTCAGTAGAACATAATTATGTTTATCACATAAATAAGGCAAACACATTCATTTGAAGAAGCATGAGCACAAAGTAGTAACAAAAGTTACTAATCATTTTATCCAGCAGAAAATACTGCATCTTTTAGTAGCTATATAGAATATTTCTTGGTCTGCAAAAACAGGACAACTTCCAGGGAAACATTAACATAAACCATCCATTCTTACCAAGCTCTGGTTTGTTACACTTCACCTTGTTTTGTGAGAAAATAATTCCTATAACATTGCTCAAAATCCATTTAATTTGGCCTACCTCAGCATCCCTTACCAGCAGGATAGAAAGTCCTAACTCCTTCAAGTAACAAGTTTGAGATAGACAACTAATACAGTAGCCTCTGGAATTGGCACAATATTAAACTACCTAATAAAAAAATTTTATACCCATTAAACCCATTTTTAGCACTCTTTAAACCAACTTGCCCAGCACTTCACTAAACCTGCTTATTACCTTTTCAAGATGTAAAATACAGTTATCAGGACCTAAAATACAGTTTAATAAGTTCTGATAGCCATGGCCAGCACCCCAACCCTGCCCCAGGTGCATTCTGCCCTGGCTACAGCGCAGGTTTTTATCCTAAAAATCAACTGTAAAGGTATTTTGATACTAAAATATCCTGATCTGATCACCCAGCTGTTTCTAATTGGGGCTTGTTTATTTAAGGACATGCACCTGAAGCATAAATGTTAATTTCCTTGCAACCAGTAGTGGTCAGGTAGATAGAGGGGGTTTTTATACTGTTATTAAAGTAGCTTCGTTAAGCTCAATTTTCATTCCTGAAAAAGGCTTATAATTCCATATGGTAATTAAGTTTTCAGAGATTGTTTTTACTGTACATAGCACACATCACAAGTGAAAGTTCAATTTGCTGTTTATTGTTTAATAAGATCTTCTTAACAATCCAAGTTTAAAAGTAGAAATTAAATTTCCCCAGTAATAAAATCCAATGAAATAAAAAACAAAAGACAGCAGGATAAAACAAGCTTCTTTTCTTTAAATGTCCCTAAACACTCATAAAATGGGAAAAAAAGCAGCTCTTTTCACTAGAACAATGATTTACACACTAAAGAGATGCTACATAGCCAATAGTGACTTATTGTTATGAGTGTATATGGAAAGAAAATGAATCTTCCTGCTTTAAACAATATAAAAGCCAATAGCATAGTAATGAAATTTTAAACTACTTAAAATGGGTGTAGTAGGTTTGTACCAGAAGCAAACCCTCTTTAACTTTGGCTTAATGTTCTTAAGGTCTGACCCTACAAAATCTTTCATTAAAATTAGTTTTCTGTCCATGAGGAAATCTAGTTTTCTACACATACTTGTGAAAAAATGCCTCATGAACAGGCTGCCTTTTCAGTCCAAATAGCTTCAGCATTAACTAAAATATCTCAAAGGTAGTTTATTTCTGAAAAATCAGCCTAATAAATCAGAAAAGTAGGCTTAGAAACTTTATTAATTAGCATCAGGCTCTGCATGGCATTGGTTCTGGCATGTTTTTAGTGCAAAAAATGCACACTCCCTCCCATAAATTTCAACATCACTCTGCTTTTCTGCCACATTTCCCAAAAATAGGTGTTTATGGAAGAAATCTACTCAAAGAGTAGGAGAAATATTTAGTATAATGCATTGGAGCAGGTAACTCAGTTCAGAGTAATTAATGCATAAAAAAATCTGAAGGTCACATTCATAATCCTAAGTTAATAAAAATGCTACTTTGGCTTCACGAAACAGCTGACACTGCAAATCATCTAATCATCACCACTACAATATATAGTATTATAGTAATCCACAGTTATTTAAAAATAGAATTAACTCATTTAATGCCTTATAGTTGTGACTATCAATACATTCAAAATTTTGTATTCTGTGGATGATTAGCCATAGGACAAAATCAATTTCACTTTAGGGTTTATTAGGCTGTGTAAATAACATCACAGTTGTTTTTTTTTTAATAATTTCAGTAGAAATGTGCCTGAGGATCTTTTAGCCTTACGATCATTTTTTCCACCTTGGTACAGCTGCAAAAATGACCAAGATGGGTCATAGGTTACTGTGTCTGCTGTGTTTAATCTAAATACATTGGTTTGTCTGCCATCAAAACTGAAAAACACCATTTGGGAGCCCAATTGTGTAAATCCTTCTTTACTTTGCACCTCCGCGTGGCTGAGTCCCACACACAGACCAGGCTCCGATGTTACCAGATTCAGCATTTCTCATTAAAAACACTCACCATCAACAGTACTACACCAGCCGAGCTAGCCGGATAACATCAATCTGGATTCACACATTGGTTTCCCACGAAGGTGGGGGAAAACCCGCACGTTTTATTTGGAAACCTTTTGACGATTTTGAGACGCCGTGAGGAGAGAGGAGGCGCCGCCTGAGGGAGCCGCGCTGCAAAGCGCAGGAGTAAACCCGCTCGATTTACCAGCGGGTGCGAGCACACCCAAACACCCAGCACTGCCTTTTGCTCGTCCATAGGTGTATTTATAGCCATTCCCAGGGGCGGGTGTGTGATTTATGCTAGAAGGAGCAGGCCCAGCCCTCACACCGCCCCAGAGGCGGGCCCAGCTCCGCCCCGCTGCCGAGCACGTCCGGGTCGGGCGCTGCCGGGAGGGGAAGTGCGCGCGGCGGCCCCGGCCCGGCGAGTGGCGGCTCCGGCAGCGCTGTCGCCAAGATGTCGCGGGGCTCCATCGAGATCCCGCTCCGGGACACCGACGAGGCGAGTAGGGGAAGGGCAGGGAGGGCGATCCGCGCCGGGTTGCGGGCGGTCGCTGCCGCCGCCCGCGGTTGTGCCCCGGGCTCGGGGCGCGGGTGTCGCTCGCAGCCGCCGAGCCGCGGTCGCAGGTGCATGTCCGGCCACACTCGGTGCGTCAGGGGTTTTGTGGTGTTCTTCAAGCATTGCACAGAGACAGGCAGGGCACGGGATCCGCTCTGTAAAGTTATTTCGCCGAAGGTCTGAAAACTTACTTAACTTTTCTTTATTTAAGGTGCGCTGTCACAAGTCGAGGTTAGGAAGATTCAGGGGGAGTATGTGGAAATTTGCAGCGTGTAACAAAGTTTGACGTTCCATGGCAGATGCTACAGTAATAGCATAGCTAAGTAAGGTGTTGAAACATAAGAATATTTTCTATGAATGTCAACTCTTATAGCTATACACACACATATTATACGTATATGCATACATTTATACAGATATACCCACAGACATTCGTATGTGCACAAATATATATATATGGGAACAAATTTCTGTGTGGCTGCCGCTGAGGTTTTAAGTCTCACAAAATGACTTTATTTTGTGGAGTTTATGCATTCAAGGGTTTTTTCTTCTGTGACAGAAATTTCTGTCTGAGGTGTCAACATGAATAGTGATATTGGTGCTGCTGTTCAGGCTTGGACTCCTTGGATCCCAAAGTTTGGAATTAATCACTAAAGAATGCTATAAAATACCCTCCCTCTCCCCCCAGCCCTTTTTTACTTCCATATTTATTTGCTGTGTTGGTAATACCTATTTCTCATTATTCTAGTTGTTAGGTGAGGGCTGTTATCTGTCAAACAAGAGATACTATGCAAGACAAAAAACTAAAATGAGCAATAGTTAAGCTGGAATATTTTTGCTGGTACTCTAAAGTCTTGCATAGTCAAAACTATAAGCCTTTCTTGCTCTAATTCAGCCTACAGAGGAGTCCCAGCATTGGTAATCAGGGTACAACAACTGCCCCTCTTTCTTGCTGTAAAATTAACTTGTAACACAGATGAGTAATCATTAAAGGCAGCATGGCTGAGTAAGGTGAACCAACAAGCAGTTAAACTGTGTTCCCAAATATCCTATCTAGGGAGTACCTGTTCCTTTTTCTTCGCTTTATAATATCAGAAGATTAGATCAACATGGGAGAATAGTACTCACAAAACAATGCTTGAACGATGACAAGTTCTTGATGTCATTTGACTGCAGTTGTGAATATTCAGAAACTTAGCTGCTTCAATAGTCTCTTAATTTCCTGGGGCATAAAGATGACTTTACAAAAATTCAAGACTCTTGAGATTAGTCTA
Source organism: Drymodes brunneopygia (assembly GCA_013400955.1). Lineage (NCBI taxonomy): Eukaryota > Metazoa > Chordata > Aves > Passeriformes > Petroicidae > Drymodes > Drymodes brunneopygia. The sequence continues at coordinate 89,188 of VZTZ01024264.1, read as the reverse complement.
AGGTATTGATTTTCTGAGGTCTGATGACTTGGATGATTTTGACTGTGAACTAGATCTCTGAATTACCTGTAAGAAAAGTTTTAGAAAGTCAGCAGTGAGCAGTCAAGTTGATTATTGGCTGAAATGTAAAAATTTTGAGCCTGAGTTCCACAGTGGAACAAGTTTAGATAGGATCTCTGCTTATTCTCCCTCACTCGTATCCCCAACATTGGGTTGCCTTCTCTCTGAAGAGAGGCCATGGCTTTTATCTTACACAGAATACAGTGTATTATCTCTTCTTTCTTTGACCATAACCTTGTTTGAACACAAATATTTATTTATTCTTTGTGCTCTGACATGTCCAGCTTCCTTTGAGCTCAATGATAGGCCATGTTTTTAATGCTTTATGGAAAGATGATCTGTGTTGTTTGGTCCTAGGTTATCGAGCTTGACTTTGATCAGTTGCCTGAGGGTGATGAAGTTATCAGTATCCTGAAACAGGAACACACCCAGCTGCACATATGGATTGCCCTGGCGGTCAGTATCGATACAAACTGTGTATTTAAATATTGTATTCACATCAACAAATCATCATTTCTACTTATCACATGACTGGTGATAACTGAGTTCTGAACTGGAACTTTATGGGGTCATTCAGTCATTGATGTTTCTGACTGACATATGCATATTAGGATTTTAATTTCATCTCTTTTTATTGAGACAATGCCTCTTGAGGCTTGCTTTCTAAGGTTTTTCCCCCCTCAATCCATAGTTTTCCTGGTTTGTGCCTTTGATTTCGTGCTTCATAAAAAAAGGAGAGGGCAGTATCTCTACTGTGGGAAGTATGGTTAAATGTCAAAAAGTCAAAGAAGTTCAGAGGAAGACCAGTGGATTCTTCACTTATAAATAGCTCAAAAACTTGTGTTTTGAGGTGGTGAGGCATTGGCACAGGCTGCCTTTGTGGATACCCCATCCCTGGAAGTGTTCAAGGGCAGGTTGGATGGGCCTTTGAGCAGCCTGGCTTGGTAGAAGGTGTCCCTGCCCATGGCAGGGGGGTTGGAAGGAGGTTGTCTTCAAAGTCCTTTCCACCCCAAGCCATTCAATGATTCTAGGACAGAAAAACATTTGGCGTTATCAGAACACCTTTCTCTGATTACCCCTACATTTACTTCAGATTTATCCCTACATCCTGGAAAAAAAGAGTCATTGTGCTAAAACTACAAAACTCTGCTTTTTTAGCTGGAGTACTACAAGCAGGGCAAAACAGAAGACTTTGTGAAGCTGCTGGAAGCCGCCCGCATCGATGGCAACCTGGACTACAGGGACCACGAGAAGGACCAGATGACATGTCTGGACACCCTGGCAGCCTACTATGTACAGCAGGCTCGGAAGGAGAAGAACAAAGACAACAAGAAGGAGCTCATCACCCAGGCCACCCTGCTGTACACCATGGCTGACAAAATCATCATGTACGATCAGGTAAAACTGATAATCTGGTCAAAAACCCATTTTTGTGAGGTAGTGGTTGTGAAGAAAGCAAGTATTGATTCACTAAAGAGAAGATTTTTGAAGTCACATGTAAGCAAAACTTGTATCTGAAATGTGTGTGATGCCATTCCATAGTAGAGGAATAATTCTCTCTAGCTTGGCACCCCTGATGGAACTAAATCATTTAACTTTGGAGTTTGGGAAGGAAGGATTGGTATTCTCTTAATAGAAATAATTCAATTATAAAAAGCATTATAAGGCAATTAATCTTTCACAAAGTCCAAACTTCTTACTTTACAAAGTTAAACGTGTTGCAAATTCTTTGCTTTGTCTAGAATCACTTGTTGGGAAGAGCCTGCTTTTGTCTGCTTGAAGGTGATAAGATGGACCAAGCTGATGCACAGTTCCACTTCGTGCTCAACCAGTCTCCAAATAATATTCCTGCTCTTCTTGGTACGAGTTTATGGATATTTGTAAAAACCTGGTCTCTGGTTGAGTTTTGGAAGGAATTACGTCTCTGCAGAAAAAGATGAAAATGTAAATTTAATGTGTTTTCATGCTTGCTTTTTTCTTATACTTGACATCATCAAAGGTAATAAAAGTTGTATTTGTCTGAATTTTCTGATGGTTTTTAACTGTAACTTTTGGAAATGGGTACAGCACAAGTTTGCCAAATAATACTTGAGCTTCTGGTTTATGATCTTGGTTTTCTTCCTGGTATGTTCTAACAGGTAAGGCATGCATTTCTTTCAACAAGAAGGATTATAGAGGAGCCCTTGCCTACTACAAGAAAGCTCTGCGCACCAATCCAGGCTGCCCAGGTAAGACAGAAAGTATTTGCTACTGGAAGTATTTGCTCTGCTTGCAAACTACCTCAGGTCTTCCTAATTCAAATTCAAAAGGCATTTTTGTGGTCTGTATCTGTCAAAAGAACCCCAACCCTCATTATAGAGGGATTTAGGCATTCATTGACTTGAAGCATTTCTTAATATATAGAGAAGGAAGTTGTGTTCAGGAAAATACTGCTCTTTTTTTCTAAGTGTTACCTTTTAAAGAGGTATTAGAAAATGAGATTTTGCTTGTTAGAGAAATTAAAGTTATATGGGGAGGGAGGGAACTGTTCAAGGCTCTTGCAAAATTTCTCTCTCTGTGAGTTCTTGGAATAAAGCTTCAGAAATGACAACAATCATGAAACAAGATATAAAAAGCAAAATTCTACTTAAAATGCATGTTGTGTGTTTTCCTGGGTGTTGTATTATTTTCTTTATGCAAAAATGTGGGAAGGTGATTGCTAATGGCTGTAAAAGTGATACATGGGATTTAGATACATTAATTCAAGGTATTTACATTAGAACCATAAATACTTGGAAGTCTCTTGAGAGATGTGATAGCCTTTGCCATAACCTTTCTGAGAAAATGTTCATACAAAGTTGATGTGTGTTCTGTGATCTGCTTTACCATAAGAACGATTGCTAGAAAAGCCTTACTTTTCAACAAACATCTTTCATTTGCTCCCCTTTTTTTTTTTTTACACACACAGATTTGAAACTGCTGTTGATAAGTTCTCTGTACCCTTAGATCACAAGCACTCTGTAAGGGCAGTATGATGTGAATTTTCTGTATTAGTCCATCTGTAGGTGGTCATGGAAGTAGGAGGATGATAAACAGCATGTGAATCAGTTGATCATTTGAGGAGAAATGCCAGCTAACTTGTTTATTCATCTGTGTTTTCTGAAGGCCTGCTAGTTTGGGGTGAAGTTAACTTGCATGAGAAACATCCAGCCCTTCCATCTGGCAATTTTTTAATAATTTTCTCTATTATTTTCTAATACATTCCCATAAAAGTAGTTTTTTATTTGTTTAGCATTGGAGTCTGTGGGAGATAGATCGATGGTTTATGAAGAAATAAATTCTTACTAACACATTTAAGTTCATTTTGTGGCCAGCCAAGTGTGGGCTGCTGCCTTGAAAAACAGCAGATTGTTAGATGGCTTTAAGGAGCTATTAAAAACTCTGCTTTCACTCCAGGTTGTGGGGAAAAAAAACAAAAGGCATAAAGTTGAAACTTTGGGGTTCTGAGTGGTTTCATGTTGTTCTCTAGCCGAGGTTCGGTTGGGGATGGGCCATTGCTTCGTGAAACTGAACAAGCTGGAAAAGGCTCGCCTGGCCTTCAGCAGGGCCCTGGAGCTGAATTCCAAATGTGTGGGGGCCTTGGTTGGACTGGCTGTGCTGGAACTCAATAATAAGGAGGTGGGTCTGACTGAGCAAGAATCCATGCTCAGTTTATTTTCTTTCCGCTAAAAAAAACAAATTTTTTGTCCTTTCGAAGATAGTCTGGTTTAAAAATGGGAAGTAAGTTTTATGGTTAAATGATTTTAAATCTGTCCTGCTGTTGTATGATATTATAGATGTGTGCTTGTGATGTGAGCAGCACATTCTGAATAGCTTTCTTCAATCTTCAATTCTTCTACTTATAGAGGAATTAGGTACAGAAAAACAGTGCTAGGTTAACTATTTTACTTAAAATAATAAAAATCCATGGTTACATATGTGAAGGACGGTCGAGGTAAAAGGCATATTCCCAGGAGGTTAGAACAAGTTTTTTTAGAAGTTTAGGAGTTAAGAACAAGTTTTCAGACAAGTTTCAAAGTTGCATTCAGGCATGCATGCTGTATGGTAAACCAAAGAGTAGGCAAAAAGAAATTTTAAAATTTCTGATAAAACTACAATTAAGTGGTGATCCACCTTTCTAGGTATTGTATCACTAAAAAAATACACATGCAAATATAGCTTAGTTGGGATCATAACTTCCTTAGCATGGATTAACCATCTCAAATATTCTCAGTGCAGGATGAGACCTTTAAGTGTTTAAAAAAAAAATTGTTACATAAATTGTATGTGGCTAAAATTTGGTGTACTGCTATCTATAGTTCCCTAGAAAGGTCTTTTGTTAGCTCTGAATAATATCTGAATCTGAATAGCTGAAAATTTCTTGGTTTACTACTTCATGGGGAAAAAAAATAACTGTTAAGACTTCCATGAAGAAACTAAAAAAAGTGGGTGTAAGAGGTATTTTCATAAAACTACAGAGAGAACCAAAAATACTCTAAAGTCAAATTTTAATAAATTCCACAGATGATAAATTGATGCTATCTGGTATCTTTCTCTGCTTTTGACTGAAGTCAAGGGATGAGCCCACTCACCTGAATCTTCAAAAAGCTGTGATTAAAAGCTGAGCCACTCAAAGATGTTTTGTGTTCTTTCTAAGAAATCCATCATCTGTGCTTCACTGCAGACTATTTTCACTACTTTGTAGCAAAAGTCAGGGTAACATTGAAGAGCTGACACAGAGAAGGGAGAACACTCTGGGGAAAAGATTCTCTCTGAGTATCAAACTAATTGGTATCTTTTCTGTGCTTAGATATTTCTGATGTTTCTTCCTCCTTGAAGATGTTATGATACCAGATCAGGGTTGAGATCACACTGTGCTTTCATTGAGCTCTGTCTGATCTCTGTTTTTCTTAAATAAAAGCACTTAGAGCTTTGGGTACTGTACCCATCTCCTGGATTTGGTTAAAGTTGGACATGACACTCAGATTATTGGAGAACTTGGATAAATGCATTGTGTGATTATAAAACACATTTACCTTTGAAAATTAAAGCAGGAATGATTTGGAATCTCCTAATCCAGGTATATTGTTATGCTAGGTTTGGAAAGGTTGCACCTGTTCAAACTCAGGTTGGTTTTTTAGCTGCCTTCATGTCATGTTTTAACCTCTTAAAACCTAAACTGTTCACCAAGACAGCTTTCTGCTCACCATAATTACAAAGTAAAGCACAGCTGGTAGTTGATTTCTAGATATCATTTTTGGTATTTCTGTTCAGAAATAAGCACAGATTTAAGCTGACATGCCTGTGATACAGATCTCATGGGTGTCCTAAATAAAGAGCAATTATTTTATCAGTTGTGGGTTTGGACTTGTAGGTAAATCACATTTTTTACCCATGGGAGGCTCCTTAAAGTCTAAAGTTCCTTTGGAAAAGAGTAAGTTGATGCAATGATATTCTTACATAAACACTGGAAACTTCTATAATTTTTTAACATGAGATCTGAAGTTGTTGTTTAGAATTTGAATGTGAAAATAGCTTCATTCCACTGTTGAGTGAATTGGGTGAAACATTGAAACCTAAACCAAACAGGCACTGGGGACACAGAGCAGTGGAAGGAGCAGAGGGAAGGCTGTCAGGCTGTGAGTGTGCCATGTCAAAGGACATCATGACTTAAGTCTTTTGGGGTTTTTTGCCATTTTTTTTTCCTGGAAAGTCTTGCTCCGCTCTTTTCCACCCCGTGTGGTAGCTTCATTTCCGTTTCCCACCTCCATGCTGCAGGAAGAAAAGCTGGTAGCTGAATTCACTTTTTTTTGAGCTCAGTATGGTGTTGTCAGAAATCTTGCAGCAGCTTAGACTGAAGAATAGTCTTGAAGTTAATGAAATACAGATACTGAGGTGCTGCTGATACCTGTCAATGTTTCATTTAGGCTGATTCCATCAAGAATGGTGTTCAACTCCTCTCTAGGGCTTACACAATTGACCCCAGTAATCCAATGGTGCTGAATCACTTGGCCAATCACTTCTTTTTCAAGAAGGTAAGAGAGCTCTTGAAATTTTGCAGTTAAACACTTGATAACCTCTGAACAGCTACAATTCTGGTGTTAGATTCAAACACATTTCATCAGGTGCCTAATATCTGTTAATCTAGATGGACAAGTGTGAGGTTTTTGGCCTGAATTTTGTATAAACCTTTCTCAAGAAAACCAGGAAAAGGTACACTTACTTAAATCAAAATCACCTTTGTGTCCTGAAGGGGTTTTGGGTTTTTTGATGTTTGGGGCTTTTTCTGGGCTTTTTTTTTTTTTTTTTTTTTTTTTGGGTTGGCTAATTGGGTTTGGGGTTTTTGTTGGTTTGATTTTCCCCCTCCTCAGTCTTCCATGCTTTAAAATACGAAATAGAGAAAAGAACAGTAATGGCTGAGACTAAATCTGTTCTTATTTAGTCAGTGCTGTGACTAAAGCTTCGTTATATTTTCCAGCTATCCATGTTTAAATCATAAATCACTTGACCATAAATAAAGTAAAAACTTTCAAATTTCATTTAACTTCCTTTTTTTTTTTCAGGACTATGGTAAAGTACAACACTTGGCTCTTCATGCTTTCCATAACACAGAAGTGGAGGCGATGCAGGCAGAGAGCTGCTATCAGCTGGCCAGGTCTTTTCATGTGCAGGTGGGGCAGGGTTTAAAAGTCCCCTTTAAACAAAAGTTTGTTATAAAATTTCGTGCAATGGTTACCTTTAAAAACTCTGACTGTTCTTCATTTAATTCCTTTTAATTAGGAAGATTATGATCAAGCTTTCCAGTATTATTACCAGGCCACTCAGTTTGCCTCGTCTTCTTTCGTGCTTCCCTTTTTTGGATTGGGTCAAATGTACATTTATCGAGGGGACAAAGAGAATGCTTCACAATGCTTTGAAAAGGTCTTGAAAGCCTATCCTAACAATTATGAGACAATGAAAATCCTTGGATCTCTTTATGCAGCCTCAGAAGACCAGGAGAAACGGGATATTGCAAAGGTGAGCTTTCCTTGTGCCAGCATCGTGTGTTTACATGCAAGAGTAGAACTTGGAAATAAGAATTGAAATCAGATTGTTCCTTAAGTTGAATAAAACTCAGGGTTGGGTGGCTGTAGATATGGAAAATGGGCTCTTATGAGGGATCTTCCTGTCTGTGAAGAGTCACAACTGAGACTACACTGGGCTCTTGGCAAAGCATGTCCAGGAATTTAGAGAAGTCCCAGCCTCTTGTCTGTATTTGGTACATGAAAAGGGCAGAATTCTTTCCATATATATATATATAAAATTCTCTGAAGATGGGACGTTAGCTCATGATTTCCTGAAGACAGCAAATCAGCTGCTGATTTCCAGAAATCACTTGTCTTGGCTTATCTGGAAGGACAATTACGCTTTTTTTTACAAGGAAAGGTGTTTTAAATCTAATGCTGGGTAAATAAATGTAAAAAATATTACACATCACTTCTTTCATATTGGTGTAATAGTTTTGGCTTCTGAGACTGGAAGCAGGTTTTGTGTTCTACAGAAAAGAGAATAATGAAGGAAGGGAACTAATGCAGATTTATTGCTGTGCAGGTGTTTGGGATGTTTGCTCCTGCAGTATGGTGTATCTTTCTAGTGTTAAGGTTAATGCCTTCACTCTTTCTTTTATTTGCATTTTTTTAAACAGGCTGTGTGTCTTCAAAGTGACATAATTATTTTCTGCTGTTTTTCAGGGGCATTTAAAGAAAGTCACAGAACAATATCCTGATGATGTAGAGGCGTGGATTGAGCTAGCCCAAATTCTAGAACAGACTGATATTCAGGTATTATTAATACACACTTGGTGAATTATAAATGTGCTTAAATTAAATAAATTATAGAGCTCATTCTCTTCTTTCTGTCATCCTCTTTCTTCCCAAGGGTGCTCTGTCAGCCTATGGGACAGCCACACGCATTCTGCAGGAGAAGGTACAGGCTGATGTCCCTCCAGAGATCCTGAATAATGTGGGTGCCCTGCACTTCAGGCTGGGAAACCTGGGAGAAGCAAAGGTGTGCAGTCATTCACAGTTTGAATTCTGTTGCTTGACCACACAGAAGTTTTTCTTTGAGAACATTCTGGAGTGCTTCACTGCTCTGTTCTCTCTGTGCTTCAGAAATACTTCCTGGCGTCGCTGGACCGTGCCAAGGCAGAGGCTGAGCACGATGAGCATTACTACAATGCCATCTCTGTGACCACGTCCTACAACCTGGCCAGGCTCTACGAGGCCATGTGTGAATTTCACGAGGCAGAAAAGCTCTACAAAAACATCCTGAGAGAGCATCCCAATTACGTTGACTGTAAGAAACATTTGGTATTTCAATTCCACAGTTGCCCTTAAAACACCAGAAATCTTCTGTCTTCTGCTCTCCTTATGTTTGTCTTCCCTCATATCCACAGCAGTTTTGGGGCTGACCTGTGCTATTTGCCAAGCTGCAGCACACATCATGCCCCAGCCTCATCTGTACCCTTTTCCCTGCTTGTTTTCCATTGTCACCTGCCAATACCTTCCCAAAGCTTGTTGGAGATGGGAGAGCTATTTAAAGTGGAGGGAGGAGAATGATGTAGCTGATGAATCCTTATTCTTTGGGGTTTTTCAGTTGTCTTTAACTAATGAAGCCAGTTTAACACATCTACAATACTTTATTTGAAACTTGCAGTTTCTGTATAACCATTGTGGGTGCAAGTTCCTCTCCACGTTGTATTTCTCATTGTGAATAGAATATGAAAGGTGTTAGTGTTTTCTGCCCTTAGCTGATCAAGAAAAAAGATTGCTTTTGAAATTCATGCATGGACAGTATTTTCTTTACTCAAAATGACTTTAACCTGATTTTTATTTTATTTTCTGCTTTTATTTTCAGGCTACTTGCGCTTGGGAGCTATGGCCAGGGATAAAGGAAATTTTTATGAGGCTTCTGATTGGTTTAAAGAAGCACTTCAAATAAATCAGGTTTGTAATCCTTTAAGTGTTTCACGTTAAAACACTTCAAATAATAACTTAAAATTTAGTTCTCCTTTTTATGTGTTTTTATGTTGTTTGTTCACATAAACTAGGGGAAGAAGAGAGAGCTGCCAGGTCTGCTCTCTGTGTTTTGTTTGGGGTTCTTTTGAATATGGAATTATGTGTAAGAAGAGTAACACTTCATACTTGGAGAAGTACCCTTGCAAAGGAAAAAAGTGTTTTTGTAACTTAGAGTGAATTTTTGTTTAGGACCATCCAGATGCCTGGTCTCTGATTGGCAATCTTCATTTGGCCAAGCAAGAGTGGGGTCCAGGACAGAAGAAATTTGAAAGAATATTGAAGCAGCCCTCCACACAAAATGATACTTACTCCATGCTGGCTCTTGGCAATGTCTGGCTGCAGACTCTCCATCAACCCACAAGAGACAGAGAAAAGGTAATGGGCATCTCTCTGCCCTGTGTGTGGGTTTATTTATTTTCTGTATGTTGTCAGCTATTCAGAGCCTCTTCTTGATGTCTGTTTGGCATCTTCTAGTTCATAAAACCTCTGTGCAGACCTTTTAATACCCCACTGTAGAAGTGAGTGATGAACTGGGGCATTTCTTTCTGCAGGAGAAACGTCACCAAGACCGTGCATTGGCCATCTACAAGCAAGTCCTCAGAAATGACCCAAAGAATTTGTATGCTGCTAATGGCATAGGTGAATATTAGATCTAGTTTTCCTTCAGAGGTGATCATATTCTTGTGTTTCAGAGGTGATCATATTCTTAAGTTTCGTGCTTTAACTTAGAATTGTTTTTTCAGGCCCTGAGCACTGTAGAGTGGAGCCCAGGAAATGTCAGTTTTTGCAGGGGCACTTTATTGAGGCAATATTGAATTTTCTGTGGTAGGAGTGCACCAACCTGGAAGCTCATCCTGTCCATGTTCCTCTCCCCCCAGGAGCTGTCCTGGCACACAAAGGATATTTCCGTGAAGCTCGTGATGTTTTTGCCCAAGTGAGAGAGGCCACAGCAGATATCAGTGATGTGTGGCTGAATTTGGCACATATCTACGTGGAGCAGAAGCAGTACATCAGTGCTGTGCAGATGGTAACACCTCCACTGCATCCTGTCAGGGCTTCTAGATGTTTCTGAGCAGTGTTCTAACAAGTTCTAGGTCTATTTTTTGTTGGCTGTCAAGTCTGGTTTTAATAGCAGACTACCAAATGTGAGTGAAAGGTAACAAAGCACTTTTATACTTTTTTTGGTAGCAGGGTTAGGATTTTGGTTCTGGAATTAATTATTAGTCAGAGGGTGTTCAGTCAGTATAGTTACTGTATGTGATTCACATTCAGATGTTTCCACAGTAAGTAAATACAATTTGCTGCTGACTTTTTTATTTTTTTTAATAGCAACAATTCCTATTTTTGTTCTTGTAAATGGTCTCATGAATAACAACCAGAGCTGTCCTAAAAGCTGACTGTGCCATAGTTTCACTCACCACAGTTAAAATCACAAACTAATTCATGTTGGAAGAAATCTGTTGAGGTCAGCTAGTTTGACCTGACCTGCCCAAAGCAAGTAAATGTTCAAGTGTCAACCTATTCTGAGTAAACTGACTCAATTAGCTGATCAAAACCAGACAAATAAGCTTAAAAACCCAGCATATGTTGAACAGCACAGAAACCAAGAGCAAACTTGTGTCATTTAAGATGGAGTCCTTATTGAGGCTCAGAAATGCTTCATTCAGAGCTGCTCTGAAGCTTTTTGTGGTGATGAATAAAGAAGTGTTGCTGGGCCTTTCTTACATGAGCAGGAGCTCAGCAGTCACTGTCCTCCAGTGAGCTGTTGTTAGCAAGCTTTGGCAACACAGTCACGTTCACTCTGCTCTGCTTCAATGGGGTCTGTTGTTTTCTTAGCACTTTGTCTCTTTTTATTGACAAAAAGCCTAATGAAAATCTCATTTTAGCAGTTGTTCAAGCAGTGAATTACAGTGGGGAAGTGGGTGTTGCTTTCACCTATCAGTTTGGGAGAAGAAATATTTTACTCATTTGCTAATTTATTTAAGAAGAGGTGTTATTAGAAATGTGTTTATTTACTAAAGTGTTTTATTGTTCCCTGGGTTCTGCAATGCAGTCACAGTGTGAAATTCATGATATTGGACTCAAAGGGAGACAAATTGAATTTACTAGCCCAGCTTACTGCAGCCACAATAATTATCCTACTGAGTTCTCTACCCTAAAGCACACAGATCTGAGGCAGGCTTGAGCTAAACACAAAATCTCTGATGCTGAAGGTGAGTGAAAACTGGGTGCTCACAGCACGGTGAGATCCAAGAGTAACAACCTCAGGTGTTACAGTTCAGGGCAGTTTTTCTGCACTGGAGCTGGAAATAAAACTTACTTTGTATTCCTTGCTTTTTTGGAGGCTTAGAGAGGGTGAAGGATTCTTTGAGAAAGGAGTATGTCAAACAGAAGGTGCTTTTTACTGGAAATTATAAAGTTTGGTAACTTTTAAACCTTTAATTCTAGACCCACAGAAGGTGTAGCAACAAATCATCTTTTACACAGAGAAACTGATATCCCATGGCATGGCCAAGTTCCTCAGCTGGGTGGACAGAACAAATTTGATGTTGAGTTACCTGGATTTATTTTTTTAACTAATTACATCAGATATATGGAATTGCTATGTTAGATATCTTTCAATTGATAAAGTATCTTGTATGAGTAAAGAAAATCATTGATTTATTTCCCCCATACTGTGGAGATTATTTGAGTGGTCTTAAAATGAGTCATGTTTGTTGGACTTTGTTGCAGTAGATGGTACTTTAAAAAGTATTCTTTTGTATTTAAGACCTCCAGAGCCTTCTGGGCTCCAACCAGTTTCTAGAAAAAAACAGGTACTTGCTGTGGAACAGGAGAGAGAATGTTCTGCTCAGTGAAAAGGAGGCACCCATGTAGCATAATTCACTTCTTTAAAAAACAAAAGCATTATTAGCAGTGATGCTTTTTAGGAATAGAAGCATTTGCTGGAGTTAGCTAACCAGAATAACAAACCACTGACACCTCTTACTTCGATTTTTTTCTTTTATTTCAGTATGAAAACTGCCTGAGAAAGTTCTATAAGCATCAAAACACTGAAGTGTTGTTGTATTTGGCCCGGGCACTGTTCAAATGTGGCAAATTACAGGAATGCAAACAAACTTTGTTAAAGGTACGGATCTAGAACATCATGGATCCCAGAATAGAATTACTGTTAGCTGATGTGTGTTTTTCTTTAAATGTGGTGGTCTGGGGTTGAAATGATGATGTTTATTCTCTGTATGTCATTTCTGTATCACCTTGTTGCTTATCTTAAAAATAATGGTTTTTTCCAGGCCAGGCATGTGGCTCCCAGTGATACAGTCCTCATGTTTAATGTGGCTTTAGTGCTGCAAAGACTTGCTACCTCTGTCCTGAAAGATGAAAAAAGCAATCTGAAGGAGGTGCTTAATGCTGTGAAAGAACTGGAGCTCGCCCACAGGTAAAGATCAGTTATTTCTAATCATTCCCATCTATTTTGTTGTCCCCTCACTGTATATTTGCAGCATTGGGCACAAATTAGAAGAGCAATCATCTCCTACAAAACACTCTAATTCCGGAGTTTCTAGTAGGAAATCAAAAGATTGGGCCTGACAAAACTGTGTGTTCAGACTTTGCTCCAGAGCCAGTTTTGCTTGACCAGGACAAAGAGTTTTGTTATTGCTGTGACCAAGATGCTCTTCTGCCCAGAAATGCACAGCTGAAAAGATGTTGACAATTATTCTACAACTTGAATGCTATTTTATGACTTCTTTCAAAGCAAACTATAAGGCTTAAAAGCAAATCTGTTTATCTTACATAAACATAATTAATGACTGGCCATCCCTTAAAACTAATTTCACCCTCCTTTTGGCAAGTAAGGCCCAAGTACTGTCACAGCTTAAGAACAGAAGCAGTTTCTTAAGTGCATTTGAGATATTTTAGTTCTGTCTAAAAAACAATAATATAAAATTTTGTACACACACCAGTGTGGTTAATCTGATCCAGTTGTCATCATCTTTGAGCAGAGCTTTCAACCATTTCTTCTGCTCCTAGGTGTAGCTGGTGTATGATTTGTGCATTCCTAACTCTGCTGTTGTGTTGAAGATAGAAGTTCTAAGTTAAATTTAGTGAGAAGCTTGTTATTTATTGTCTTGAAGAAGTTGCATGAATTTATTGTTGCCTATTAACTAAAATTTTTGGGTAACACTCTCCATAGTCTAAACCTTAAGCAAGGAATCATTTTCTTCATATACACAAGAATTTCAGTCTAGCACAAAAACACTTCATTTGAAATGTGCCTGAGGGTGCATGGGAAGAAACTGTGGCAATCTTTATAGTTAGAAGTAATTTTCTCTTAAACTGGAGAAACTTTTCAAAGCACTCATCATCATATCTTACTGATCCAGCTGGGAGTTTGTTGTATTCTCAAGGGCCTCTCCACCAGGTCAAGGGGGCTGTTCTGACAGGATTTTTGAAAAACAAGTTTTCCTTTCTTCTCTGATGCTGAATTCAAGCATGTCATCTGTGACAGACAAGGAATCAGTCTGCTGGGGTCAGCAATGTCCTTACTGGTAGGAGCCAGCAAATGAAATCTCAGAACTCTTCTCTTTACAATTTTTCCTTTCCAGAGTGGCTTTAGAATGTTTTAAATTTCGACAGCTCTGAATGCATTTTTTTAACTGTTGTATTGAAAGGTACTGGCACAGAGGAAATTGGTGAGATTTCCTCATCTGTTCAGTTTTACAGGTTTGTAATTCAGGAGTAAATGCTTTGTTGTAAGGCAAAATTGCAATAAATATGTAAGTAATGCCATGTTTGCTTACTTTGGTTTCTTGTGATTTCCTCCAGGTACTTCAGTTACTTGAGTAAAGTAGGTGATAAGATGAGATTTGACTTGGCTCTTGCTGCTACAGAAGCCAGGTAAAAAAAAAAAACAAATCCTTCATTCAGATTCAAATATTTTTGTCCTGGTTTTTTGTTTTGTTTTATTTTTGAATTTTTTTCTTTGTTTTTTGTTTTCTTGTATTAAAACTAGATTCCAAAATTTCAACTATCAGTTTGTTAGAACAGCAGAAATACAAGTGCAGGGTCAGTCCCTGTTACTGTTTGGTTCTTTTCCTGTGTTTCTCTTGCTACACAATCGCACAAGATTTCCACAGCCGTGTACAAATACCATGTGTTAAAACAAATGTCACTTTAACATCAGCTAAGAGGGTGTTGAAAGCACCTTGCTTTAATGTTTCATTGGACTTGGACACTTCATGCAACCTTAATTCTTACACATTTGGGTTTTTTAAGCTTTCATTTTGCCCTGCCTTTCTGATGAGGTTCGTTAGGGTGTTGTGATTAAATTCAAGCTCTTATTAACCATATTTTTGAAGCTGTCCAAATTGGTTGGCACAATTCCTTTTATGTTCATGTGTGGGCTTTCTGTTTGTGGACTGGTTAAGTTTAAAGTGTGAAGCAATATGTTCTGAATTGCAGGATAAATTAGCTTACTAAAAATGCTTTCATTCACTCAGAAACCTGCGCATCTCTTCTTTGTGCTATTTCAAGTAGCTTCTTTTTTTAGTTCACTGGGGTTACGAATGTAATGTTGTGCTGCAGGCCCTTTATAAAAGCATTTCTTTCTGTGTTTGCCACCTTGCCTAACCTGAGGCCCTTGGGTTTTGCAGGCAGTGCTCAGATTTGCTGAGCCAGGCCCAGTACCACGTGGCTCGGGCACGCAAGCAGGACGAGGAGGAGAGGGAGCTGCGTGCCAAGCAGGAGCAGGAGAAGGAGCTGCTCCGCCAGAAACTGCTGAAAGAACAGGTTTTAATTCCTCTACATTCTGTATATTGCATTTCATAAGTGTGTACACTGACAATGTGTGTGCTCCTGCTGCTCTGGGGTGGCACCTATAGCTGTTTTTCTTAGTCGTAGTGAGTGCTAACAGAAAATATTACAGCTAACAGGTGATGGTCTTTCCTCCCCATAGCCTCAGAAACATGCAGTTGTATAGAAATGACGTAGGGGTGCCAGACGTTTTGCCATCAGACTTTTACCTATTCTACCATGAGTGTGTAGAAAACTTAACTTTTTTGCCATGTGCACCTTCTGCTGTGACACAGAGCATTAAAAAGTGATTTTTCCAGTCTCCTGACAGCAAATAATTTCTGTGCCTGCTGTTAAAATCACCATGATGGTGCAAATACGGTGGTAATCGTTGGCTTCCTTGGTGTTTCAGGAAGAGAAACGCCTGAGAGAAAAAGAAGAGCAGAAGAAACTTCTGGAACAAAGAGCTCAATATGTGGAGAAGACCAAGAATATTCTGATGTTCACTGGTGAAGTGGAAGGATCAAAGGAGAAGAAACGTGGTGGCGGTGGAGGCAGGGTAGAACAGACCTTTTTAAACTCTTATTTGTTTTTTTTTTTTCCTTTCAAACTTCCTTAATTTTCCCATTTTGATATATGGTCTCTTGCAGGAGCACAGGTTTTTAATTTCAAACTTCTAGGAGTAAAATTGCACAGGTTTAATACTAAAATGTCAGAATTGGAAGCTAATACTTAAAAGTTCTGAGCATGGTGGCATCACTAAAATCTGTTCAGTTCAGTTGTTACAATAACAGATAATCTTACTATGTGCCAGTTTGGAATCAGTTTCTAAATTATACCCATCTTGTGTCAGCTTTGTTACAGTCTCTAGAAGGTCTGTATTTTCATCTCTTCCACAACATGTTCAGCTAAATTTCCATTTGGAGGTGGAATGTGAATAATTCCATTTCTGACTGAGAGGTGAATAATAAATAGGTTGTGTTGTCTGGGTTTCTTCCAGCGTTCCAAAAAAGGAGCAGGGGAGTTTGATGAGTTTGTCAATGATGACAGTGATGAAGATCTGCCCATCTCAAGGAAGAAAAAGAAGAGGAAGGGCAGTGGCAGTGAACAGGATGGGGAAGAAGAGGAGGGTGAGAGGAAGAAGAAGAAGAGGAGGAGGTAGGTGATACCTCAGTTAATTAATCAAGAGGTCACATGGTTATTTTTTACTTACACATTACACATTATAAGACTTAAACAACCACTCTGCAAAAGAAGTAGGAGTAGCACTTGATGAACTGGGCATTTCTTGAGGCTGGTATTTTTGTATGTTTTGAGGGTTTTTTTGCATTATTGTGCTTTATGCCATATCAAATGTGTTTCTGTTGAAGACCCCAGAAGGCAGAAGAGGGGAGTGATGATGAAGAACATGAAAATGGCCCCAGGCCTAAAAAGCGACGTCCACCCAAAGCAGAGAAGAAGAAGGCTGTAAGTTAAACCCTGCATCACTCTCTAAACATGCATTTGGAGTTCAGCATTACCCTGGTCAAGAGAGATTTATTGGTGTTGAAAATTACAGCAAAACCTCTTGAATCCAGCTGGCCTTAGAGCTTATTTTTATCCTCCTCCCCTATTGCTGTTGCTGCTTCAAGGATGAAAAGGATATTTCCAAAGCCATCCAGAATTAAGCGATAGTAAATGGAAAATTTTTTAACAGCATGTCTGGTTTTCTGAACGTGTTTCTGCCACATGAACAAGCAGCCCTTTGTTTTCCCCCCATACAGCCCAAACCAGAACGTCTGCCTCCTTCAATGAAAGGCAAGATCAAATCCAAAGCCATCATCTCGTCGAGCGATGATTCTTCTGATGAGGACAAACTCAAAATTGCTGATGATGGGTAAGAACCTTAATTAACTTTGTGTGAACTTAAGAGTTTCAGTGCATGCCTTCAAGAGAAGATGCAGTGTTAATGAGACAACACAAAGATAATGAGAAGTCTTTAATTGTACTCTCAACATCCTTTTTCAGTGCAAATTAATTCCACTCATCCTTCGAACTCTAGCATTACCCAAATCCTGGTGTCTTATTTATCAGCTAAAGGGAGCACCTTTTAATACCCTTTTTTCGTCTCTGTTTTTCCCCACAGGCACGCTAGAAACAGCAACAGTGACTCTGAGGACGGGGAGCAGCAGCACAGCAAGCGCATCGTGTCCGACAGCGATTCCGACAACAGGAACAAGTCTGGCAGCGAGGCCGGCAGCCCCCGCAGGTCCAGCGCCCGCGCCTCCGAGGAGGAGGAGGAGTCTGACAGCGACAGGTCCCCCAGGAAGCGGCGGCGCTCCGAGTCCGAGCAGGAGCAGTCTGACAACGAGTCCGTGCAGTCGGGGAGGAGCCGCGGCTCCGGCGGCTCCGAGAACGAATCGCGGCCGGCTTCGCGCAGCGCCGAGTCCGAGCGGGACTCCGAGAGAGGCTCCGACCACGAGGGCTCTGCCCGAGCTTCTGGCAACGAGTCTGAGCCAGAGGCATCCAATGAGGAGGGCTCTGAAGGGGGCTCCGATGACAGCGATTAGAGCTGAGTTACAGACCATCTTTTAAACTTAGAGCGTTCATGTAAATATATCTCAGTGGTCGGGGAAATAGAATTTTTATATTTCGAAACTGTGATTTAAAGAACCTTCATGTTTTGTAAACTGCTGTGAGACCTTCTCATGATTCTTTCTATTAGTTGCTGATGGATGTTTCTCTAAGTTGGCTTATGGTGTATTTTTAATTTGAAACCACTGTAGGTGCACAGAATCTCTGTCCTGTAGTCAGCACGCTGAGGATGGAATGCATGTAAAAATTACGGGACATAAAATCTCCTTGGGTGGCTCAGTGTGGCTAAAACTGTGTTCTGTGATCATACATGCATAGAAGGATCTTAAAATCCTACCAGGTGGGACAAAGAGCTGTGGATATTTGTCTTTTTCCTCACTCGGAGTAAAGGTCAGTAGGGAGGTTTTTCTTACTTTCTATTGAAGAACGAATGTGCCACGATTCAGCTCTTTATTGTTTCAAGAGTTTGTTCTTCTGCTTCTGTCTTTAGTGTTAAATCAGTTGAAAAGATGCAGATCTTAGAGAAATTTTATAAACTAGTGATGCAGGTGTAGATGAAATATTTAAATTGGCTGGTAAAGACATTTGGGAGAACTCTGTATTACTTGAGAAAGGTGAAGCTGCAAGTGTCACAATAAAATGTTCTTGCTTATTTGCTTGGAGTGATTTATTTTACTCCTCAGAAGGGATAAGCAGAATACCTGAAAACATTGAATTTCACAGTGGAATCTGTTTGGAGGAAGTGGTCCTCACTGCATTGGAAGTACATGGCTTTGGGAACTAAGTCCTTGCAGATGATGTGCTCAGAAATAACAATGAAAAATTGCTGTGCTGTGGACTAATCCTGATTTCTCTCTCTGCTTCTGAAAAAAATCAGTGTTTTGTACCAGTGCAAGGAAATCCTTTCCTTTTTTCCTTTGGTCATTAAGTCCTGTGTCAAGCATTTGCTAAGAGAAGATTTTGTAGGTCTGGGTAGGGCATTGCTACCACTTCTAACAGACTGTGTGGCCTAAACTGTGTTGTTTTGTTTTTAGGAGGCCTGGATTGTCACTGCTGACAGTGCTTCAAGTCAACTGACTGAGAGTGAAGTTTCTCATGCTGCTATTTGTGGTTTGCTGTGAGCATGAGCTGTTCTCACTGTGGATGGGTTTGTTCTTGTGTTTATGGGCTGCTGGTAACCACAGCAGACAGCAGAATGCACAGCACTCCAGATGTTTCTTTTTGTGGCTCAGTTTGGGATCAATTTTTTTTCTGTAGTCTTACCTAAAATTTAGCATCAGAGTAGAAGGAAAAATATGCTACAGCATTTACTATGGGATCTTAGAGATTTTTCTCTGCCTCAAACACATCTCTGCTGTCACAGCTTTCTCTGCCATATTACTAATTCTTCCTTGTGAAAAGTCTGAGGGTTTTGTACAGCAAATATGTTTTGTGTACGCTAAAGTTATCTCTAGATGAAATGCTGAGTGGGTCTTCAGACCTAACATCCAGCTGGAGAGAGAGAAACAGCTTCAGCAAGTGGAAAATGAGGGGTTTTCGGGTATTTTTTGTGCTCTTCTCAGCAAGGAGTTGTGTAAGGAGAGGTTTTTGTGACTTAATGCAGCTTGAAGTGTGTGATGTGAGAGGCCAATCAGCAGGGACAGAAAGGGGACAAGGGATGCTTTAGCTTCGTTATTCCTCTGCTTTTATGGAGCAAAAGAGGAATCAAAAACCCACCAAAAACCAGAAGTCAGGTTTTCTTTTTTCTTCCCTTTGAGGAGTGTTAATAGGAAGATTGAGGTTATATAAAAAGTTGTGTGTTGCTGTAAGTGGAGACAAAACTGTGTTTTAGCTCAATTCACATTTTCTAATGCTTGTTTTTTTTGAAAGTGGAATAACATTGCTGTAATTCTCTCTTGGCAGCATTCCTTGCCTTCAGAAGTAGGTGGTTGGCTTGCAGCTATTAAATTCCTTTATTTTTAGCAGTAATCTATTCCTGGATAAAATACAGCAAGTTGGGACTGTAACACTGCTTTGCTGGATAAATTTTTAATTTGGGTTTATTCCTAGTTTTGTGTTTTGCATCCACAGTTGTGTGATGTGGAATTGCATCAGTTCCATGACTGAAGGAAGTGTTTTCTGGTGAGCTCTGCTGCAGCTCAGCACTTTGCTCTCCTCACATGTGAGCAGCACATCTTCTCCAGAATAAAACAGGAGAGGGTCGTGTGGAATTTCCTCTCATTCCTGAGACTCGTAGATTTGGCCTTTCACAGAACATTTCAAATGTAACTTGACAAAAAAAAAGTTGCTGGGTTGGGTATTTTGGTTTTTGGGGGAGAAAGAGGGGGAAGTTGGTTGAGGTGTTTTTTACTTTGTGCTTTTTTAATCCACTTACTCAATTGTCTCTTTCAGAAGCTTTTGCAGGTCAGTGCTTGGTGGGAAGGAGAAGCTGAAGGACAAAGCACCTGAGTGTAAATCCATCATCCTCTTTGTAAATGCCCATTTGTGCTCATTTAACTCTGAAAACCACAGAGCTCTGTCCACACAGAAACAAGGAATAGATCTGGGAATGTGCTGCCAAGGAAGGGTTTGGACAAGGCAAGACCTGTGGTAGGAGCAGAACAGCTAAAATTATATCAGTTTTTTCTATAAAGGAGTGCCACTTCCTGGGAATGAGTTGCTTTCCACATTAAATATTTCACTCCTTAGAGCAGTGTTGCAGCAAAATTTTAAACTTACATTGGGGGTTAGTTAATACTGCTGACATCTTCCATTCAGACTTGCAGGCTTTCTGGAACAAGTTTTGTGCCTCCTTTTTTCCCTCTCTGCTTTCTTTTGCAGTTTTTTTGACTCCTGTGATGTAGTTCTGTGATGATCCCTTTGTTCAGTAGTGGCAGAGTTACCTTGCAGTTCAATAGATCTGGAGTTCAGAGGTTACCTGGAACAATTCCTACAGGGTTAATATGAGTGACAAAACAAGTTGGCAGAATGCATTTTGAAAAAGGGTAGGTAACTGAGTTATTCTCATAGCTAGTAGCACTTACTCTTAATAATAGTATTTTGTTATTTATCTAAACACTAATTGCTCTACAGAAGAGGATTTGGAGACAGAATCTAAGGGAAATACCAAAATTGGGAATACTTAGGAGAGGAATTCAAAGTCAGTGTAACTGAAAATGTAGGATTTCCATCCTGTCTGTGAATTTTGGTCCACATCTCCTCCAACTCTGTACTTTTATACTAGAAATACTTGATACTTCAGGATTTTTCAGTTTTGGCTGCACCTCTGAAAGGTGCAGTGGTGCAGTCATGCAGCTTGGAATGTCTTTTTTACCTTTGGTTCATAACTACTGGAAAGATTAAGAATGCTCATCATAGCTTTGTTGTTCTTTAAGTGCCTCTGGGTTGTTTTCTTCCTCCTTTTAATTCTTCCTTTGCCCTGAGGCAAAAACTTCTTTCTCTGCAGCCTCCAGAGCTTGGGGCTGGCAGAGTATTTGAGGCTGGCAAACTCGATTGAGTTCAGCTCCATTGGAAATGATAAATGCTAAAGAGTCCCTATTGCTGCTTCTAAATCCGTGTCATCCTTCTTTCATGTCACCCTTCAGAGCTCTTAGCACATGAATCTGCTCTCTTCCCTCTCCCATATGCAAATCCCATGTGCTAATTGCGACAGCTTCAGCATTCTTGGACACTTTGAGGAGTATCTAAACCATTCTTGGACATTCTGAGGGGTATAAACCATTCTGGACATATTGAGGAGTATCTAGAACTTTCTTGGGCACCTTGGGGAGTATCTTAACCATTCTTGGGCACTCTGAGGAGTATAAACCATTCTTGGGCACTTTGAGGAGAATCTAAACCATTCTTGGACATTTTAAAGAGTATCTAAACCATTCTTGGGCACTTTGAGGAGCATTGTGGGCCCACTCTGGTTCTTAGGGCCTCCTGTCAAAGGTGCAGTTGAGTTGGTTGCACAATCTCTCTTCAGTGACAGAAAGGTCTCAGCCAGAATGGATTTGCTAATTCAAATTGCTGCAGATTGTATTTGCTAATTCAGGAATTTCTGATTAAGGACACACAGGTAGGAGCAGAGAGCTCATCTTTGCTGGCTGCTCATTCTGTAGGACAGAGGAGGTTGTGATTTAAGAAGAATCTCATCCAGTGCTTTATTTCCTCTGTCTGGCTCCACAACTCTCTTAGAGAAAAATGGTTTTGGAGTCTTCTCACCTTTGCACCTGAGGGTTCTGGCTGTACAGACACTGCTGAACCACAGACTGCTTTAAGCAGAGCTAATACTGATAAATCCTGATAAATACCAGCCTTGCTTTGAGCTGGTGACAGTTAATGACCAATTCTGAAGATGCCTCAGAGACCAAGAAACATCTCTTCATCCATCTCCACTCTTCAAAGACAGAAAACTGCTTTGTTCCAGCTTTCAGCAGAGTTTGAACTGCTCCAGACTGTCTGTATCTGTTGTGCTGTGCTAAATTATTCCAGTTCATGTTCCATTCTCAGGGGAATCTGCCCAACCAAAAGGTAACATTCTTTTTTTCTTGAGGGAAGCTGTCCCAGACCAGCTGGACAGGGAGAATTACTGTCAGCAGCTATTTACTAACACCAAAATGGAAAGAGGAATTAGGTCTCATTTGGGTTTGCAGGAACAAAGCATAAATTCAAGGTGGTGATTTTAGTGGATTTGTTCATACAGACAATTCCATCTCCCTGCAGCTGTTTTATGGTCACTGCAGCAGAGGAACTGAAAGGGCTGCAGGAGGCTGAACCCACAACCCTTGGAGTGTTCCCCATTTCCTTCTGCAGTCTGGGCTGCCCAGGGTTTGCCAGGCAGGAGCCAAGGTGTGGCCATGGGGTAATGAGGAGTTGCCATATGAACACTGGAAGGGGCAAGGAAATCAATGATGTGTCAGATCAGTGCTTAGATATTATTTGTAGTCTTGATCCTTAATTACTTGGGTCTCTGGATTTCTGTCTTGGATTTCTGTGTTGGTTTTTTTGCTGTGCACTCATTTGTCTGTAATTAATGCCACAAGAGATGCCCGTGAGTGTTTCAGTTTCTGTTGCCTTTAAGGAGTGCAGGGAAAGGATGTTTCACTCAGTGCAGGTGCCAGAGCTGTTGATCTATCCAACTGTGAAACCAGAGAGGGGGAATTGTAGCAGTGAAATCAAGTGAAGTGTACATTAAAAATGGGAAAAAATGTAACATGAAAGACACAAGGAGAAGAACCCATCCCAGAAGAACCCAAGATTCCTCTCAGCTGGCTGCAGTGCAAGCTCTGCATAATTGAGAGGTTGGTGTTATGTATAATAATCACATAGAAATTATTCAGTTGCTTTGGGACAAGATGATTTTTTACTGAGCCGTCCCAAATCTTTGTCTGATCTGCAAGGTTTTTGGGGCCTAAGTTGTACCTTAATTTAAAAAATCACATTGTTGCCTGATTACTAACAGAACCACAGCCTCTTTCTCCTCGTTCATAACAAAAAGTCCAGTGAAGAAAAGATCTGGGTTTGGTTTTGGATGGTTTAATTTCAATAAAGAAGACTATAAACACATAATTTTGCTATTAGAAAGGTTGAAGCGCTGGCCAAGAGTCTGACTTGAAAACAAATTAGGGCCAGAATCATCCTGCAGAATTAAACCTTTCTTGCTAAAAGCTGACCATCCTTGTTGATCCCCACGTTGAAGAGCTGGGTTTTGGCCAGGCTTGCCTTGATCCAGTTCCTGTCCAAATGAAACTGCAGTGAAGCTGCTTTGCTTTCACAGAGTCCTTTCTGCAGGCAATCAATCAATCAATATCTCCTGGAGAGCTCCAGCAGAGGCTCTGCTTGTGCTTGCTCAATCTCTGAGGCTGCCAAATAATCACATGTGTTTGTTTTGTTTGGGAAAACTTCCTGTGATGATTTGTTTAAAAAAAACCCAAACCCAAACCAACCACAGCCCAGTCATGCAGTGGGGGGTGAGTGTGGGATGCAGAACCATGAAAAACCCTCTCAGAATCCACATGTTTTGTGGATTATCTGGAGAAACCTCCCTGGACAAACCTGCAGGCTCCCAGATCTGCCAATCAGAGAATCAGAACTGCTTTAGGTGCAGCCCAGTGATTGAATCTCCCCAGACTTATGGTCCTATCCCAATATTTATCATCCTTCCTCCTGCCTCCCACTTTGGTTTAGTTTAACACCCTGTTGGGATGGTTTTTGCTGTGACCTCCTTGGTCAACTGTCTCAATTTTAATTGCAGATATTGCTTCTATTAATAGTTGAGGGAATCATTTCTGTGATCTCTTTTTAAGAATTAGTCAATCTGACATGACTAAAATGAGCCAGTGGTGTAACTTTGGGGTGTAGGAGAAAAGCTACAGCAGGGCTGGTTATTCCACAGCCAAGAATTCCTTTTCCTGAAGCAGAAATCCTGATTTGCATCTCTCTGCTGGAGGTGGCTTTCTTGTGGATGCTCTAAGTGGCTCATGGGACCAGGAAACAAAATCAACTTAAAAAATCAGCAGTGTGAGCAGAATTCAGCTGAGGGTGTGGGCAGAGGAGGGCAGTGGAAGCCCTTCCTGTGAGCTGCTGTGTGAGTTGATAACTCTCCTTGTAAATGCCCACCTCTGCTGATTTAACTCTGAAAACCACAGTGCTCCATCCCCACAGGAGCAGGGGCTGAGAGGAGACAGCCCCTGTGCTAAATCCATACCCAATCCTGGGAAAAATGTTTACAAACTTGTTATTTGGTGTGGTTTTTTAATTTTTATTCTTTAACAAAAGCAGTCGGTAACATCAATCTTACAAGTAAAACGCAACTTTTTAACTTCAAATCGACCTGAGAACTTGAGAAGTGTAAAAGGGAATGCTCTTGTCACTTCTGCTAAAGGAATTACAGCCATGATTAGTGCCAAGTGGAAAAGGATTCCTTTGAAAACCAGCTGGGGCTGCACAGAATAATGGGGAGGTACCTTGGAGAACACTCATGAAGAACATGAAAAGGACAAGCTGAAAATCCAGCTGAGAGAATCAATCAGGGGAGGACAAATGTGAATTTAAAGCAGAGCAAGCTTCTTAAATGAAAGGTATTGCTACATGAATAAATGCAGTGGGTTCTGTCAGGTTCCAGGGCTGCTTTACCTTTCTGCTTCACAGGAGTTGCTTTGGATCAATGCAGTTGTCCCTGAGCAGCAGAGCATTGAGTTCTGTTTTCAATGTTGATCCTGATTCTTCTTTTCCCTGCTGCTTTCTCTAAGCCTGCAAGAATTATGAGAACCAACACTCCACAGTGTTTGGGGGGTTTTTGTTGTCTTTGGTTGGGTTTGGTTTTTAGGGTTTTTTTGGTTTTTGTTTTTGTTTGGCTGTTTGTTGTTTTAAGTGCTCAGCCTTTGTGGCTGCAGTGAAATCCTGGATGTCTGAAGGGAAGTGCCCCAGGGATGCAAAACTGGAAAAGCAAGGGAAAACAAACCAGAATTTGCTGTGTGTTGGGATTTCTAATTCAAACATTCTGGATTTTTTTGGTGGACTCCTCTCACATCCTTGAATGATTGGGCTGGAAACTGAGGAGGGAGGCAGCACATGAGCAGGGTGATGTGTGGAGGAGCACGTGTGCATTTCTTTCCCAGTGTGGTGGTTCTAAATTCCAGGATAATTGTCTCCCCTGGGCTCAGGGAGAGCTGTCTCAGCAATTCAGGGCTGCAGCAGCTGAAGAGGCTGCAGGGAAGTGGGGAAGAGAAGAGAGAAGAGAGAAAAGGTGCAGAAATCCAATGTTTTGGAGAAACTCCTGAAGTCTCCAGAAGCAGAAAAATCAAGAAGGAAAAAACAAAAAGACAAAATAAATCTGTAAATAATGATTACCAATTTGACAAAATGAGCATTTGAAAGGTTTTATTAATAATAATTTCAGAGACCTTGAGGGACATTATGGCCAAGGTTTTCATTCTGTGTGTTGCTGGTTTTGTTTTTTCCCCATACAGATCTGTGTATTCTCTGCATCAAATCCTACAGGTTAGATATCTAAATTTGAAATTCTAATTAAATGGGTTGCTGTAAGTGCTGTGTAGAGAAAATTCCCATGTTGATTTGCAAATTGCATCGATCTCAATCAGAAAAAAAAAATTAAAAAAAGAAGGTTAGGGCTGGATCAATCACATTCTTAAATTTTCCTTCAGCAACACTGGCACACTTTATTTCAGTGTTCCGGGGCCAGGTGATTTAAGTGAATTTTGTTTATCTTCAGACATCTAAAAATGAGCAGTCTAGACACCTTGCAGAGAGAGAAAGGCATGGCCTGGCATCCCCCGAGGGCAAATCCTCCCATCCCAAGGTAATTGTGTGAGGTGGGAGGAGTGAGTCACCCCGAGGAACCTGTTCCTGGCTGCTGCCCCAGGACCGTGGATGTCTAGACACCCAAATTTGGGTGGTTAAGTGAGAGGAATCTCACCCAGCACTGCAGCAGCTCAGGTGTTTTCTTTGCTCTTCACCTGAATTGGTTTCCAATTTCATTTTCCCCTCTCCCTCCTCCCCAGACCAATAGGATCAAGTTTATCTGAACCTTTATCACAGTGAGGGACTGAAAGGGAGATTTCTGAGAACAGATCCAGCTCCCAGCTCCCTTCTTAATTGTGCTTTAATGAGATTTTTGTTTTGTCACATTTTGTAGGGTTTTTTCCCCAAATTTGCTATTTCAGCAACTGCCAACAGCAAGCTTTACTCAGTGTCAGCCAAGCTAAGGATTGCTTCTTGTGGAGCTGTGGAGGTGCCTAAAAAAGCAGCATCAGGGAACTGGGAGCTGCTGGAGGTGCTGGGTGAGTACACACAGAGCACAGGGCTTGTGGTGCTGCAGTGCAGGGAGAATCCCCCTCTGAGCTGCTGGGATCCAGAGCTCCCAGCCTGGGCTGCCCCAGGGTCTGTGGGAAGCCCATTCCCAGCTTTCTGCTGTCTGATTCAGCTGCTGGCTGTGTGTTTTAGGGTCTGCAGGAAGCCCATTCCCCTCTTTCCAGGCTCTGCTGTCTAACTCAGCTGCTGGCTGTGTGTTTCAGGTTCTGTGGGAAGCCCATTCCCATCTTTCTGCTGTCTAACTCAGCTGCTGGCTGTTTGTTTTACAGTGCAGCACCAGGATTCATCTCAATCTGTCGTGTCTTTCTATGCTCCCTATTTAAGGGTGAAACCCAAAGCTCATGTGGTGGCAGAAATAACAGGATTACCTGGATTTCTATTGTATTCTATTAATTTCTAAAGCAAGAGGGGAAGGAAGAGTTTGAATCAATGACATTTCCCCTTACAAAGCACTTTAAGCATGCAGAGTCTTTGAGAAGATTATGTAAAATATTAAATTATTCCTGAATTGAGCTGCCCTTCAGTCCTTCATGAAGATTATTATGGAGGTTGCACTGGCAGGAATTCCACAAGGATTGCTGCTAGAAGAGCACATTCTGTATTTATAGCTGATGTCTTTTATCAGAGCCCCTGGCCTACCACAGTCAGTGCACTCCCAGTGACTCCTCTGCAGCTTTCACCTGTTGCAGGTGGATTTTACTGCAGTTTGGTCCCTCCCTGCATGGTAAATCTGCTGAGATATTTATCTCATTGAGCTCATGAAGGGCCTTTCATCACAGCTAAATACTTCATGGTCTTGCCAATTAAATACCATCACTCCCATGGATGGGAAGCTCTGGGAAGTTGGAGGTCACCATGGAAACCTTGAGTGGAGCAGGAAATGGAAGTGCTGGGTTGATCAAGTGAGAAATCAGCTGTGTGCAGCCTGAAAGCAGAGCAGAGCATCTCCCCTGCCTCTTGTGGCCTCTTCCCCTCAGCCTGGCTGGGGCTCTCTTGGCTTTAAAAACGTTCTTGGTGTGAAACTCAGAGAGCCCTGAACATGCAATCATTTCTTAAAGGGTTAAAATCCCTAAGGAAATGCAGCTCAAGCCTTCACCTCTCTGTCGGTTTTAACTCTGTGTGCTTCACTTCTCACATTTCACTTTACCCTACCAAAAAGAGAAGCATCCATTTTCTAACAGAACAAACTCTATGAACTCCTCCACTCACTTTATCAAAGCAATCAAAGATCCCTTTTCCTTCCACAAACTGAAGTGTTTTTGCACAGCTTCTTAGATAATAAAATTCTGGGAATACTTCTCACATCAGATCCTTCAGGCACTTCTCCTGCTAACATAAACAAAAACTAAACGCAGGACTGACACTGTTCTAAACTGCAAAATATTTGAAGATAAAAATCCCCTCAGCTGGCTGCTTTCCTCACTCCAGCCACGGATCCACGCCAAGGGGAACTGTTGCCATGGCTGCTCTGTCAACTCATTAAAAATAACAGTTCTCTGCTCTCCAACCACCCTCCCTTAAAGGAAAGGGATGTGGGAGCCCTAAATCAAACCCAGACAGGCCTGGGTGCCTCCACAGCTCCACTTGAAAGGCACATTATTCAAGGAGCTCCTACCTAAAGAGTCTTAGTTCCTGACCCTCAGAGGGAAAGGCCTGAACTTGCTTGAGAGAATTGTTGGTCTTTTAGAAGTGAAGCTTATTCTGAAATGCCAGGAGAGGGGTGGATGCTGTGACTGGTTTGTATCTTGCTGAATAACAAATACAGCTACTTCTGAATTAATGGGAAGCTTTTTTGGGGGTATCTTGTGTATCCTACCATAAAAAAATCCTTGAAGCCATATTGATACAGTCTCTCTTAAATTACTGTTAGACCCTGATGCCTGCAAGGGGAGTTGTGCTGTGCAGCTTTTCCCTTTCCTGCTGCAGAGCCCAGCTCCCAGCCCAGCTGCTGTTTGTGTTTTGCATTGTTTGCTTTTGCAGATCAATGTATGGAGAAACAACTGCTCCAGCCTCGAGCTGTGCCTGCAGGATCCTGGCCCCTGAACTGAGCCTGAATCTGCCTGCTGGCTGAGAGGATTTCCTCTGGGCTCTGCTTCTCTGGCCAACATCATTGGAGGTAAAAAGGAGCAATGATGAAGTGTCAAGAGATTTATGCGAGGTGAGAGAAAAAGCCACTACCTCTGTGTGACACTGACCCATTCTGCTCCTCCCCTCACACTCCTGTCACTCCCCATCTTCACTCAAATCATGTGATGGAGGAGAGGCACCATTTGTCAGCTTCAAAGTATCGACCTCCTCCCAGATTTAGGGGAATCCTGGTGCCATCAGTGGTGCCACACAGCCCACACCAGAACAAGGCTGGAGCTGGGCAGTGTTTGAAGCAAACTCTGCAGCAGCCACAGCTGTAAAAGGAGGTTTGGTTTCTCAGGTACCTGGAAACACAAGCTCCCCACTCCTCACGGTGCTGCACCAGCTCCCTGGGAATTGATTTCTGAGAATAAGCATGAATTAGCAATAGACTCTTTTTAAATCAGCCTCTGCAGCTGCTTGCCTAGATTGCAACACAAGCCCTGGTAACTCATGGTTCAGATGTGTTCTACATTTTTTACAGCTCAGGAGTGTGCTGAAATGATCAAATTGTTTGGATTTCTCACTGCTCTGGGGAAAACGCTCTCCAAGTCCAGACAGCATTCAGAGAGAAGCTTCCATCTGCTACAAACAGGTCAGATCAAGCCACTCTTAATTTTGTTCTGGACCCAGCCTCCTCCTTTTCCCACAGACCAAAGGCTTCTTGCTGCTCTGTTCCCCAAGAAACAGAACTGTACAGGAGTTATGGAGATGTTTTGATTTTCAGGAACTGATCAGGAGCTCTGAACACCCCTCCCAGGGGGAGAAGCTGAAGTTGGGGGGTGTAAGGTTCTTCTACAAGAGCTGGACAGGGACTTGTGACAAGGGCAGGGATTGACAGAACAAGGGGGAATGGCTTCAAACTGAAATCAGGTGAGATAAAAGGATGGAATTGTTTACTCTGAAGGTGGCAGACACTGGACAGGTTGCCCACAGAACCTGTGGCTGCCCCATCCTGTAAGTGTTGAAGAACAAATGAGTCACTGTAACTGGCAGGAAATGCATGTGATGGCTTCTCCCAATGCTCCTGGCAGTACAGTTACACCTAACACTTCACAAAATTAATATTAATAAAAGCCATTATCATTTGTCAGTTACAGCAGTTTAATTTGACTGACTTTAGTGTGTAGAATTGAGCACTCTGTTTACACTTTAAGTACAATGCCACTCATAGTCAGCAGGAACACAGAAGTGACACCAACCCAGATCTGTTCACACTGCATGAAGTTTTTCCAAGTCATGTGATGGCAATTCCACATTTTAGTGGCATTTTCTACTCCGGTTTAAGTTCTATTCTGCATTTTTAGTCCTTCTTTCTGTAGTTTTCTCTACCAGAGTTTCTAACACAGTAGTTATAGTTAGAACCAAGGCAAGCAGCAAAGCCTGCATGCACAGGGATGTAAGGCTGAAGTAAGGACAGGTTACACTGGGCAAGAATACAAGGCTTAGTTACCGTTCCAGCAGCTGCCAGTTCAGCCTTCTCGAAAATTGGGCAGAAAAGCTTAGCTGCAGGTTCTGGATCTATTCTCAAGTTTTTACTTGCACATCCTGCTACCTTCTCCTCTCACCTCTGGTATAACTTGAGATGGAAACCACTGTGGTTCCTCCCCACGTTCCCTCTGCAGTGCACAGGAGCATCACACGCAGATTTCCAGACACACAGAAATTACTATTATAGCACCACACCCCACCAAACCAACCAGCAGCAACAGCAAAGGTTAAGGATAAACTGACAAACCTGGAGAAACACAACATTTATTAGGGAAACAATGGTAAATTTCACTTCCCAGCACCTGGAATTTTGAATTAATTAGGGTTAAATGAACCCTGTAACTGCACTTGTATTCCTCCATTCTGTTACCAACTGCACAACCTCAGTGACCACAGCCTGCACACGGAGTGGGAACTCTGCACCCCTGGAGTTCCAGCAGTGACCGCATCACTACAGAAGTCCTGAATTCCAGAGAACACCAATACCATGGAATGTTGTGGGAAGCCCCAGGATGTCAGTGCTCACCCACGGTCACAGCTCCATCACCCACAGCCAGCTCTCAGCCTCGAGCCACTGAGCTGCACTTGGAGCACTCCTTTCTCTCTGCATCCCAAAACAGTATCCTGCTCTCCCTCAACTGCTGAATACACCCCATTCTTGAAAGAGAGACACCATGGAATTCTGCCAGCAATTCAGGTTCAATAACCTTTGTCATGTAGCTTGTGTACAACCCAGGGCTCAGGTTGTAACTGCAGTTAGGGAGCCCTTCAAAGCAAACCATGACCTCTTTTTCCAGCAGCAGCATTACAAATGCTCCAAGCAAACTCCATCCCTTTCCTCAAAGCAAGAACACATCACTGGCAAACAAAGCTCCAGCCCAGGAGCCACTACACCCTTTTGCCATTATAAATAAAACACCTTCCAACAGGTTAGGTCAAGTCTTGAGCACCAACGAGGACAAAAAAACTCACTGGGAACAAAGTTCTAGGAAGTCAGGTATTTTGAGTATTTAATAGATGACATTTCAAGCCTGTACAATGCAACATCATTCAAACTTCTTTTGTAGGGATTTTTTTGCCAATTTGATTTGAGAAACAGGCAGCTCATAGACAGTGCCACTTGATTCAGAACATGCACGTGGCCTGGGGGAAGCTCAAAGCATTACCAAGTCAAAAGCACATACTCACTGATAAAGCATACATTGGACCACAAGGCAAACCCCTACCATTCCTTCAGCAGAATTCCATCATTCTCCTCCTGTCACAACACATCTGTAGTGTCTAATCTTGTCTGGGACCTTACTTAGAATTCATCTGCATACCCAGACACAGAGTGTAAAAACCATTTCAGGATGGTTACAACCTAAGGCAACTCCCACTGATGTTTCCTTTCTTAAGTGAAGAAGTCGTCAGCCAAAGCTTTTCTACTGGGAGACATTCAGAAACAAGTCAAGTATCACAATGTTTATTGATAGATACAAGTATATAAAATCAGGGCATGAACATGTCTTGATAAATTAAGTAGACTTAATTTCAGTACTATAAGAGGGACCAATTCAAATTTCTCACCATGTCATGTTTCACACCCACAAAAACCTCTTCCAAAGGGCATTAAACCATCTCTTCAGCCGATCAGTTTTTGTGCAAGTAAACTGTTCCTTTTAAAAAAGACTTGTGCACTTGCCCAGGCTCAAGGATATTAAAACCTAGCACATAAAGCCCATTACTAGAGGTAGAAATACAGGCAAATATACTATTACGGCAACAACCATCGATTACAGTTAAGGATTCTCTGTAACAACCAAATGGATAATCAAATATTGCAACAACTCAAGTATTACACTGAGCAAAGTGCATTTCTACAGTATTCAGTGTTGCTATTCAGTTTCTAACTTAAAAACAGCCTATGATAACTGGCAGCAAAGAAGACCCTTGCAACAGACTGCTTCTGCTCGAGAACTTATGATGTAATTATTGCATGCTGCTAATACACTGTTATCTAAACATTAAAGATACTCTAAAATATTTTTATTGTAGACTATTAAGACATACTACAAAAACCTTTTGCAGAGAATATCCTACTGACATATTTCTGCTTTAAATATTGTGAAACATTACAGCGGAATGAATTTTCGCAGTGGTTAGGTCAAATGCAGTTACATCATAGCAACAGTATGTTTGCACAATTTAAGGCTTTGGCTGGTTCTTTAGTCAGCTTCTTCTTCAGATTCTTCTTCTTCAGCAGTTTCCAGCCAGGTTAACCACTGGTTTACCTGCAGTTACACAAAATTGGTTTAAGGGAGCAGGAATTATTTCCCCATTAGGTAATAATTCTGCAGAACACCCGTTTTTCCCCCCCAGTTACTTTTAAAAAACCCTTCAGCCACATTTGCACTACACATAGGCCTCTAGTAGAGATTTAGTTAATCTTGCTTTAATTCCTTCCTAGCGAAATATTCCATTAAGTTTCTAGATATTTACAAGTCTTAGACTTTGAAAGTCTTCTCAAACACTCCAGTGCAGCAGAAATACCAAAAACCAGGTCTCCATTCTAATGTTAGCAGATTTACCTGGAATAAAGCTTTGCCTTTCCCTGGAAACTCTTGAGTAATGTCTTCTTTCCATGCCAAGAAGGCTTCTTCTTCAATGATCTCCATGTCATAGAAATGAACAAAGAAGCGCAGTAACATGCCTGTGAAAGTGAATTTCAACACTGTTAGCTTTAAAACATAAATAAAATCTTATTGAACTCTAAGAAATGTAGGGACAAGCCAATTTGATGCACTTACCTTTTGGAAAATTATTGTTGTAGCAGTGCACCTGGAGTGCATATAAAGCACTCACTTGCAGATCAACATGGTCATGGAGGAACTTCTGCATCACCGGCTTGAAGGAAAGCAGCAGCTGTTTTTCCTGCTCGAGCTGCTCTTTAGATGGAGCAGATGAAGAATCCGATTCGTCACTGGGTGGGTTTACTTCACTGGAAATGTACTGCAAGAAACTGCACAGAAGGAAAGCCAAGCTAAGTTTAAAGAGATCAAGCACTTTGCATTAAGTTCACATTGCTATCACTGTCAATGTCCTCCTGGCTGCACCTGCAGTCAGGAGCATGCACAGGGATTTGAATCGTGGTTAACACTGAACCACAAAAATCCTTGTTTTGCTTTTGTTACAGCTCTGCATTTTAGAGAAACACATGGGTCTAGACTTCCTCCCAAAGAAAACACTACTTCACACTGATGCAAGCCTGGAGACTTGCTTTTCTTCTCAAATACAATGGGATTTTAATAGAGAAGGTTCACTCAGAACTACCCGTCTTCCTTGGATTTCTGCAGAGCTAAATTTCAGCCTTAGCATTAGTACCTTACTGGTAGCTTAGCCAAACAAGTACCTAAAATACATCAAAACAGCATCTCACCTGGTCATCAATATATTCACAAATCCCTTATCCACATGAAGCTTGGGTGAAATGTTATCTTTAATCCACTTATAGATGGCTTGAGGGGATGGATCTGATTTTATTTGCTTTAGCAGCTCCTTCTCCAGTTTCAGAAGCGGGAACAAGAAGCTAAGCCCCTTCCCTTCCAAGATCTCCAGCATGCGGTCCTTGTTCTGGTCAATTTCTGAGAAGAAAATAAAGACCTGTGAGTGGCTTGTGTTCCTCAAGAGCTCTAAGTGATGGCTCATGGCTCCAGCCATCCCTTAAAAAACACCATTCCTAATAATTACAGCTGATTGCACCAAAATAACCTTGCATGTTATTCTACTCTGGCATAAACCAGATCATCATCTCCCTTACTCCAGCATCAGGTGAAAGAAGTACTCCAAGGTAACTCTTACCTGGTAACATTTTCTGCATGTTCACTTTGCTTTGTTGGAACAGTTCTGTCAGCCACTCACGGTCTTGCAGCTTAGCTAACTGCTGAAGGCAGAGCAGGAAGAGAGGGAAATGGGTGCCACTCTCCAGAGGTTGAGCCAGTTCGGAAATGCTCACCAGGTCTGAAATAATGGCACGGGCTGCAAACTGAGCTAAGTAGGATTTCACCAAGGGGATGTCCACCTCCAGTTTGGGACACTGGTCCAATACATTCAGGAATGCCTAAGAAACAGTTAAACACACAAGATGAAATTCTCCTGTGCAACATGATACTCACAGTACATCTTCTGTTATCACTTGCACAAAGAGGATCCCAAGTTACTGCCCAAACATTACATTTCTTCCTTTCATTGCTTCTTATGCCCCTCACAGGTTTATACACTGTTCTCACCTCCCCAGATCAACAGGACTTAAAAATTATTTGCACACTGCCTTTAGAGAGCAGCTAGACACCATAAAGAGCCAAGCAAAAAAGGACTGCATGATTATCAGACCACAGTACCTGCATGAAGTTGTCACTGGTGGCTATTCCCTCCTGCTTGAGCAAGCTGATCAAGGTACTTGCTTTCTCTTTGTCCTCATCTGATCTATCTAGGGATTGAAGGATGACTTTGCTCAGCATCTCAGGAATGAAGTGTTTCGGAGCTCTCATTTCTCTCACAGTATTGACAGCATCGTTAGCATTTCCATTGTTCAGATACTCAGTCACAACAGCCTCCTGCAGAGGAAACAAGTACATTTAGGCATTCTTTCCTAAGAGCACATCCCCAGCTGTAAGATTCCCTATTGCACACTGACTTACAGTTTGTTTAAGCAGCTCTTCCTTAGAAGGAGGTGGTTTCTTTGTGGTCTTTGCAGGCTTCTCTTGTATAAGTGGTGGATTTGTTTTAAGACCAAGTTGAGGCGGCTGAAAGAGAGACCAGATTTTGTTTCTTTCCAGCACATCTACCTGTGCTCATGTGAAGTTTAACAATACTAAACATATAGAAGCAGATGAACTCAAACTAGTTTGATTTCACACGTTCTTTTCCCAAGTTGTGCTCTGTGAAAAGACTTTTCTCTCCCTTCTCACATCAGAAATTAAGTTTTCCAAGCACAAACAGGTATAACCAATAATATAAAGGAATTTTTTTGTATTTACCTGTCCCAAAGGCGGTGTCTGAGTGCGTGGTGGTTGAGCACTGGGAGGAATCATAGTTATCTGGGGCTGAAGCTTTGGCACTTGGTTTTTATTCATTAGAAAAGACTGAGCAGGTCTCAGGCTAATCTGTAAACATGAAGTAAAAAAAAAAAAAAACAAAAAACCTGTTTCAAGTATTCTGACCAACAATACACAGCCATGGACTCACTCCAATTGATCTCACTGAAGCATGACTCCATTTCTACAATATTAATACTCAAATACAGATTAAGCCACAAGTGTTCTGAAACTCCCCCAAAAGCAAGTCACTGTCATTTAGTTCAATTGGTATAAAAATCTGGAAATGCTCCTTTTAGATGCAGTATGTTAGAGACCCAAAAAGAGATCAGCATGTTTGCTGATGCATTTTACAGCCAAGATAAAACTCTACTAAATTGCTCAGAAACTGGGATACAAGTCTGGTTAACACTCAAAATTCACAATGCAGTTTACTCTGCATTTGGAATTTTGCCTATTAGCCAGTTCTAAACAAAAGAAAACAAAAAAAAAAATTAACCTGGTCCAGCACTTCAGGGTTTCTAAAGTTCAGGATTTTCTGAAGTTTTAATTAAATGTATTGTTATCAATAGGATGCATGGGAACTGATGTCAGAGTAGTGTTCTTGGAAGTGTGTGGGAAGGAAGGGACACCCCAAAAAATTGCCCTCATATCTCAGTCTTGCTCATAGGACGCTGGATACCCTAAGGAAAGTGGGGGGGGGGGGAAAAAGGTGAAAGAGGAAGGGACAAAGAAGGAGGAGAAGGAGGAGGAGGAGAGAGTTCCAGCATTAGTCCTCATAATAACGCGTCTTGCTATAATCATTGGGCAATATTTAGAATAGGCTGTAAGTAATGTAGGCATGGCATGTACCTCATCTGCATTAAGCTGTCCTTTCTTAGAAAACCGAGGTGGCATATCCTTCGACTGTCCTTGTTGCTGGGATAAGAGTCCCTGATTCTGGGTATGGTAGAGTTGGCTTTGCCCCTATTTCAGAAAGGGAGATATAGAGAAAGAAGTGCAGATGATGGAGTGGCGTACATCATACTGTAAGTAGTACCAGAGGGACCAGAGGAACAAAGATTCTATTTGCCAGGAAGGGAGAAAGAAGGAGCAGGGGTGGTGGGAGAGTAGCATCTATCCCTAAAAACAGGGCTATCTTTTAAATAAAACACACCATTCTGACCCACCAAAGCCACATGCACCTTTTCTTGCAGTTAAAAAAAAGAACAAAAAAACCGAGTGTACTTCTTGCATCTTTTGTACAATTTAAAAAGTGGTTTAGAATTTTTGTATCAGCTGAGCATCAGTTATCAGAATCAAATCTGAATAGGTCTTTCAACATAAGCAAACTACAATCCATAACATACGCATCTCAGGGAGAGCTTCTAAAAGAGCTGAAGTCACTGTGTGAACGTGATTCCTTACCTGACTTTTCAGAAAAGATTTGCCTAGGTCTCCAAACTGGGATTGAGCAGAAGGCATGAGGTGACCCCCATGGCCATTGAAGAGTTGGTTTGAACGATGGCGTCCCATGGTGGGTGAAAATCTGTCCTGAATAACCCCTGGACCAGTACCAATTCCGCTACCTGGAGCAGCAAGGGGACAAATGACAGTTTTAGTTCTTGTTCAGCACAGCAGAGCCACAGCCATCCCATCCTCCCCTGCTGTCTCTGTACCTGGCATTTGTCCAAACATATCAGCAAGCCCTCCAAGTGGGTCCCTGTCAAGTTTCATCCTGGGTGGCATAAAGGGTCCCTCCAGAAAGAAGTCGCTTCGCATCCCTTGAGACATAGGAGCAGGAATAAAAACTCCCAGATCCTTTAACAAAATAAATATAATTTTGGTCAGTTTCAAGTAACAGTTCCAGAAAGCCAAGTTTTTAGCTCCCAAATACAGAAGTCTACCTGGTTTTAACCCTTAAGGCAACTGTCACACTGTGTGAGAACTACTCCCAGGTGCACAGCACCAAGCCAGGCTCTGGGCCTTACATGCAACACTCACTTTTACTGCATCTTGACGGATTTGATTGATAGTCTTTGGTCCATTGTCAAGAAAAGCTTTGCGAGGAACCCAGTTGTGTTCTCTCAACTCCACAGTATCCTTGGAACAGAATAGGGTATTAGGAAAGGAGTCAAAACAATCTTGAAAGAAAAAAAAGCAGCAGGAAGTCATTTTATCATCATACCTGCAGCAGGAAACGAATCCTTGCTGGCAATTCCTTACTTGACATCAAGGAGCGCATACGGGCAAAGTACTGATCCATTAAGGACTGGGGGAACAAAAGTTACAAGCTGAGGTAAATCTGTCAGTGCCTTGAGTGTTTTCACTCAAAACATCCAAGAGAAAACAGCACAACAAGCTGCCCTTTCCCGCTCTATCTCCTTGTTGACAGAGTTTAAAGATATAATGCATCAAGACATTTGTGTCAGAGAGAACCAACACAGCCAAAATCCTCACTCATTTTAAGGTCCCATTCCAAACTCCCACCTCTCAAATCACCCGTCTGTGCTAAGAACAGCTCCTCAGCACATCTCTTCAAGCAGTGTTTACAAAAACAGCAATCTCACTTAGATGATTTCCTGATAACCTGAATTACATCCTGGTAAGATGCTTGAAACTGTTTCAAAGATTGGCACCTTTTTCTATCAAGAGAATTGGTGTAAGAGCCATAGCTGGCACTCAAACCTCTGTTTTGTACTTATGAATACTGAATAGGGAAGGTTCAGGCAATCAAAAATCTTAGCCACATAATTTAATTAGGTTAATGACTGCACTGGATAGGCACATACCTTGGCTTTCGCATGATCTAATCTAGGTCCCACTGTCCTCATTATCTGACAGAGGCACTCCAAATCCTCCCCCATATCTTTGAGTTGAACTCTCTTCTTCTTTTCCAAAAGCTGAAATATTAATGGGGAAATTCAGGATTTAAAAACGTTATGACAATTTGTAATAAGCAACAAATATTGTACACTGATACATACAAAACCATTTTGTTCTGAAGGCAAATGGACTTAAAAATTAAATTTTAAGAACTGCCAATTCTTAAGTGTGTGTACTCTGAAGCACCTACACCACACTTCTGTCTAAGTCAAACTACATTTTCCCTTGGAGACAATTCCTATGGGCTTTGAACAAAGTTGATTTTACTTCTTAAATCATGCCAAAAGATGGGGATAGGTAATGGTCAAGAAACATTTTTGTGGTATTTTATACTCCAAAGCAGCATCAACATTTGCACTTTTTCAATTTTAGTTTTCAAGTTCTGTTTTGCTCCTAGAACCCCCCCGACCCAATCTGAACACTCACTGTTTTGATGCACTTATGAAGGATAGATTCATGAATAAGATCAAGCTTGCCAAGTTCTCCAATGAATTTGATGTTCCCCAGCATCTTGATCTTGGCAATGGCTCTCTGTTCCTCCTCCTCAGGGAGGAGGGGACCATCATGCTTATCATAGACTGGAAAACAAAGAAGCCTGTTTTACATGGCTGTGGGAAAAGATGACAAATAGCTTCTGTATTCATGTGTTCTTAAAACTTACTATCAACATTTCTGGTTCGGTTTTCAAATTCATCTTGAAGTTTAGATATTAGGAGGCGTCTGAATGTCTACAGAAAGAGAACAAAAAAAACCAATTAAGCTAATCAGGGCAGTTACACATGCATGCAAAATTTATAGTTCCAGACTGAGAGATGCACTCACTGTGCTTTGCTTCTGTCCTGGATGACTCTCTGCTGATGGGCCATCAAAGTTGGGTGCATCTTCTGCCAGTCGCAGACATAGTTGAGCGTACAGCGAGCTATACTTGGGCTCTTCAAGGGCTTTGTCTACGATCTGCACAGAGACAGGCTCAGTAAGGCAGCAGCAGGGTGCAAACGTTATTAGCAAAGTGAGGTGCAAGACACAGAATGGATTATTGCCACTCCTATCTACAACATCTCATTTTCTGCTAAATCAAACACAGGAACAGTGCAGTCCAACACCAGACTAAATGCTGAAGCAAAGGACCAAAGCTACTGCATGCTACTGAAGAGCCTCTGTAATCCTTGGCCAACAAAATGCCAGTTTGTCATCACAAGACCTAAGTTTGTATCACCAATCTGACCTCAGATTACAAAAAGTGATGTAACAGTTACATCAGTGTCCCAAGAGGTTGTAAGTGGTAGCCTTTCCAAAACCAGGAGGCTTGTTCCTCAGGAAAACAGGAAGGCCAAACAAGTAACACCACTAACTAGCATCTTAGATTATTAAAAAAAATAATAATCATAGACTGCCCTATCACATTTAGTGACCATGGAGACTTCTAAACGAGAAACTCAAAGCATTAAACCTACTTCCTCCCCAGTAGATCCTCGTTTACACAGAAAGCAGGAGTGGGAAGTGGTGTTTGTTAATCCAAATACACAAAAGCATTATTCCTGCTACTTCTGTATCCCATCAAAACTAACCAACCCCTGCTTTTCAGCATGCAAGGAAACAATAGTTATAAGAAATGCAGCAAACTTACCAGCAGTATGACCCCTTTTAGGATGAGCTTAGATTCTACACCCACATTGAGGAGCTCAAGGCATAGCTTGTCAAACTTCTCAGGAGTAAGCTTATTTAGTATGCTAAAGAAGAACAAAAACACAGAATACACAGATATTGTAAGCATGCTACAAGTCACTTTAGACTCAACTTATCTTTACTTTTTAAGTCTATTAAGAATTGAAAACTGCAATTTTCCATTCAACTGACTCTTTTTGAGATCTTCAGACTGTGAAGTACCATTGAGAGCATTAATCTGCTGTCAAGAATTACTTGGTTTGCTGCTGATTATCAGGTTGACTCCTTGCTGAAGGACACACCGTCCCCAAACTCCAGACCCACATCTTCCTTTCCTCCAACCCATTTCTTAGATACACATTGCTAATGAAAACAGCAAGGAAAGAAGTGATGTTGTGGAGAACTTACCCTCTTACTTTCCTGAAGATTGCATCATGTCGTTCTTTGTCGTTTGCGGAGTCGTCATCTCGTCTAGTGCTTCGTGAAGGAATCCATTTCTGAGCGTTTTGCCCTGGGGTTTTCCCCAGGAACTCGCTGTAAAATTTTGAAGAATATGGTTATGAACAAAAACAAGTGATTTCAAGAACTGCCCTTTTAACCCTCCAATGTTGCCTTACTCAGACTAATTCCATTACTTGCTTTTTTAAGAGCACACAATTGCCTCTACCAACACTGCAATATCTGCTGCACAGGAAACGACTCATTTTACAACAGCAGCAGCAGCAACTCCAGGCACCCAAAGAAACTCTCCACACTTTTTACCATGCAGTACACTTTAAAGGGTGCAGACTGGAAAACATTTGAAGGTCTTTAACTCAGTAGGCATTCCTTGTAGAACTTGAAAGCTACCCTATTTTCAATCCTGTGTTCACCATCAAGCATGCTCTGACTTTGAAATCATGCAAAACAAAGAGTGAGATGACCTACCTGTTGCTGGCAGTCTTGGGATAGTGCTGAGGTGCACCCCTACCACCTCCTCCGCCTGAAGAAGCACTGTTAAAAACAACCACAGAATCCTGAGTCAGCCAAAACGTTTTGGTATAAACATTACACTAATTTAAATTCTCCTCGAAGGAGATTTTCCACTGCTAACTGCTCATCAAACAAACAAAACGTACCTGAAACGAGAAGCACCCCCTTCTGCAATCGCACTCTCCACTTTGGCGGCTTGACAACGAAGAATCTTCAAAAGAATAAAATTAAATTGACGGGGTAGGGAAAAACAAAACCTAGAAAGACAAACCAAGCATTCATATTATAGTTGTTTACTATCAGCCACAGGGTCTTACTTTAAAAAGTACAAATGTTTGTTTGACAATGAGAACCCTTCAACATTCAACTTTACAAAAAGTAAGAAAACTTTCATTCATGCAACACTTGGGATAGTCACAGAAAGGCCGATTTCACCATTACAGCCATGTTTTCCAGTAGAGGTGAGGGGAAAAAGAGGTAAGGGAATCATGGACTAAGCAAAACCCTCAAGTTTACTCAAAAGCCAAGAGTACTTGTGGGAGAGATCGGAAGTACTTTCTTTCGGACTGTACAGCACAATGAGTCCTTTATTGACGTGATCTAGAAACTATGATTTATAATGGCACGACAAAGCGGCCGAATTCTAAAGCAAAAAGCATCAGACAACAAAATGCATATTTAATGCGGTAGAAGGTGTGTATTCTGCATCCAAATGGTGCAGTAAGCTAGTAACCAATGAAAAAAGGCATCGCCCACCCACCACCTCAACTTTCAGCGTGCAGAAAGAACCACCGCATGTGGGAGACAGGCGATCCCGGGGACAGACCCGCTCGGGAGGAGGGAAGCCCTCAGAGTGTCCCGGATGCGCTCGGAGCCCCGCACGAGGAGCAGCGGGCACAACATGGCGGCCACGGGAACAAAAGGCTCGGCCGCGGAGAGCGCCCCCCGCAGGCGNGGCCGTCGGCCCGGGCCGCCATTTTGTGCGGGAGCAACAGACAAGCAACCGACAAGAAAATGGCGGCCGCTCCGGGCAGCCGCCATTTTAGGCTGCAGCGGCAGCACTACACGCTCAGCTCCCGGCCCCAGAACCGCGCTTCTCCCGCCGCTCTCGCATTTCTCCCCTTC
>VZTZ01024264.1:0-47475 GCA_013400955.1 Drymodes brunneopygia | reverse complement strand
GGACCGGGGCTGGGGAGGGGAAGGGGGGAGCGCGCGGGACAGGGCGAGTCTCCGAGTCACCACAGCAGCAGAAGCACCGGCCCGACGCCTCCCCCCGCCACCTCCATAGAGCGCCGACCGCCGCCGCCGCGTCTCGGGCGCTCCCCGGCAGCCCCACTAACTTTATCACCCTTCACGCAACCTACCCCACCTCCCACCGGCACCCACCAATCGCCGCCGAGCGCTCCACCCGCCCTGCCAATCACAGCCGAGGAAGGGGGCGGTGCCAGGGCCGGGGTGGGCGGTGGAGGGAGGAGGTTTGGTTGCGCCGCGCCGCCGCCGCAGTGCAGCACCGGGATTCACGAACGCCGCTACGCTAGGGGTGGCCGGCGCCGCCGCGCACGGTATGAGGGCCTGCGCAAGTGGCGCAGCCGCTGCATGGCGTCCGCTCGGCCGCGCCGTTCGCTGCCGAGCTGCAGCCCTCACACAGCTCCAGTGCTAGGGGCCTGCTGTGCGAGCTACAGGCGCGTTCGCAGAAGGGTACTTTAATATATGTATATGTATATATGCTAGTATATATGTTTGTAAGGTTTTTGTTTTCGTTTGGGGTTTTAAAAAATTTATTTAATAAATTTATTTAAGCCCCCTCAGTCAGACCACACTTCAGCTTTGGTTGAGGTAAAAAAAAAAAAAAGAGCCGATAGCAGACCGTAGCCCTGGGCTTGCAATCAGAGCCGGAGGAGGAGGTTTGCTATCTGAGCTGCAGGAGCCTTGTCTGTACGGATCCAGTTTCAGGTTTGCTTTTGGGGCTTGGAAACTATTTCTTTGCGTGTGCTTTTGGCCGTGAACCGGCCTGTGGGACTGCAGGCTCCCCTCAGACAACCAGGGCTCGGGAGAGACCTTTGTGTTTATCACGGTAAGCCCTTAGCCAGTGAGGTGTTCTGCTCAGTTAAACAAAACAAAGATGGCCAGGCTTGCAGCTGTGGGTGGAAATTTAGTCGTGGAGACTTCCAGAGGCTCACCCGCGAGGGGTTTTATCCTTTAAGAGCCCAGCTGGTGGCCGAGGTGGCCTCCTAAAGATCCAAACGTAGTTGCCCTGGGTGGGGCAGGGCAGCGAAGAAGGGCTCAGGGAAGGTGAGGAGAAGCCCCACAAACACCCGCATCTGCTTTGTTCACACGTCTGCCTTCCGCTTTCGGTTTGTGTGACTCACGGTGCAGATGACTGGGAGAAAGTGATCCCTCTGTGTGGTAACTCCTGAACCGTGCGGGTGGCGAGGCCAAACACACCATCCTGCAGAACTTCCAGTTCCTCTCCAAAGCCAACCTCTTTCCCACAGCGTGCCGCCACATCCCAAGGGTTGTGTATGGCCTAAAGGGGGCTTTCAGATGGGAATTCTTATGTTGCAACTTACCTGGGATGAAGCTTGTTCAAGGTAGGTTTCCTCATATCAGGCCTGTAAGCATTAAACACAATTTACTCACTGGATTGTGTTACGGAAAATCTCCAAACATCAACAATCTCAGACTGCCTGAAAGTAAGTTTTGATCACGTATGTGTTGAATAAAGGTGACACAACTGTGACCAGTACTTGTCATACCAGAGTTTTTATATAAAGACACTTTCTCACACATGTAACAATAACCACATTACTGCAAGGGCTTGGACTTCACGGGTAAATCTGCAAGAACAGGCCTGTGCAGAACTCCATTGAAATCCATGGAAATCCAGCTTGAAAGGAGGCGACAATGGGCACAGAGGAAACAGCAAAGTCAACAAGATTTAAACCAATGTCAAAACCGATTAATGGCGCTGGGCATTTTCAGAGCAAAGAGTAATAAAAAAATTACTTGCAAGTCTTAAAAACGGAAGTGAAAGCAGGGATTTTGTTTTGCATTGGATGGCAGAATATTCTCATTCGGTGTT
The DNA here is from genome assembly GCA_013400955.1 of Drymodes brunneopygia. Classification (NCBI taxonomy): domain Eukaryota; kingdom Metazoa; phylum Chordata; class Aves; order Passeriformes; family Petroicidae; genus Drymodes; species Drymodes brunneopygia. The sequence goes on along the minus strand of VZTZ01024264.1, from coordinate 45,572 downwards.
TCCAAAATGAACATTCCAATACTGTTAAGCTGTAAATGAAAAATAAGAATTTTTATATATGAGGAGAGGGATGGGGAGTGGAGGAAGGAAAGAGGACAGATTGGGAAACCTGCAAAACCCAGTAGATACATAGTGACAAAGTGTCACCTTTCATTGTTTATTTTAAAGCATACTATAAAATACTTATTACCATAACAACAGAAAAATCCCTCAACATTTGGTCAGTAAGAGAACAGCAATGTTTTCTTAAAACTGTTGGTTTTTTTTTAGGATGGAATGCTGAAGGATGCAGCAGGATGTATGGTTTTCCACAGCTCACGCCGACTTTAGCAGGTGGGAACCAAAGAAGTTTCTGTGCTTGGCTGCTCATAGCATCACTCCACATGTGCCACACTTTGTCAGCCTCAGAGATCTGCTGCACAAGTACAATTGATGAAGGCAGTGAACCGTAATGCAGAGGACAAAAAAGATTGTGAAATGCCTTCTGTTTTATGTATCTCACCTTCTCCTTAAATTCCTGTGCTCCTTGGTGTGGAAAACACCATTATTCATGTCTGAGAACGTAGCAGCCCAATTGTTTGTTTGATTATTTGATTAAAAATTTACCTAAAGTACCTTTTTTCAGTCTGTCCCTTTGACTTTACCAACAAATAACCACCCCCCCCAGAAAAAACCAAATAAACAAAACAAACAAAAAAAATTATGGCTACCAGTTGCAGTACCACCTTGCATCCATCCTTGCATCACCTTTGTGATTTGTCCAAATTCTACACCCCCTGTGTATTTTCCCCCTTTGTCTCTTCCACTTGCACTGGACACCGGTGGTGCTTTAATTCAAATCAGGTGGTTGCCAATTGGCATAATGGTAGTTCTGGATTTGTTCATTGCTCCAACGTGATCCCTTCCTGCACCTTCTTGTTTTCTCAATACAGTTTTGCAGCCTGTGCCTTTGCAGGGCAGCCTTATTTTTCTCCAAATCCATCCTGATCTACCCGATGAATGAAGGAGCTGGCACACACATTTAACCAAATGTGAAATGTACTCATTTAATTTCTGCTGTGATAGAAGCTTGTCTCAAGGAGAGATGTGCTGTAGAAAAAAAAGCCTGAGGAAAGAAGAGAAAAAAGCAAAACTCAAACCCAAGCTGAAAAACACACCTATATTTTTCATTTAAACATTTTTTTTGGCACTTCTACTGAAGCAGAATGTTCTTAACAGCAAACCCATTCATACTGTGCAGTTCACTTTTATAGGAATTGTTTGCATTATCTCTTGGAGGAATGCACTAAGAATATATGGTGTGTGTGCCTAAATTGTACAATATAGTGTGGATGGTGTCAAAGCATTGCAGAAGGCTTTGGGGTTGTTCTCTACAGGATTTTAATTGCAGGGTATTGGTATTAAACCTCTGAATATCTGCAGACTTTGAGTGATGCTGATTTAACAATACTCACTGAGGCAAAAGCATTCCATCCCTTCTAGACAGTGGTGGACTTTTACCCACCTGCAAGGTCCCTTCTCTTTCCCCTTTCTTTGGAAAATCCTTTGCAGTAGATTTCACTGAGTCTTCCATCTAGTAAATTATTTTGCTTTTGTTCTGTTATCTACTGAAATGCTGCATTCAATACCTTAACTCACCAGCTGGATTCCTGCTGCTCAGAACCAGACATACTATAAAAATATATATAAAAAATCCACCTTCTGATTCCCAGTTTAAGACTCAGCAGACTTGCTGGATTTCTCAAGTGTAAGAATGCAGTTACAATTGCATGGGACTCTTGTGGTGGTTCTCCCTCCGAAATCTGGAGAGATACTTGGGGTGTGACTTGAGAAGTAGCCAGTGAAAACTGCCTGGAATAGCCAAGTGTCAGAGGCAGTGAGATTTCACCAGGGAATGTTTGCACAGGCTGTGAGGGAAGGGAGGCAGTGCTCACAGCAGCACAGCTTGCTTTGCTTTCTCAGGCCTATTTAGAACAGGCAATATTTTTAGCTGATATAATTGTACTAATGCATAATCATCATAACTTGCAAAGAGGAAGATTGCATGTGTGTTCCCAGAATGGTTTAGGGCAACAAACCAACCAAAAAATAAACTCAGCAGTGGCTGTCTTCTCATCAGGCCCGGTTCAGTGAAATGTGGAAGCTGCAAAATTTTCACATTCTCGAGTCTTCTAAAATGACAGATTTGTTCATGGTCCTTAGCTCAGCTGAGTGAGTGTGCTGGGCTGCAATGTTCTGTTTCTGGCATTGGTTAGCACCAGCTTTACAATAAAGTGGGAAAAATTTCAAATTTATAATTGTCATTATTTGCCAGGAGAAGAGCTTTCCTTTCTTCTAACGGCTGTCAGCTCATGTTTGAGTTACCTTAAAGCATGTCCATAATTTGTAATTTTTATAGTTATTACAATTCCAATTTTCTATGTTAATGTCTAATTTTGACAGCTTTTAGGCCCTCCAGTAGCACGTTTTAGTGAGTTCTGTGGTTTAATTGTAGGGTGCTTAAGCAGTAATAATCCTTGTATCAGTTTTAGGGTGTATTGGCTTGATTCCATTATAATCTGCCTGCTTAAGTGGTTTTGTGGCAATCATCTTCTATATTAAATACTTTTCATATTCAGAAGCATCTACTGCAGCTGAACACAAAGTACAGTTGGATGAGTTTGGAAGAGCATCAGAATGTCCTATAGCTGCATTGCATTACTCCTTTGAAAATTATGTATTATTGATGGACTCAGAAGCATGGATGGGAAATTACTATTACTGAAATGCTGCACATGATCTTACCAAGCTAATTCTGTATTCTCTTTTTCAGTGCAGAAGATGCTGTGTCATGGTTTGTGTGAGAAGAAACAGTAGGAATACACCACAGAAACATTTATGTACATTTATCTGCTTGTTGCAAAGGGCTTTTGTTGGATGCAGGGGGCTACTCCTTGCTGTTTGCCTTACTTTTCCATGGGCAGAAACACAGCATGGATTCTTATAATTTAAGATAATATTCAGGCATAATAGTTATCAGTGGTTTGCCATTAATGTAATTTCTATTAATAAAAAAGAGAGCATTATTTCTCTGTTAGATTTCTGTAAGGACCACATTTGCTGTTATTTAGGAATCAAAGATCCAGTTGAGCTAGAAAAAGGATGGGGAAAAGCTACTTTGCCTTTTCAGTCCTTAGGAGGATGCAAAAACCCAGGAAAATGAGGCAAATAGTTATAAATCCAGGTTACCCTTTGGAAGGCAGTGAAGTCCTTCTGTTCTCCCTTGTTACCCATTTGAAAAGTTCAAAACCTTTCTTTAATTAAAAAAAAAATTATGATCACTTATACATATGAGCATGTTATTACAAACCTGTGTTTTAAAATAGGTTCAGAAAGCTTAAAGCATTAGATTACAATAAACAGCATTTCCATTGTTTGACCTATGGTTCCCTTTATTAAATCCAGTCCACTGAGAGTATGTTAAAATTGTTCTGCATTTCTGTGGATTAATTTTATATTGTCATTCTTTAGTCCCTAATCCATTTAAAGCAAGTGCAGCTGCTCGAGTGCAGCTGTAATTTTTTCCCTTTTTTGGAGAAATCTCTCTTGCTTTTAAAGAAATTGCATCAAGAAGGCATTTTGAGAAGAGAGATGGGAGAAGAAAACCAAAGCCACTACCAGAACGTGACCTAAATCAGGACAAACATTCGATGATTGTAAGATATTAAAAAAAAAGAAGGCTGGATCTGACTTTGAAAGTGGTTTTTATTAACCAGTAGGCATTTCTGGCTTCATGTGGCATGATTTTATGTCATACAGAGAAGCTGGTCCAGAGGAGGGCCACAAAAATGATCAGAGGGCTGGAGCACCTCTCCTATGAGAAATGGCTGAGAGAGTTGAGTCTGTTCATCCTGGAGAGGACTTTGGGGAGGCTTAAAGTGGCTTTTCAGCACTTAAAGGGCACTTTTAAGAAAGGTGGGGATAGACTTTTTTGTTGGGCCTGTAGCAATAGGATAAGGGACAACCTTAAAGTTTTAAACTAAAAGGTTTAAGGTTTTAAATGAAAGGTTTAAGGTTTTAAGGTTTTAAACTAAAAGGGGGTCGATTCAGGCTAGGTAATAAAGAACAATTTCTTTACAATGTGGGTAGTGAAACAGTGGCACAGGTTGCCCAGAGAGGTCTGGAAACACTCAAGATCAGGTTGGACCTTGATTTAGTTGAAGATGCCCCTGCTCATTGCAGGGGGGTAGGACTAGAAGTGCTTTAAAGGTCCCTTCCAACCCAAAGTATTCTATGAAAATGTTAAATGTGTTCTGTAAGTTGAAAATAATTAATTCTCTGAGGCAATACAAGCCATTTCAGCACCACAGAATTATTTCCTGTTAGCCAGCTTCACAGGTTTAATGAACAGGAAATGGATAAACATTTGCAAAAGGTAAAAAAGATGCCAGAGATGTACTTAAATAGCATGATCCCATTTCTCTGGATTCTCTTTTGTGACATTTTGAGTGAAAGTGGAAGGTCTGAAAAGATTCTGAAAACTTAATTATTTTTCAAGTTTCTGAGCTTGTTTGGCTTTGCAGCCTCACATGGAGCTGTGGGAATCACTGTATTCTGGCTGGGGAGTGATCTCAAGAAGGGCTGCAAGGTGAATATGGGGTTATGGGGGGGTTCAGTTGTATATGTGCTTATTATAAAATACCTGTAAGTAGAAGAATCTCCAGCTGGAGGGGTTTTTTCCTTGGTTAAAAGGAAGTGGGTTTGTCTGTGATTTTTCTGGTCATTTGTTTAAGTTTAAGGTGTTTGTTGTTGTTGGTTTGTTTTTTTTAAGGGGAAACAATATAAATAAGCATGATTTCATCCTAGGTAGTTATTCTGGTTAACAGAAATGATTTACTGAAATGATGTTGATTTTGCAGGGCTTTCAGGCTCAGCATTGACATGCTGTGTGTCTGAAGCAGAAGTCCCACATACAGTGAATCTGAATTAACTCCTCTGCCCACAGACACGTTTGTTCCACATGTGAATGCCTGGATCCCCAGACTGAGATGATACTGGCTTGAATTTACCAAAGATTCTACAGGGTAAGTTCTACAGGTAATTTCTGGGTTAAGTGTTTTTCAGATACTGCAAGAGCTGAGCCTCTTGGGATTGAAGTATTGGAGAGACATAAACCCACTTTGGAGCTAACCAAAAGCTTAAATTCTTTCCACAAACTCCTAGTATTGTGTTTTTAGCAAGGAAACTCTGTTTAGGCCCTAAACAGACACTAAAGGACATAACCACTGACTTAAGGTCAGTTTTATCAGGGATGAATTTGCCTCAGTATTTTATTCATATTTTATACTTTATTGACTCATTTATTGAATGCAGCAGCTCTGAGAGCACAGCTGTAGGGTGCTGGCTTCACATCCTGATAATTCATCTGGTTCCATTAGTTAATAATGGGTTTGTTATAGTTGTTTCCTAAATAACTGGTAGGAAATCTTAAGAAAAAGAGGAGTCGGTAATTTCAATTTAAAGCTTGCTCTGATCAAAGGAGGCAGTTTGGTTTGTCCACCTGTGCACATTAGAAGCTTCACTGGAAAACCTCAGCACAATGCCATATTCTCATTCCTGTAAGGGGTTGAAGTACCTAGAGAAGCCTAAAAACCTAAAAACATACACAAATCATGTTTTAAAACTATTCCTTGCCAATGGGTATTTCCATCGTCAGTTAGCCTGGTGAAAGCTTTGTAGAGTTCTTTACACTGGTCCTTCTCTTCCTTGGCTCTGATTTTCATAAGTAATAAATACATTCTTAGTCAGCTCCCTATTCATCTTGCTCCCAGCAACCATATGGTAAATATACTCACATTATGTCCTTCACTAAACAGATATAGAACCACGACAGCAACAGAAAAAGTACAAGGATGAGGATGTGTCAGCAGGAGAACACTCTGGAAGATGAGTCCAAACACATAGAGTTTATGGATTAATTGAAATTAGGACTTGGATACTTTCAGCCAGGAGTCCTAAATTAAATTATTAAAGCACTTTCTAAGTAAATTACAAAAACAGTAAACCAAATTAATTTTGAGCAGTAAGAATGTCCAGTTAGAAATGCAGTACAGTTTAAATGGTCACTTAAAAACATAATTAAGGTAACTTTTCCTGTGTATTCCTACATAGAAACAACAGAGGACTTAAGTGGAGCAGTTCATCTCATACACATAAATAAGGACTAAAGCTGTCTGCTTTAAAGTGGAGTGAAACAATAGCTGCATTCAGTGAGTCTTCCTAAAACTCATCCTTTTTCAGGAATCCAGGCTGTGTTTCTCAGTTTCACTTTTCATGAAGTTTGGTAGCCACAGGTGTAGTCACACCAGGTGACTACAGCAGCACAGCGTGAACAGGCAGGGCAAGGAAAGGTGCCAAGAGCAGTTCCACTCCAGTTTCACTGACTGGAGAGAGCTCTGGGTGCAGAGGGCTCTCTTCTAACAGTTTTTTCTGTGTTGTGTTTGCAAAAGTTGCAAAGCAGCAGAAGCCAAGTTATGGAAGACAGATTTTATCTGTAACAAGCTTCGTCCTGCCCAAGTTGTATCATAACTGCTACAGAAACATCAGATGGAATACAGGCAAAAAGCCCAATACACCTGGGCAGGTATTTTGCCTTTTAGCAGCTACGTTTTGGATACTTCTGAGGTCTTTTCTCTCTTCTTATCAGTTTCCTAGACCCTCTAAACCTTGGAGTGTAATCTTATCTCATTCAGTGGCAGTGGAACAGGAAATGTAACTCTATACTTGTTGTCACTTCTCAATGGAAATAAGAACTAAAAGTCTTTTAAAAGAAATTGTAATCAATATTCAATATTCAGTGACTGCCCAGATCTGCAGAAATTCAAGGTAAGACACAGTGTTTGGAGTGCTGGTATTTGTGTTGCTGATATATTAAATTCATTAGTGATTTCCTCCACTGTGATCCCACAAATCTTTGCAGGACAGGAGGGCTTCACAAGTTGCAGGTCTGTATCAAGACCAAGAATCTTTCAACAGAAAACACATCCTAGTTGGTATGGAAAAATTTGATCAGTCAATTATTGCTCCTTTATTCCAGCTTCTGTTTCATTGATTTGCATGAGTTAAGCAGAAAGAATCTAAAAGCAGTCATCAGGCTTCTTTAAGAAACTGCAGAACATCACCATGGTATTTATGTTTACAGATGCAAGAATCTCTGTAAGTATTACTGAGAAACATTAATTGGTTTTTTGGGGTTTAGCCAACTAGCAAGGAAAAAAAAAGAAAAAGCCCAACAAAACACTTCAGCATTTATTCTTTAGGCCAGCAAGGCCTCAGGATCAGTGAACCTCAGGATTCAAAAGAGGGATTTGCTGAAAAGTAAACAAACAAAACTGATGTCAGAAGTTTCACTTCTCAGCCCTGCTAGAGCTGATCTTGAAAGGTTTGACACTGATATTTTAAACCATTTGATCTTTTACAAAATGCACAATTGTCACTTCTGTTGTCCCCTCTAAGACCTGCTGCCACTGAGCTTTAGAAAGGAAATCACTGCTAATGCAGTGGGGCTGCCTGGAGAAAAAGAACTGGGAATACTCTTGGCCCTTTTTGATGTCAGTCAGTGATCTGATCTCTCTCATGATGCCAGCTCCTCTGTGTGGTGTTACAACCTAGCACAGATAAGAGCTTAAAGAGAATTAACTGTAATCTCAAAAATTATGGTCAGATTGCTATATTAATATTATATCTGTATTGTTTATATTTCTATCATAATTTATATTTATGATATTCATATAATTTATATAATATATTTAGTAATATGAAATGTTCCTTTTGGGGTGTGTTTTTTGAGAGGGAGAACTCAGAGGACATCTTGCCTCACAGGACAGCAAGCACAGAGAGCAGGGTGGATATTTCCTGCTTAGTTAGAGACTACAACACATGCTTCACCTCAATTTTAAGTATGGTAACTTAGAAAAGGAGTAGACAAATTTATAGATAAAACTATACAAAATACTCTTGCACCAAATTGTCTTTTTTTTTGTTATTGAGTTGCAGGATTTATGCAGGCCTTGCAGTTACTAATTTTTGAAAGGAATTTTAGAAACAGTCAGTGAAAGCAAGGTTTGTAGTTTGGGTGGTAAAAAAGGAAGAGGGTAAGACTGCCTAAAGCAGTACACACCAAACTAATGTCTCATTGAAGAAGGCATTGCTGCCTTTCTTGCAATACTGTGAGAATTTATGGTGCATTTGGCTTGATAACTTTGCTATTAGGCCAGAATAAAACATGTTTTGGGCTACATATATGTGTGATCTATGTTTTATTATCAAATTTACTTGATAAGACAGTTTCTTGGCTATATGCTGGTTACAATTTAAATAAAAAGACAGGAAAGAGAAGTCACACTTCATACAGAATATATAAATACTTACCAGAGCATCTCCTTTTCTCATTCTCCACACTGGGGTATCCATAAGCAACCAGGATTGCTGAATCTTGGTTGGGAATATGATGCATTTTGGTTTACACATTCATAAATACCAGTTCTTTTCAATTCATCTTACAAATTAGATGTGACCTTTGCTATGTAATTCACAACAGATCTTTGAATATTATTTAAGACATGGAAATACAAAGTGGGGTGGATGGTGCACTACTTTCACAATGAATTAAGAGTTCAAACTTAATATATTACTTTCCTTGTGACTTTTCAAAAGAGATCAAAATAAAAAAAATGGAGGGAAGGGCAGAGTTCAAATTACAGTGCATAAAATTGAAATTAATAGCTCAAGCTATTATTTCTTATGACATAGGAAAAAACAGTAAGAGTCGGATTCTGTACTTAGGATATCAGGATAGATGAGAAGATGACAACAAGGCTCCAAATGAGAAAGTTAATTACTTCCACTTCAAGGTTTCTGTCCAGTTTATACTTTTTCAGAAACTCTCTGAAATCATGTTTCTAGCACAGAATGTGTACAAGACTTGTGAGAATCAACTAGAGATCAGAGACACCTCTGTGTCCCTACTCCCTCTACAGTTTTTCCCCATGAAATGGTGATTTTTTTCTGTTGACCACATGGATTTATCATAGTGCCAGATTATTCTGGGATGTATCTGTGTGGGAAAGCTTAGGAGCAAGGCTTTTCATCTATTCTTTCCTGATAGGTCCTTGTAAACAGCAAGTGCCTTCTAAGGAATGTGTGCAAATAAATACTATTCTTTCTTAGCTTTTTAACACATTGGTAGTGGTCACATATGTCATTAAATTATTAGAAATCTGTTTATTATTATTATTATTATTATTATTATTATTATACTACAGAGAGTACTGTAATGAAACTACCCGTTGATTTTCATCTCAGTAAATTAACCCTGGTTGAATAACTTCCCATGATTCACACATCAAAATCTTCACTTGTGTGTCCTTCATTTTTGTCTGCTTTTGCTTTTCTAGATATTTGTGTAGTTTCTATCATTATAGTGTCTGACTAACATAGAAAAAAAATTAATGTAAATTGCTGTCTTAATACAGCCTTTCATGTAATAAATATAATTTATGTCCCATTTAGGGGTGTTATACTGCTGTAACAAGGACAAAGGGGACACCGTACAAGACCAAATTAAGATGTAGTTAATTAGTCTGTGATAGCCTTTGCAACTGCGAAAGGAAGATTAAGAAATAAAGTCATTGTCTCTATGGAAAAATGAGTGCTTCTTAAGTACCAAGTTATGGACCATTCTGTAAAAATGTATTTTATGGACAGTGAAAGGGTATTTTCATGCCAAAATGCAAAGCTGTGTCCAGTATCTAAGAGTGCCTCTGAACTGAATTAGGCAAAGTTTGAGAAGCAGGATATTTATGATTAGATGGAAGATGTGCTGCTTTATTTTTGTAAAGCACTTCATTATGGAATGTGACTCCACCTTTGGATTTTACTAGGATTCTCTTTGTTCAAAGCAGTTTAACCCATATTCAGAGTGGGAAAAGCTGCTTTTCTTCTCTGTCTGGTGAGAATGTTTGTAGCAGGAGTGAGCCAGGCTTGGCACTGGGCTCTGACTGGGGCAAGTTTTCCTCAGTGTTTATTTCCTTGTGTAGGCAAGCCCTGAGCAAATGCGTCATACAGGAAGTCTGGGGAGTTACTCCAGATTGATGCTGATGTAACAGGACACCAGAGAAATTTTGTGAGTTTCTGTCCCAAGCAGATGGAATCCTGTTAAGTGACAGATCCAGCAGGAACAGATTTGGGAAGTGCTGTTTAAAAGGGTTGTTAAAGGAGAATGTTTTAAAAAAAGGTTGGAAACAGCAGAAAGAAAAGTCACATTATTTTTTCAAGTTTAAATGATGCCTGACTAGTGCATTACAAGTCCATGCTGCTTATAATGCTGGAATATTATCCAGTGGCCTCTGTTTCCCCAGTTTTATTGTAGACTAATCTATTTAAATTTACACTCTAAGGGGGAAAGACCAATGCTAGTACTGATCCAAGATGTGGGTATTCCTGATCTGTGCTGGGCTTGTGGTAGGCTGCCTGTCCTTGGCTTGTGATCTTCCTGTTCCACTGCTGAAGTACTGAAAGAAAAAGATTTGTAATTCTGAAAGAACTGAGAGAGACCTTTCAAATGTGCTAAAAGGCATCCGTGCAGTTTTAAAACTCTTTGTAAAAAGTAAAACACAAATGTGGACTTTTGCCTCTCCACCAGTGCAGTAAATGTCATCAAACTTTCCATTAGTGCCATGCTGTGTTTTCCAGGAAGAGAAATGCCATCATGTTCATCCCATTCAATTTTTAAAAATATCCCTCTCTCTGTCTCCTGCTTTGAAACACTGTTGAGGAGACTGGACAAAGTTAAACACAGCAATTCAAAAGTCAGATCTATTAGCCAAGATGGAATTGGACTTTCTGCTGAAAGAAGAATGATGAAAAGTACTGACAGAGTGAACAGACTGAGGCTTTCTTTAATTTAGATACTGCAGTTTCTTAATATCACTTATTTCCTGGATCAATTTCACTGGATAGAATTTATTTTTTTCTGGGCTAATGTTTTCCTTTCTTCAACAGCCTTATGTTCCTTTTTGCATGATGCATTTGATACATTAAATAATTCTATTCTGTTTTCTAATCAGTATTTGTTAGTTTCCAGGAGGCAGATCTTATTGCTAGGCAACTGAACGAGAACTCTCCATCTCTGGATGAAGCAGTTTGCTGTATCCATGCTTGACCCTGTGCTTATCTATACATACATCTATAAAATTACCTAAGTGCAGCTGTAAACATCAAATGTAAACATGCTGTCTATCTTACCCACATTGAGTTTATCTTGAAACAGAGTTGTTAATAGTCAAAACAGCTTGAAAAAAGGCACAGATTTTCCCCTCCCCCTTTTTAGACATGTTTCCCTCACATGTAACTGGCTTTAAGGGCAGCCTTGGTCCTGAAAACTACTAATTTCTTTTGGACTAAAAGAAATAGGGATATATGTATAAATCACTGTGATTTTTTTACATCAGGATTCCTCTTTAATTTAATCAAGGCTTCTGTAAGATTTTGATTACTGTGATTCTCTGTTTGCAAGTTTTCCAAAGGAATTACAAGATAGAGGACTTAGTGTGAAAACCAACAGCAGGGCTTCAGCAGATTGTAGTGACAGCAGCCTTTCTGCAGTTTTTACAAAGCTTATACATTTAATAATTTATTGAGCTCTTATTTGCCAGCTTGGTGCTTGATTACATTTCCAGTGCCATCCAGTGTATTTCGGTGATCTTCTAATAATATGTCCGCTGTAACATCATTGTCTTGTTACTAAGGATTTGTTCCTATTTTCTTCAATGTTATTTTTGTTGCTAGAGTATCACTGTTCTGCCATGGATAAAAAGGCTTCTGATGTCACACATTGGCATGACTTTTCTTTATTTTTAACTATTTTAGATTGTTTTTGAATCAGTTCCGGACGTGCTTTTAACGTCTGTGCGGTGTGGGAGTCTCAGGAGGGTAGAATTAAGGTCAGAAGGGGCGCGTGGAGCTCCAGGCATGGTTAATCTCCGAGCTTCAGGGCCTTGTTGTGTTCTTTTTCTCTCCTATCCTGAGTGCCAAGACTGGACACAGCATTCCAGTCAAGGATGTTTTGGCTGTGGGCTGACAAGTGCTGAGCAAAGAGTGACCAAGAGGTGACTCTTACAGGCATTGCTTGGACACGCTGCTGTCACCACCCCTTAGATGGCTGGCTGAGTTACAGCTTTCCAAGGAAAAGCCTTGGAGGGAACAGGCTCCTTCCAATACCCAATTCTTCATTTTTAATTTCTCTTTCAAACACCTCCTGATCCTTCCCTGAGGCTCTGCAGAAGGAGTTTATGTGTATATTCTCATATAGGTACACCTGAAGTTGGTTGGTATAAATAAAGGAGCTGAACTGATCCATTTTTCTGTGCTAATTTTGGTTCAGCTGTGATTAAGGATGTTCCGCTGCCCTTCCTGTTCAGATCAGAAATAGATTGGTAACTGACTCATGTTAGAAAATACTGCCTTTAAAAATAGAAATGATCGCATGCTGTGGGTGATCCCATGGAGTGGGGCTTCAGGTGAAGGGAGGGTTTAAACTCTCTTTTCTGCTTTGCTGTCATAGCACTGCTATTATTTATGGTTCCCACGTGGCACCACTGCTTTTCTCACCTCCTCAGCCTCGCTTGCTGTATTTAGGGACTGAGGCAATCTGGCAAGTACAGTTGAGGGAATGGAGCAAAGCTGTAGCTCTGCCCCATACTTTGTGTTTCAGCAGTGCCAAGGATCTGGGAGATGGGACAGCAGATGCTGAAGCCCTGCTCAAGTGTGGATGGACAGAGGTGTTTGTGCTGTGAGAGACTTGGTTGCTGTTCCTGAGGGGAGGCAGAGCTGCAGGGGAGTACTGGTGTGCTGGTGGCCCTGGTCACTCAGGCTGGCTCATGTGGCAGCCTGTGCTCAGCTTACATCAGGTGCACCAAAAGCAGACTGTGCAGCAGAGGACACACAACACGTGGGAATGGAATAGTTCTCCCTTCCTTTCTGCCAGTTTAAAGTGAAGAGAGCACTTCTAAAGAGGAAATGGTATCTCACTCTTCAGTTCAGCAATTAGCCTCTCTTTTAACTGCAGGAGTAGGTGACAGGCAGTGCCGGTTGCAGTGATGTTCATCTGTGATGCAAACCAACCAAACAGTGCAGAATATTCCCTGTGAGCCACCAAACAGCTTTCAGGTTAAAGAGAAGCTTGCACATCCTCCCATTAGGAGTCCACTGAGCTGTCCAATATCCACAAAATGAAGTTATGATGTTTTGTGTTGTTTGCTCAGTTAGAACTTTCAGTTTAAGGCCCAAGTTGGAGTCACAGAATAATTATTGTTGGAAAAGACCTCCAAAAGATCCCCAAGTCCCAGTACCACCACTAAATTACTAAACCATGTCCTCAATGCTACATCTGACCAAGCTGTATCTACTATAAATATTATTCTTAATATAATATTGTATTATACTTATACACAACTTATTTTCTTATTTCTAGATTCTAGCCAGTCTTTTTGTTTTCTTATGAGATTTTTGTTGCAAGGCATCCAATTCTTTAGGATATTACAGATGGAAGCATGAAAATGGTAGGTTATTAAGTAATTAGAAATGTAAGCAATTAGAATGTTAGCAATGTTAATATTTTTATCTTTTATGCCTTTAAAAAAATCCTACATTTTTGTGAAGTTAGCTTGGTTTTGCTAAAAAAAACCCTGTAGGCTTTGATTTCTTATAGGACAACTTTCTTAATGTACATCACTAATTCTCTTGATTATAAAATCTTGTATCTGTGTGGTCAGGTAGTTGGACTAGAGGATCATTGTAGGAACCTTCCAACTGAAGTATTCTATTCCATTCGGTACATTTATTTTTCTTTCTTTGGATAGAAAAAATTTGGGTTATTTTCAAAAAACAGTTCAGACTTCTAATAAGAGATAGTTCATCCACCCTCCTCAGCTTTTCTCCAATAGTGCTTCAAAACCAGCAAAACCTATCTCAGTTGTGAGTTCATATCCAGACTAAATAAGTCCATTTTATTAATCTATTACATTCCTAGTTCTCTCTCACTAATTTAGCTGTGATTTCCAAATTGGCATTTTTTTTAAAATGCTTCAGCAGAGAGATGAAATTGCTTGCCACGAAACAGGCTGAAATAAATACACAGGCTTTCAGACTTCAGGGAAAATGTGTTGGATTCTTAGGAAAAGTGTGATAGCAGACTCTAAACATGATAAAAGGAGCTACGTAGCCCACACATTCATCTTTGTACATGCAGATAACGTGCTGTGGCTGCCACAACTTCCACTTTCCATCCTGAACTTCCTGCCATGGGTGAATCTAACTCGCTCCATTCCTCCCAGGCAAACAAAACCATCTATTTTTAAAACGATTTAATCAAAGGAAGTTTTATTAAGAGGAAAGCTGAGATGCAGAAAGGAAACACATCCTGCCGTGCAGAATTTGGCTCCAGCACCTTGAGCTAATATTGTCCATGTCTGCATTTGCAAGTGGTGCCTCTGGTGCCAAGAACCTGATGTCCACACTCCATGTGAGTGGGTGGAAAGGAGGGAATGTGCTTTGAACTAGCTCCAGTTTGCTCCTGGAAATGAACTGAAAGTCCAGTTATAGCTGGGGCACAGGAGATGCTCTGCAGCGTCTGTAGAGTGCATTTGTGTCTTTTTGGGGGTTGTACTCTCTGATCTGGGCTGGTGAAACAAAGTAAGGTGAGAGGGAATGAACAGGAGATTCCCTTCAAAAGCATATTCATGATGTGAACTTACAGACTCATGAAGATGCATCCATTGATTGGATGGTTTGAAAAGTAAACACATTCTGCCAGACTGCAGGGAATTAGTACCTTCTGCCCTTTGGAAATGAATTCTCTCTATATTCACTGATGCTTAAAAAATATTCTGGTATCTCTTCTCTGTGCTAGGGTGAGAGAGGGAAACAGGATAGAATATAAAGGTGTTCACAAGGGAAGCTGCTCGTTTAGTTAATAACAAAGAACTCATCTGGTAAGTGGTGACATTCATTACTAACATAGAGAACAGAAAGGTGTCTTCCATATATATGATTTTACTATTTGAAAGCCTTTACTATTTGCCTTTTTTTAAAATATACAGCTAAGAGAGCTTTCCCTGATTTCAAATATTTTCATTCTTCATAAAATGAAAAATGAATCATAAAATGATAAACTGAAGACCTTGTATGAAATCCAGTACACCACTTAATTCCACAGCATTAGTTGCAGACAATGCTATTGCTACCTTTATTCTTCTGAGTCAGTACTGTAAAATAATGCAGCAGTGAATACAGAGAAATATCACAGTCCTGTAATAATGGTGGAACTGGAAAAGCTTATATAATTCAAACACTTGTGAAAGGAGTAGAATTATGGATTTCTTGCCAAGGCTTGTCTTCTAAGACTGCGATTGTTTACAGGAGTTGTAGCACGGAAGCCCGTGAGGAAAGAGGAGATGAGGAGGCTGATTCTGCTGCCTCATTCACATGAAGCAGGACTTGCTCTGAGCAATGAATGCATTCATTTTCATGAGGTAGTCTAAAAATGGACCACAAAGCAGGATGGAGCCCAACCCTACATCTTAGATTTCAAACTCTATTTAAACAACTGCCTGTGTTGCACTTGTGTTTGGCAGGGCTCTCAGTGGAAACCAGTAACACCAGTAAATACCACCAAGGTGAGGACACAAAGCCAGAGGCCAGGGCACTTTTCACACAGACTTCACCTAAAATAGGTAAGGGGTCAGGTGAGCAGAGGTAATGAGCCATGCAGAAATTGGTACCAAAGCTTTTACAAGCCTTAGCATGAGAGCTGCAGCATTTATATAGCTTCACACATGAATATTGTTGGCCTTTTGCAAAAGGGAAGTAAATCCATAACTGATTTTAAACAAATACGTGTAAAATAAGCATTCTGTTAACCCAAACTTTCTCTCCCCCTTTATATTCTTGTTCCACATGTGATACTTCCTTCAGCACTGCATCAGCATGTGTGGTGGTCAGTGGGAGCTCTGCCAGGGTACAGTGTAAAGTAGGTTTTGGCAACCTGTGATTGCAGGTTATAAAAGGCTGGCAGCAGAGTTAGCATGGGGTTAGGAGCCATAACACTGAGAAAGTTGGCTAAGAGAACCAATATGTTTTCAGAACTCAGCAGAAACCCTGGAGCTGGGAAGTCTTTTCCTCACACTGCTGATTTTAAGATCATGTGGTGAGCAGCATTTAATTTCTTTGCGTTGGAGATATTTTTTTAATGCTGCTGGGTGTCTGTGAGCATCCTCAGCCTCTTATTTAGGCAAAAAGAGTAAAGTGTAGTGTAGCATGTTCAAAAACTCTCTGTCCCCTGAGCATTTGAGATTTGATATCTTATTGTGAACATCTACTTTTTAATGGAATTTAGGACCTGAGTAATTCTAACCATTGCTTGAACAGTCAGTGCTACTTGGTCCCTCAAGGTTTGGCCTTTTTTTGAAAAAAGGCAATGGCATATGTAAGAATTAATTAATTCCCTGAAGGTTTTTGAATTCTCTTCAACTCTCGGTCTGATTTTCTGGATCTTTCTGCATGTTCATGTGCATTCAGCATCTGAGCAACTATGGTTAAAAAAAAAGGCACTGAAAAATACCAAAATTCTTTTTCTTTCCTCCAACCTTTCACAAGATACCTGCAACAGAGAGGGCCAGGAATTTTCATGCCAGCTGGTTTGAGAGCTAGGAGAACAAATAACTACACAGCATTTTTGCCTGTGTAATCTTTGGTCATTATTATTGATTGAAATGAAGCTTAAAAGTGTATTTCTTCTGAAGTATTTTGAAAAATGGTGGCTGTCAATATCTGAAACATCCATCAGCAGCCCTGTAAAGATGGGGAATTAGTTGTGCTGTGACACCTGTGAGAGCTCCTCAGGGTGTCTGATGGTGAATCAGAGGTTACTTTCAAATCTTGGAGAAATTCAAATGCAGGAGAAGAATAACAATTCTCTGTGATGTGCTGATTTATGAGCAATGATTGAGTGCACTGTGCAGGTTAAAAGCACCTCTTTTTTGAGAAAGCAGCAAGGAAGAAAGTGTAAAATTATGTACTGAGGTCTGACCCCAAAAACACTCAACTTTACGAATATTATTCCAAGAAGACCTGTAGAACTCAGAGAGAGTTTCCTGGGGAAAAAACTGTAAGTGCTTGAGTGTAACTTCTTGAGTTTCACAGGGTTGTGACCTGACTATTTAGTTAGGAGGTTTTTTTTCTCTCAGTTGATATTTGACATTTGTCAAATTGAAGGTCTTGCACAAGAGTGAAAGTTATTTTACCAAAAATTAGGTGTTCCTGAAAGAATTGATTTCCAAGTGCATGGTGATGCTTATGAAGTCTTGACAAGAACATTTTCACAAATTTCTATTCTAGAAGGCAGCAGTACATTTTAAAATAAATCTAAAACTCTCCCAAAACAACAAAAAACCAAATGCAAAGAGTAAAGACCAGTAATTTTCAGAAATTCATGCAGATTATTTTCTGATTTGCTTAATATTTTATAGACAGATAATCTGTGAAGTCCCTTGAAGCAGAACAAAAGCTTTAAAGATACTCCTAAGATCTAATTGATAATAGTCATAAATGTTATCAGTGAGCAAGTAGAAAGCAATTTTCCCTGAACTTTGCCTCAGTGAATAATTGTTGACAAAGGGCTCTTCAGGATGAAATGTCACATCTTTTTGTGATAAGTTGTGCAATCAAAATCCTAGGGTCACTAGTTTTTTACTAAGAAAGAGTTTATTATGTCTGCGTGCCCAAAGGTTTTTCAGTTCTCTGTGACTCTGATGGCACAAAGCGTGATGGAAGTGAAGGAAATCAAGGCAATATTTGTGCCTGCTAACACAAACACAGCTGTACCACCTTGTGCTCCTTAGGTAAATACTCTGTCTGCAAAGTTCAGATCTGGAAGTTTAAATATCAAAGATGACCAGTGCTAAATGTGTTGTTTAGCTTTGGCCCAGTGTTCAGTTTGTTTCCTACTGAAGTTTTCTGTGCTGCCATTGACAATTCCCACTTACATAAAAGCAACTTATACAGATAATTCTTTTGCCTCTACAGCTCAATAAAATAAACTGAGAAGCAATTTCCTTTCCTCAAGTACATTTATGTCTTTAAGGAGTGAATTGCTGCACACAGCTACCAAGCAGGGCTGTGATATTTTTTGTCATCCTTTTGGCCAACCTTTCTAGGATGAAAAAAGATTTTAATTGTAGATCAGGCCCTATTGAAGATTTTTTTAAAGCTTGGATTCATTTATTACAATACATAAAACAAATGTAATTTTGACTCATCCTGTCTATAAATAGCTCAGATTTTTCTCAATTACTCAGATTACTCATATGTTTCCTAGGCTATCAACAGATTTTTTATATAAAGAAGAGGGAAGATTGATTCTGACATTTTTTCAGCTGTGTGCAGTGACACTTCTGAAATCTCAGTCGTCTCCTGCCAGCTACAGATATTGACTCAGGCATGAGATTTTCAGAAGATATGCTTGCTTTAGAGACTAGTTTGTCATGTTTCCATCTGTTGGATAAATATCTTTTTCACTAAGTTTAAAACCCCAAATACAAATGTCATCCCAGAAGCTCAAGAAATTTTTTCACCCGGCTGCTGTAAGGACGAGATGCAAAATCCTTTCAGAGCTCCTGCCAAGAGAGACTGCACGATCCTGTCCCGGGCAACTGGAACAGCCACCTGAGGCTTGGAACTTCAGCAGCCCCGATGCTGGAAACAGCAACCCACGAGCCAAATCTCACTGCTGGGGAGTGCATGAGTACCCAGCAGGTGGGAGATGTAAATCAGGAGCCTGGAGGGAAGCAGGAGATCTGAGAATGGCAGATGGTTGTACGCTCAAGTGCGTGCCCTCTGCAGCCGGGTTCCAGGAAATCAGACCTTGGCTTATTTTGGATGCTGGCTGATAAGAACCTTTTCCTTGTTGTCTGAGCACTGGGACTGAAGAAATTTGCATTCCTCCTTTTTGCATTTTCTCCTAGTGCCTGTAGCAGGCCAGACTGATGGGGGCAGGTGAGGCTGAAATGGTGTTGTGCAAGCTCCCTCCCTCGCTGGCACGCAGAGATTCCTGTCCCTCTCAGGGAGGATTTGTTGGATAGACCTTGGGAAGAGTTCCTTCAGGGTTCTAAGAACAGCATGTTCATTTGTAAATACTCTTCTTTTCCCCTTTCCCCTTTCACTGAGATAAAATAATGCTCTGGTGGCACAGGCTCTGTAATCCTTCTGTTGCTCACTTGTAGCAGTGGAGGGATCTGTTGTTTAAACAGAAGTCACCTCTGCAACACCAGTGTGCTTTCATTGCTTTTTTCCTTTCTTAAAAGCATTCTATTGATGTATTTGCCTAGGATAAAGCAAAAGCAGTTAAAGCAGAAAGTAAGCAAATATGACAGAAGAATCACTTTATACTGTTGACTTCTCCACAGCAGGTTTGATGAGAGCGGGTAAAGACAATTTTATGTTTTTATTCAGTTATGAGTTTTACTTAATGTGGCCACCAACAGACTTGGTGATCCTGTGTCCCATTTTATATGGTGTGATCCTAGCCATGCAGTTTTCCCTTTTTCTCTGCCAGGATAACCTGAAAAGTAGGTTTCTTTTATTTTTTACTTAAGTTTGATTCTGACCAAGGCAGTGAACAGCTGTGGTCTTGCTGTAAGTTGCTATTGTTATTTTTCCTATACTTCCCCAATCTCTGCCTGCAGAACAGGAATGTAGACTGGAAGTGACTCATTGGATCACAGAATCCACCTCTCTGCTGCAGCATTCATCACATTTTATAAACTCCCTTTAAAAACATCCAAACTTAGTCTTGAAACTCCTTTGTCACACACCTTACCTGCTCTGAGAAACCCTACATTGTTTAAAAAATGCTGTTAATGAACTTGAAAGGCCTCAGCTCTCCTCACTGCTGCTAAGTGAGCCCTTTTTCCCAAGATATACACATGAAAATGTGGTGTGTAGGTGTTTCTTTCCAGTTGCTCCTGCCAGAATGCTGCTCTCGGGCCTCACTGACTGCAAACACAATTTTTTTGCTCAGCCTTCATGGCTAATTCATCTGTGCTTGGAGGTGTCACCCAGCCTGCAGATTTGGTCATGCAGTTTCTTGGGTTGTCAGAACTCTTCTGGGGAGAATTGTTTCAAATATGTCCAGGATTGCTCACTGAGTTGAGTTATGGGAATGCACAAACGAATTTTGTCAGTTTAAATTGCATGAAGAATGCAGGAATGGGGTGGAAGATCCAGGGTTGCTGGATGATGCTGTAGTGGGGGAAGAAAAGCCTGGATTTTCTGAGTATGAACAGACTGAGACTGATTACAAAAGCTTTGTAAATAGAAATCTTTCAGAACGTCTCAGTAGTGTGTTTAAAGTCAGCATTACAGAATTCTTCTCATCCATAGGGAGGATTTAAGTTTCATTGGAATTCATTGGAATTCATTGGAAAGTTGTGTTACTGTCTCTATGATTGCTTTTAATTTTTCTAAATCAGTGAAAAGAACACTTTAAGAATGCTTCTATGATCACAGAATATTCTGAGTTGGAAGGGACCCAGAAGGACATGGAATCCAACTCTTAAGTTGGTTAAATTGAATTAAGCCCATACAAGGATCAAACCCACAATCCTGGTGTTATCAGCAGCATGCTCTGACCAGCTGAGCTCATCTCAGGGCTTTTATGAAAGGAAATAGCCTGATCCAAGCCTGTGTCTTCTGGCAGAAACAGGAATGACAAAAATCTCCTTAGAACTTTCTTTTCCAGATTTTTTTTTCTCACTCACAACTTCTGCTGTCTCCAGTGGTGAATTTCTAACTATGTCCACCCTTAACCATGTCATTAAATTGTTCTTTTTCCTTGCAGTTCTTATTCCATAACAATCTGAATTTATTCAATAATTTATGACTGATATTATAACTAAAGCAGATTACTTTATTTTTAGATTTTAAAATTAATGTGTAAGTCGATTCCACCCTCATCTGATATTCTAAGAATTTACTATCAGCCTCTGGCAAGGGAAATCAATTGGATTTTTAGATAAATGCAACACAAATTCCAGAAACAGCTCTCTAGCACTCTATTTTTTGATTCAAGTGCTTGTAATCATGGAGTTGTTCAGGGGAGATTTTACTGATGAAGTAAGATGGGGTTCTTTCTTATATTCCTCAGAGTTCTTTATTGATTCTTTCAGGTCATAGGTACTAAAATTCCTGCTTTTGGTAGGGCTCTGGCAAAGGCAGTTTGATCCAAGTGCATAAAAGGGGGAAATCTAATACTGTAAATGGGGCTGTGTGCTTCCAAAATTTCAAAAAGGCTGCTCAGGGCTTGGTGAGTGAGGAAACCTCCTCTGAGTCCAGTCATTCACCTCCATTTTTGTGACAGAACTGCAGATCTTAACAATGATCTCTTGTATCCTGATATCCAATCCTGGACATTGCATCTACATTCACTGAGTCTCTCAACAATATTGAATATTTTTGGCTGCAAGGGGCAGCATCTGTAGAAGGAGGGGGATTTTGTGTGGGAAAGCTGCAGTGTGTGTTCATATTTTATTCTGCCACATGATGTCCTCCTAAACCAGGTTAGAATTATGAGATGTAGGCACTCCAACTGCAATTCTTCAGCACTCAGATGTGTATTTATATAAAAGATGCCAATCTTTTAATGAACTATTACTCTAATCAGAAATACCTGATCTGTAATTTGTTTTGGTTGCTATATATGAATAGTGAGCATTTCTTCTGAGGCTGAATGTTATTAACACAGACTCATTATCACCTGCAGTAAAATCCAAAGCTTAAGAAACTTCAGCATTTTCAATTTGTTCTGTTGTAATGAACATAGTCCAGCTTAGCTTTACTGGTAGTGCTCACTACTTTGTAGAAACATTTTGTGCTGGTTGTGTATTTTTTGCACCAAGGCACACATAATGTGAGAATTGTAATTCATTTTATTAATAAATTACTTTAAACAAAATGTCTAACACTTGTATTTAGGGTATGACAGAAATAAAGGCTTTTAGGTACAGCATCCTGCTTTTCCTTTAATTTGTGTCATGTTACTTGTTGCTTTAAATAACCTTTTATTATGGCAAAAATTACTATGCTTTATAATGCTAATGTAGTGTATTTTTTGGACTTATGTCACACTGCAAGGCTTTCTTCTGGTATGGAATTTAAGCTTGGCCTAAACTTCAGTTTAGGATTTTTAAATGGATCATTCTTCAGTTTAAAAAGGAGGAAAAGGGTTATGTAGAAATTTATTAGGGAAATGAACTATTTTCCATGGAATATTCAGTAACTGGTCCATCCCTCTCCCCTCAGTGCATCCAGTACTATTTGAAGTAATTGTACTAATCATCACAGTATTCAGGCATAGATTACATTCATAAAGAAAAATGAAAGTGCTGTTCTAGCACGCCAGTGAAATCTGCTTTGACAAGCTAATCCAGTATTTATTTAATTAAACAATGGCAATAAAATATTTAATTGCACTCTAAGATTTCTATTTCTGTCATCCAACCAGGCGAAAAACTCTGAACTCAACATATGTCAAGCAATGAAAATGCCTCAAGCACATCAAATACCAGCCCATTTTACAGATTAATGAAGAAACTGAGCTGCAATGTGCACAGGTATGAAGAGTTAAATATTTCATTCCCTTCCTGCTCTTTGGGTCTGAAGGAAAAGGGAAATGTCCCTCTCCTCCCCCAGCCCAGCCCTGTTTGTTTCTGAAGAATGTTAATCAGCTTCCCAGTGCCAGCAGGCTACAATCACCAACTACTAATTAGTTCTAGATAATGATATTGGTAATGAGCTCCAGTTTGTCAGAGGCACCAGGCTGAGCTTGACTCAGGCTTATTCAGTTATTTATTAAGAATTGTTATTCTGACAAGAATTGAACAGTTTGAGCACGTTTAATGCCAAATATTTGTCTTCCATTTAATGGTATCAACACCCCATTTTAAAACAGGTTTTGCTGATAGAGCAGCGGATTTTAAATTAACTTGCCATTTAACAATGACAGTATTTGTCTCCTTGTCGCTCCAGTTTGATTACTCTGTCAGACATGTTTACTACTCAGGCAGTTATCTAATCACCTGAGGTAAGAACACTTAATTGGGGAAGTGTTTTAATTCACTTCCTGTCACATTGCCTCTTTGGGAGGTCTGTTCATGGTCTTGTGTCAAATGCTGCTATTTTTTGTAAGGCATAAAATTCTCTGAAGGTGTTCCACAAACAAGGTTAGAATTGATTGGAGCTGCCAACTGTGAGGGGTGGAGAAAAAAGATCAGCCTCCACTTCATGTAGTGCTGCTGTCAGGTGTGAGGTTAATTTGTATATTCCCAAAAGTTAGCCTTAAAATACTCTCCACCACTGAGGCAGAGAAAAATGCCATTATCCAGGAGGTGATAACAAATACTGTGGAATTATTTCATAGCTGGAGCTGCATTAGGGAGGGAGAGATGAGGCATTTCAGCACCTGCATGAGGATCTCAGTCTGGTACCTCCTTTCTGCCTGGTAAGTTTGCAGTGGAGGAGGATTGTGTTTAATGGGTAGAAACATGCAAAAATGCCATGCCTGTTTCCTTGTAGCATTGGGTATTGAGAGTGAGACTACAGGAGGCTGAAATGTAATGTTTCTGTCTTTGCTCCTGCTAAACATTGCAGGCCTTACTTGACCTTTAATGCCTCAAAAACTCCAGCCCACTGCCAGAAGATTAATGGTGGAAGACTGCAGCATATTGAAACATTTTGGATTTTGTGCTTTTTTTCTTTTCATGTCTGTCTTCTGCTTTCACATGTTCAGTATTTTAGAGTAAAAGCCTGAATTTTATTCCCAAAAGATCAGGTATTTAAAGGCATAATTTTTGTCAAAGTCACATGTTTAAATTGCAGTTCTGAAAATGCTTGTGGGTGCCTTCTGTTGCCATGTGGAGCCCCTTTTTGGTTTGTTTTTGTAGTTGCAAGTTCCCCAGTACGATTAAAACATTCTCAATTTTGACAAATTGAGCACTAGAAACTAATGGATTTGTTACTCTTTTGAGTAAATATGTGGAAAGCAGGCTTCAAGGCATATGTAATTGTATTTATGCCATCAAGAAAATGGGTGCTATTTCTATATTCCACTCAATAGAGCATCCCTCTGAGATGAAGAATGCCTCAAGTTTTTGTTTTGGCTTGCAGTAAAATTTCTATCACCAATAAAAAACATAAGAATCATTAATGAGATGCTGTGTTGCTCTATCACATGTGATCCTTCTGCTGGGCCCAAAGTCTTGAATTATTTTCCTTGCAAGAATGCAGCTTCTGCTGGATGTTGTAGAATAGTTTCCGGCTTGCTTGTTAATAAATTCTTTGGGAAAATAGAAGATATGAATTTGAGCTCCCTCATTCTGAGGAGGAATCAAGGTTGAGCTTTCTATTTCATAGGTGACTGCTGAGCTCTTCTGTGAACAATAGGATCTTCTTTTACTTTTGTGTTTTGCATTTCTACTCCCAAATAAAAAAAAATACTCTTTGAATGTTTCAGCATTATAATCAGCCCAAGGATGTCAGGATATATCAGTTATAATGAAAATACAAGTTATATGTAAGTGAGGACCTAGGTTATCACAGGATTTAGGCTACCTGTGTCCTCCTCTGCTCACCAGCTGTATTCCATGGGAGGTTTGTTTGAAAATACACTTTTCTTGTATTTGGATTGCAAAAAACATTATTTTGTTTGTTTAGTGTCATGGGGGGACAAACCTAATCAAAGGTTATATTTTATAAACTGAAATTGTCTCCAGGAAGTAAAATTTGAGGTTAATGGCATTAGAGTATGATAATTTCTGTGCACAGCAATGAACTTTGACTATTAGGAAGAAACCTTGAATCAGGAGCAGATTGCTTTATATCTTTTTATTGAGCATGTTATCCAAACCTGCTGATCAAACATGGGATGCATCCAACCATGAGACACTGGAATCTGATGAGTAAGATCCCAAAATTGAGAGACAAACCTTCTCCCTAATTTTACCAGGCACTGAAGTGAGACTGACAAGACAAGGGTCTTCCTTCTCACCCTTCTTGAACTTCTGCCACTTCTCAGTCAGCTGGAACCTCTCTGGACCACCAAGACTCTACAAAAATAAGCAGAGAGGTGCTGCAATAACATCAGCCAGCTCTATCAGCAGCCTGGGATGAATCCCAGTGTGCCCCATAGGAGAGAAGAAATAACAGAAATAACACAGTTTGGTTGTTCTCCCACGGGCCAGCTGACTTTCCCTTTTCCTCTTGGAAGCACATCATGCACATGGACATTTTCTCTGTTTCTGCCCCACCAATTTCCTGCTTCCTTTTCTCCTGGAAATAAGAAACGATTGCAGCTTGCCAAGGTGACAATAACTGTGCACTTGTTCAGTGAAGAGCTGGTGGTTTATCATTTAGGCATGTCATGTTTGTGTGTGTCACCCAGCATCACTCCCAGGAGGATCATGGTGTGCTTCAATGACAAATGCATCACTCTGTGCCAAACTCCTCAAAACCTGAATTTCTATACTTGTTTGGAAAAAACCTCCTAGATGATGGTGAAGTGGATTTCAAGTCCTCTGGTAGTTTCAATTCTCTTCAACCTGTCTGATGTGTGAGAAGTGCACACCATGAACTTGTCAGTCAGGCACAGGCAATATTGCTTTACAGCCTTCTAATTATTTGAGGGAAAGATTTCTGTACACACAATTATCCAGTGAACTTTAGAGGGTAAAGTTCTTTGACATCTGAGAAATATGAGACAGCAATGTAACAGTTACTGCTACTTGGAGGAGTTCTGCTAACATTTATTGTAAAAAACCCATTTAAGTTGGCTCTTAAAATTGCTTTGCTTTCCTGTTAGCTACCTAAAGGTACAAGAAATCTCTTTTTTTAGCTTTTTTGCCCTTGGTGTGGCCATGTTGGCTGTCACCAGTCACCTCCTTATTTCCCATGTGCCTCAGCAGAGTTTCCAGGAGTACCTTACAATTTCTGGGTTCTGCTGTGCCAGTGTACTGACTCCTGAAAACTCTGGTTTGATGTCCTCAGCTTCCCAGTCTTGGGGAAATTATTTCCTTTTGGCTTCATGATGCTTTTCTTGTGGCAAGAGGCTTCACAATGAACAAAAGACCAGCATCTAATAAAAACTATTATTTGATTTATTGGGGAACTTGGCCAATGGGCTTAGCAGAGAGCAACATACCTTTGAGACATCACCTGACACAAGATATCTTACTTTTTATCTCAATATGGTTAAATCTCCCCCAACCCCCAAAATATTTCTTGTAAATAATTACAACAGAGAGCTCTGAAGAGGTGAGGATATGAAAAACAGGAGCTGAATGCCATTTCTGGCTTCTTTGTTGTTAGAAAATGCAAGGAAGGTGATGTCTGCCACAAAGGCAAAGCTGAATGTTCTTTTAGCTGGAGTTACTCTATGTTCTGCTGGCCCTGGATTCCTGAAGGTGCCATCTACTTCCCAAAAGCCTGTAAGATAACCCACTTTTAAAAAATATATTTTTAGCTTATTGAGTCCATCTTTTGGATAAAATGTGACTTTGCTTTTCACTAGTTTTCCTTAATGTGGCTTATTTTGGCATATAAGTGTCTTTATTATGTGGGAAACAAATGGGAAAAAGCCACTTTCTCATAGATATTTTAAGTAAATTTCAGATCTTTTTGTGTTTGTATATAAACATCTCAGGTGGAATATGTCATATAACATGAAATATACTTCTTTTAATGAGAAATGCAAAATAAGAGTGAATGAATCCAAATTAAGGCCGAATGAGAAGAACTCGGTGATTATCTGAATTTTGGTTTTGCGTTCCATCCTACAGTTCTGTTCTAGCTCAGTGACATGCTCATGGTTCAAGGCAGTTCTGTGCAGCCTATTCAAACATTTTGAAATGTAGTTTTAGAGCAGCTGAAATGGAGATGGATGAAGTTCCTTTGACAGTGCAGTCTGGAAGATACATAAATGCTCAAGCACAAGCTCAAGTGCAGAGCAGTTATGTCTGAGTTTATGCCATGTTATAACACACATCAGCATTGCTTTTATGGACCTGTGAAGGAAGCCAATGTTTCAAGACTTTCACTGCTGTTCAACTCCATCCCAGGCTTCTAAAACAATTTATAATGTTCTCTTCTCCTCCCTATCCTTTGCAAATTTTAGAAGTTGTTCTCTCCCCTCAATCTTTGTACCCTAGGAGTTGCATATAGTGGAATGAAGAGTTGTAAAGAAACATTTTTGGTATTTTAAAAAACAAAAACTACATCAAAAGCAAAACAAGTCCATCTTCACCCTGTCAGTTGACTAAGAGGCTAAACAAATTAGGACTTCGATTTCCTTACCTCCTTCCTGCAAAGACAAAATGTTTTGTTTTCACAGTAAAGCACCATGCAAGTGTAATGCAAATCGAATTCAAATTGTAGTGCAAATCTGTGCTTTCTACACCTGTTTTTAAAGAACTCCTGATGTTTCAAGTGTTTCACTCTTTTATGCCAGAGTAGTATGAAATCTTTTGGCCGTGCTCCTGAAGTTGAGTTATCCAAGTCAGGATTTCAGCCTTTGATTTTGGGAGTTATGAATGTGACTGTCACAAATACGTGTGTCATTCACAGAGAATCCACACAAAATGGGGGATATAATCTAGGTTTAAATCTCTGTTCTTCCTGATTCAGAGCAGTTTATCCTGCATCACCTGGAGGCATTCAGGGCATGGACTTGAATACGGATCCCCTATTTCAAACCATGCCACTGGGCAGGCTCATCAAGCCAGAGCACAAGTTTATATGAATATATTAATAAATATGCTTCTCCTATGGTACAGCTCTGTGCAAAGAATGCAGCTTGGAATAACAGTTATGCTAAAGTTTCA
Organism: Drymodes brunneopygia; assembly: GCA_013400955.1. Lineage (NCBI taxonomy): Eukaryota > Metazoa > Chordata > Aves > Passeriformes > Petroicidae > Drymodes > Drymodes brunneopygia. The sequence continues at coordinate 17,610 of VZTZ01024264.1, read as the reverse complement.
TTTAATCAAAAATACTCTGGTCGTGTCTATGTATATAAATAGCACATAATTAGTTATACTCAGAATAACTCATTAAAATTCCATTTAAAGCCATTAAAGTTAATCTGGGCATTTAAAAGGTCGTTACCAAGCAATTAGTTTGCTTGAATATTGGATTTTTTTTAATTGCATCTGAAAGGGGAAATTGCAGTGGAAGGCACTTGCAGACAAAGCAACAAAAATAAATAAAATTACTTGCTGTCTAGTGCAAGAACTCTCCAGAAAAGCAGATACGAATTTCCAAAAGTAACCTTCCTTTCTGATAGCCTGCTCCTTCCCCTCCCCCCTTAGCTCTGCAGAAAAGTCATGTTTCTGGCACTTTTTCATTTCCCATTGTGCTTACATCACAGAACACCAAATTATTTCCTGAGTGATGAAGTGAGGGGAGAAAAAATTAATGGAAAGATGAAGTCCTTTATTCAGACACTAATTACCAAGTTGCAGCATTCTGTGCTGGAATGAAAGACAATGTTTTAAACTCCCTGTTTCTCATCATCATCAGGGAGGTGTCCCAGCCCATGGCAGAGGGGTTGGGACTAAATCTTCTTGAAGGTCCCTTCCAACCCTTTACATTCCATGATCACTATCCTGGAGGGCAGTGTGTCTTTTTCTGCAGTGGCTGCACAGTAAAAACATCCCAAACTGTAGCTTTTCTCAGCTTGATTTTTGTTTGTTAGTTTGTTTGTTTTTTGTAAAATAACTAGCAGAAAACCAATTAATATTTTAATTGTATAAACCTTCTGAATTACCATGGCTGGAAGAGTACCATGCCAGAGGAACAGACATTTTGGGGTCACTGGAGACTCGTTCACTGAATATGCTTGGGGATAATAAAAAACCCCCAAACCCAATGCTTTGATTCAGGAACACGGTTTGGTGGTAATTTGCATAACAATAAGATGCTGTTAAGGAAATGTTATGAAGTGGTTTAGGTACTGAATGAGGTAAGAAAGGAGATAGAAATTAGACTGGCAGTGCTTTAATCTCATCTTCCTTTTTTAAAGATGAGTTTAATCCTTTACTGAATTTTTTCTCGTTTGTCTCCCAATTTTGTTTATTAAAACACTTCAATTCTAGAGTTACATGTGAATGGCTCTGTAAAATGAAACATTTGCACTGGCATGTTCACAGAGTAGCACAGTGATGCATTAACATTTCTAAGAGTTGCAGTCTAAAGAAAATGCTGCAAGCTGTGAGATAAGGGATGTTCTGCCTGACACTTGGGCCAAACCCAACTAATAATTCAGGGTTTCAGTCTTCATGAAATCATTGAAGCATCAGCCTCTTTGCCAGATGCTTTATTCTTATTTAATTATTTTACTCTTATTTAATTAGTGCTGTGGTGCTGCCATGGTGGGTGAGAGTGAAGGCTCTTTGGGTGATGCCTCCTCACTGGAGTGGGCAGAGTTCCATCCTTGGGCAGGGGCTGCCACTGACTGCACCCTCGGCTTTTATTCCAATTATTTCCAGCTTCTTGTCTTCAGTGCTTTAAAGTGGGGGGTGAGATGAACGGGCCATTTAATTGGAGTGCAAAGACAGACAAATTTTTAATGCTAAAGAAAGGAAATTGCGGTAGCTGTGGGAGAGGGAATCCTGTTAATAGCTTTTAATTGACATCTTGGCCACTGAGATCAAATGGATGGGTTGTACTTCCCACCTTCACCCTTCCTCAGGAGATAAGTTATATTTTGGAGAACCTGGCCAGCAGAGAGGGAGGATGAGTCAGGAGTGACCACAGCACAGGCAGGACAGTGCCCTTGTTGTCCCCAAAGGTCCCTGGGGCTGCAGCTCCCAGCTCAGACTGCTCAGGGCATTTAAGGGCTGTTGCTTCACTCAAGGACCCTGATGGAAAAGTTTGTAAGGAATAAATATCAATGGTGAGCTGGCACTTTATGCAAGTTTTTGTGCAGCTGGCCTCTGGCTCAATTTGGAACAAATTAAAATGGTTTAAATTGTCCCTGAGATAAGAGAATTATTCCCACTTACAGATTAATGGGATACATTTTTGCCATTTTCTGATACAATGTCATGTATATTCTCACTGTGGGTAATGGCTGAGTTAATAGACTGAATATAAGGAATTAAATCTCTGAATCAATATCCTTCAGGATTATGTGCTTTTGTTCTATTATGCAGAGCTCTATGTTAATACAGCAGAGGATAATATTGTGCAGACTGTTCAGACTTTAGAGCTTTTGGCCTTGGATTTTTTGAATCACAAAACTTTTGATTGCAGCACGAACCTTCTTCTAAAAAATTTAGGACATTTAAATGGTCAAATATAGACTATTTCAATTCCTTGCCATGTAGATTTCTCAAAAGCTTGTAAGAGAAGAGTCATTAACATTTAAACTTTTGGTTGCTTTCTCTATAATCTTCATGTTAAAATAAATTTTTTATCTGGATCTGGTGCTCAGCCTCTGTTCTGCTGGTGTGTTTTATCCTGTTGTACAAATTATTATTATTATTATTATTATTATATGTGCTTAGTTAGCTTGCTGTAAGAGGAATTGGGTTTTAGGTCAGAAATAGTAGGTTTTTGAGAGCCTGGCAGTTTAAGGCACAGCTAGGCTGCAAGAAGGCAAATATTAAAATACAGATCCCTCAAAAGGTTAAGTTCTGAACTTCAGTAGTTATGGGAGCAATGTTTGTCTGCCTCACAGTGTTTGTTCCATTCTCTAATTATATCTTGTGTTAAATGAGATTGTGTATTTTTGAGTAGTGATTAAGCACAGAACTTCTTTTTAAAAACAAATATTTTCAGCCTACTTAGAATGTTTTGCTGAAGAAGTCTAGGCCAAAAATGAAATCTGCACCTTTTAAATGAAGATTTGAAATACTTTGAGGACAAATTGTGACTATTTTTTTGGAACTGCTTTCACGACGTTTTTCACAGGGGCTGCTTCCCAGCCCCCTTTTAAATCAACTCTGCAGGGAACTGTTTCTATTTGAATGTTTTGCTTTGCTGGTCTAATGGAGCTCTAAGTTCTAATGATGCTTTTAGATGCTGCTGCAATGCACATATCAAAAAAACACCACAAAATTTAAAAAAACCACAACAAACCCAAAACAAAAAGCCAACAAAAAATCAATCTATAGTGACTGTTCCTGTAATGGCATTTTCCAGAGAGCCTCAGAGACCCTCACTTTGATTGGCAGTGCTGTAGGACAGGGCACTTCTGGACAATTTATGCCTCTCAATGTTGTTATTTAACATGCACTTTTCTATCAGGGCTATCATTTACAGCGAATTGAACGTATTTCCCACTCCATTTAAAGACTGTTCCATTGTTAGAAGAATCGTGTCCTCTTTTATGTTTTGTTATTATTTTTGTGATGGTTTTTGAGTTTTGCCTGGTGCCAATGGCAGATTTATCTTGCTTCTTCTGTATTTAATTGTGGTTCCAGTGGAATTCTTGCTGTGAAGAAGCAAGTCTGACTTGCATTCCCTCTGTCCTTTACTTTGACAAGTAAAACACAATGAATTTCTGCTATTCACAGTGTTCCAGGCCACTTTCCTTGACACAGAGAAAATAACTGGGAGAAAGGATGGATACTTGAAAAGTTCTTGATTTTGTGGGGAGGAGTCAGAGGGTCCCTGTTCAGATTTGTGTCTACATGAGATTCTGGGAAAACCTGGAGCTCTGACCTCAGTGGCTGCTTGACCCTCCCAGCATCAGGACTATGAGTGAGGATACACAAATTGCACTTGCCAGAATTTCTTTTAGCAAGAACATAAACCTGTCATGACTCTTGCATCATATTTTGTGACTTTTTCTCTGTAGGCAGTGAGTCTTTGTACCCATTTTTTCTTTTTATATTGTCACTGTGTGCTCGTAACTTCATGGAAATGGCTTCAGGGAGCCTCACTGGTTCTTTTCACCAACTTTGTAGTACAGTTGTCTCATTTAATACACCGTTCCTTCTTTTGGTTTTCCCCCAGGTGATGTAATTTGCTAAGTGAAATTAAATCTTCATCATAACTGCTGCCCTCTGTCCCATGTAATTACACTTTCAATTCTTTGTCAGCTTTCACTGACAAACCACTGGGTGTATAAAAGCTCAGCCCAGGCTGATGAGGTTTGGTGCAGCCAACAGTGATCTTTCCTCCTTTGCCCACTGCAGACCTTGGACTTGAGGGAGCCTTTTAATTCCTCTGTTCACAGATATTTGAGAACAGAAACATCCCTTAGCCTTTTTGATTCCTGCTTCTTCTGTTGAGTCAGGAGACTCCAGTCCTTGCTCTATTCTGCAAGTAATTCCTAATTTCTTGCTGCTCTGTTCCTCAGTTTGATTCACAGCTGACTTCTTCACTCCTGGGCTCATTGTTTGGGCCATTGTTTAATCTGGTGTGACTCGTGGCTGTTTGGGTGACATCAGCACCCTGTTTGTGTGATTTTCCCAGTGCAGTTATGGTGACACATGTCAACAGCCTGTTTAAATATGTCAAATTTGCATTTCAACTGATGCAGCCTTCACAGGTCTGTATTGATTTAAGTGGAGTCATGTTGCTTTAAAACAATGAAAGATCTGTCCTATGGTTTTTGTATGGTTTTTGTATGGTTTTAATATATTTTTAATATGTTTTTATGCTTCTTAAGCTGTACTTGCCATGTTGTAGCTACTTAGGCAGCCACCCAAAAATGACCAGGGCTGCAGCTTAAAATGTGCTCAGTGTTCAGTGCTAGGTCCATAATCCCTTTTAGCTTTCGTGTAACTATTTCTGGTTTTAGAAGCAGGACTGTTTTTTCAGTTTTTAGGCTGCTTTCAGTTATAGTGAGACAACAGCAGGCTTTTGACAGATTTTATCAAAAAGCAGATTATGCTTCTATCATTTCTTGAGCTGTACTAGATATTGAGGTTGGCATATTTTCCACTGAAGTCTCCCAGTAAAATGAAAGTGAAGCACAAAGAGAGTAAATGCCTCTTCATGCAGCTCCAGCTGCAGGACTGAGGTATAATGGATGGGAAAAAAGGTGACAATTTGCTTCCAAAGAATTCAGTAATCAGTAATTCAGTAATTTTTCCCCCTCGGCTGAGAAAAATTCCACTCATAATTATAGTGTACCAGTGCATCAGGGCATGCCTTTCTATTTTTATCTAAGTTGTGTTCTATGTTTCCCATCAAAATGTTCTGACACTTAAACTCATTCATAATTATTGCAGCCGCTGTTTCTGTCTCTGAAGAAAGATCCTTCTGATATTTCACACTTCCAGTCATATTTGTGTTTTAACCAGCTCCATCTACAATGCAAGAGTTAGATCTACATGCTTTTTATTTGTTACAGGGTAATAAATATTTCAATGCACTGGTTTTTACTTTATTTCCTGTATTCTGTGATATTGCTTGGTCATGACACGAACTCCCACAGCTGGTTGCCCATTTAATAATTTCTAATATTACACAAAATAATATTGCTTTAATTGGCTAAGAATGTAGAAAAATACTCACCACTAATTACTTCAGTATCTTTTTATACCTGCAATCTACTGCAGCATGCTAGAAATAGAAATGTTGTTTTTTCTTTATTAATGCTTATTTGATTTGGAAGCCAGGGAATATATTGTGAAAACTGCTTGAAGATGTCTTTTGGAATATTGTAAAGATGAGTATCCCAATGGAAGAATATTTCTGCCATACCTTGCAAGTAGTTATTCTGAAACCTTGGAGTTGAATATTGTCATTTTTTCTTGCAGAGGCAGTATTTTGTGCAGGACAGAGGCAGTGAGCAGCTGAATAAGAGCTTCTGATTGTGGATTTCAATCTGCCTGGGTACAAAACCATGTCTAGTTTTATTCAGTATGGATTTACTTTGCAGCTGGGATCAGAAATGACCATTCTTTCAGGAGCACAGAAATTCATACAATCACCACGTGGTCCATTTGCCTATTTTGTCTTCTATCAGTGCCTGTTAACAACTGAGTGCCTTTATTGTCAGGACTCTCCAGTGCCTACCAGATTTCTATGAGACTTCTGAATTTTCCTTCAGTCCAGAAGGTTGTGTATCCAAAGAGATGAATCAGGGGAACAGGCTTGTTCACATACAAGGGGTTTTCTTCCATCTTGTACCAAAAAAAGAAAAATCAGTTTGTCAGCCTTTACTCAGCTTGTTCCCAGTTCATCAAAACACAGCAGCTTCCATCAGTATCTTTCTTACCTCATAATATTAATTGCCATTAGGAAGTTGGATAGATGTGACCAAAGATAGCTTAATTAATTTTCAATGACAATAAATACCTGTGCAAATGTAGCATCAGAAGGATGTTATTTTTTTGTGCAAAATCTCCCTGGTTTAACAGGGAAATCTAAGGCAGAGAATTTGTTTTGGTGAAGCACTGATTAAGAATTTTGTCTCTTTGACCAAATGAATCAAGGTGTGACAACTGTGGAATCCCAACACTGCTTTTCATTCTGGCACACCTTTGCCTTCCCAGTGACATGAGTAACACAAGACAGAGACATCTTTGTGAATATTCATGTCACAGGTGTGATGTGATAGGTTTAGTCTGAGCTACAGCCATCTCCACAACTGCATGGAAAACAGAAGATGATGTAAATTGTATTTCCACTGGATGTCACTCTTAGCTTAGGTCTGTGGGAGCTTAACACCAAGGCTTTGTCTGCATAAATCTGATAGCTGTTGATTTGGTTGTTTGTTTTTAATAGAGTTTTAAAGAGGTTTATTTCACCTCATGGCTTTAAGTGGTTTTTTTAAGGAGAAAAAGTGCTAAAGATAGTAATGATGATCTGTAGAATTAGTTTTTCCTTGTGTGATTCCAGCATATTTCTGAAGGGGTGATGAATTTGTGAAACTTCACAGTGTAGAGATGCACTTGGATAAAATTCTCAGGTATTAGGAGAATGAATTAATGAGTCCATTTCAAGCAATTCCCCTGTGCTTGGTAGACCTGATACTCCACAATAAATTTCCTTTTTTTTGGTATTTGCAATCTAACCTTTCCTTATTTTGTTTCTTTACTTACAACTATGGTTTTTGGTGGGGTTGTATGGGGTTTTAAAATTTTTTTTGGTATTTGTTTGAGGTTTGTTGTTTGCAATTGTAACTTTCCCACAGCCAAATACAGAAGTGATTTTGTGTTACTCCTATACAGACTTTGTTCCTGATTGAAAGAAGATACTTTTGATATTTATATTCAGTTTTCTTTGGCATTTTCATTGAAAATGTTGGCAATAATTATCATTAATGTATTTGATGGTAATATCTGAGCATTTAGGAACCAAAGCTACACCTCATGCCCTACAGTCTGAGTCATTTTTGGGAGACTCTTGGTGATTGTTGCAGCAGTGTTTACAAGCCTGGTCTTCTGCTAAGAGGAGTTTTCCAGTTTAGAGGTAAAAGTATAAGGTACTTTTAAAAACCATTTTAATTTCCTTTCTTGTATCTATTCATTACCAAAGAAAATTACATTGTCCTTTGTAAAAAGCAGAGTATTTACATTCATTTAACTCTTTAACTACTGCTAAATTTTTAAGTGCAAAATAAAATTTTGGTCTTGAAATAATTCTGTTCTGAGCAGTTTAAGCCCTCAGAGTGATGCTCAGGCTGTGCATTTGGGTCACTCACTACAAATGAGAAGCTGGCAGAGCCTGATCAAGCAGGCATTTACAGGTGGGAAGAGACACTTGGAATATTCAGGCTTTTATGTACAGCTGGGGAAATTCCCCCCTCAGGTTTCTTTCATCAGATATTTAATATGCAGAATAGTAAACCTAAACCCCTTTTCTCTGTGTCTACCCATAATTGCCTAAATACTAAACTGGGTGTTTAGTATTTGCTTTAGATGGTCACTGATTTGTTGTTTTAAACTGGAAGGAGCTGCACTCTGTTTTCTCACATTTGGAAATATGTCTTGCAGTGGTTTTGAGTGTAAATTCAGATCTAGTAGCAACTGGATAAGTGGTGATTACATATTGAAAAAAAGGTGAATATTTATTTGACAGTTTCTGAAGAGTAGCTGCTCCACCTAAAATAATCAGAGAATGGCCTGGAAGAGAAAGGGGGCTTAAATCTAGGCTTTAAAAGGTTCACTAACACAGGCTTCAAGGAAGGCAAACAACATATACGAAGGACTAGATCTCATCTCTTACCCTGGAAATTAATGGTAAGAATGTCCCTGAACAGCAATGGAAAATACATTTCCTCCCCTTGAATCATGCAACAATTCATAAGGAAATTGTGGAGTGGCTTTTGAATGTTTTTAGGCACTGGAAACGTGTGGATTTTCCTCCCACAGGAAGGGACCCAACTGTGGATCAGGAGCCCAGGGAATCCCTGCTGGCACAGGAGTTTGCTGCCAAGAGTCAAACTGGAAGGGATCGATCCCAAACACTGTCCCAGCTCATGGTGGGAATGGTTTTAAGAGTGAAACAGATCAGTCTGGGAGAAAAGGTTTTGTTTATATCAGACGAAAAAATTCCTGTGAGGAAATGCAGCTCAGTGTGCTCTTTAACCAGGCAAAGAGAGGAGGCTGCTGCAGGCAATGCCCTGAATTGTAAGTGAGAGCTCATGGTGCTGCTCATGGGGGCTCCAGGAAATGTGGAACAGCAGGACACGAGGGTTGGGTGTGTCTGACACCACACTCTAGGTATGCAGGCACTGAATTTATTCATGGCCCATGTAATCCTGTTCTGACTTTACAACTTTTAAAATTAAATTGGGTATAGATGTCAACTTCAAAACCCTCTCCCTGGGTCAGGATTCAGATTCATGGGTTAAATGAAATCTCTGCTGTCTAGCAGGTGCCAGTTGTGTGGAGAGAAGGAGAAACTCCCTCTCTATGCTTGGCAAATCCAGTACCATTCACAGGAATGAGTCTGGTATTTTTTTTTTTAAAAAAAACTAAAACAGGAAATATAGCAATACAAATAAATGTATTTCTGTTTTATTAGAACTATCTGTGATTATAAATATAGGTAAGAGTCCAGGAATGTTACTGCTCAGCAACATGAGCCCTTAGACACTTGAAGGAGGGCAAAGTGACCAAAATAAAGAAAAAAGAATCAGTTTCCTAGCTCTGCTTGGAGGTCCCTGAAGAGATGGAAGGATGGGACATTTTGCATTAAAAATGGTATCTACAGCACCATTGTGTGTTTTCCTCCTTTAATTTAGTGTGTGAGGTACATTTGGTTGGAGTCCATTCCATGCTAAGGACATTCCAACCATCCTGTCATTATTCCAGTTTATCCTGACTCCCCTGGGGCTGTCTTGGCATTTAGGGATTGTTATTGATCAGAGATGCCACCTTTTATTTGTCCTTGTATTTAAAGCTTGCATTTTCATTCCTTTTTATTGCCTTTCCAATAAAAATTTGGATGAACAGATTTAGAACCAGTGTGTTTTATTTGGCAGGGTTTTGGGAGGTGGTTTTTTTTCCCTCCCTCCTTTTTAGCCATTACTTGTTTGCTACAACTCAGGGTTATGATTTCTGTCTGGGAAATGCCCTAAATATAGAACTGACTTATTCTTACATTTTTGCTGCATTATTTCACCTCTTAAGGTACATTCAGAGTCTTATTGGGAGTCCTGAAGATTTTCTGAAGTTGTCATCAGGAAAATTACTGGCAGGCTACCAATCACTTCCTGCTGTGGGGAAGCTGACAGTGGAAAGAAGGTGAGAGTAAACAGCTTCTCAGTTCTGAAATGGATGAAAGAGCCAAAAATTACTCTACCAACATTATTTTCTTTCTGAAAATATGGATTTTTTTCTCCCTTAGGCCTCCAATAAGTGTGGAATTAAATGAACAGTGCAATAAAAAAAGGATGAAGCATTGCTACTGAATCAGACATTGTAAATTCATTTTGCTCAGTTCTGTCCATGTTGCATTTCCATTCTTTTCTTCATAAAGAACAGCAAACACTTCTGTTGTTGCTTTAATATGTAATTTCTGTTTTGTTTGTATCACATGTTCTGCAGGAAGCATCTCAGCTTTTCTCTGTAGCTTTTGACATTAAACTCTGATCATCACAGCAGTGCTGTGGAATTAGGATGTAACTTCAGAGCTTTTAGTGTTTGGTCTTTTAAAAATGCAGAAATAGCAACTTGCATCAATTCAGAAGTTTTAGAATCCCTTCTGGCAAAGCTTTTGACACTTCTAGTCACTTCTTTTTTTCTTAACAGCTCAAAAAGAGATTGATCCTTTCTTTTTGTCTATATTCTTACAACATTGTTCTCATATAATTCCAGGCAATGATAATCTTGATTTGTGTGGCTCTATTTTATTGTAGGTGACTCAGGGCTTAAAAAGAAATGGCCACTGTTCTTAGGCAAATGAGTCAAAAGTCTGCACCATCCATCCTGTCTTCATGCTAGAAGGATCTAATGAAGTTATGAAAACAACTTAGATATGACCTATAAATTTTTAATTTTTTGCTAGTTAGGCACAGTGAAATTTTAGGTGAAAATTTACATCCCTGTCTTGTGACCTTTTAGAAAAATATTTATTTCTCTGTTGTTGTACTGTTTCTCAGACAGCAATTTTCCCATGGGCACCATCCCCCCTAACCATTTGCTGAGTTTATCTCCAGTTTTTAACAAAGAAACTATAAAACTAGAGATTTCCTGTGGGGAAAAGAAAAATCAATCACTGCTTGATCCATGATGCACAATAGAAGAGAATGTTTGGATGTAAATCCTGTTTGGCATTCCTCTTACATTCTGGGAAGGTGATTTATCCACTGAGCTCCTCTTTTGTACACTGAGCTCTTCTTTTTGTACCTTCAACTCAAGTATTTCAGCTGCCTGCTTTGCAAAGTGACTTCCCACAGAATTACACCAACACAGTGGAGGCAGGAGTGAGCCTGGGTCAGAGGTGGAGGCAGAGAGTTACAGAGACATTTTTTTAAACAGTGGAGAAGCCACAATCTATACCCAAATCTGTATTTGTACACAGGAACAAAATTTCTCCTCAAACACAAGGAAGCCCTTTTTTGACAGACGCTGTATTAAAAGTATGAAAAAAAAAACCTGTGGGGTTTTTTGTGTTTTGCCCCCAGAGTATTTTCTGGTGAAATATTTTCTTGCTGGAAGTTTTCCAGGCATTTCTAATATCAGCCTCCCACAAGAAAATCCATGTCATGCATGAGGTTTATCAGTCAGATGTTGCAGCAGATCTTTTCACACAAACCAAACTGATTGTGTTTAAATACTGGATGTATTATCTGCTGATGGGTAGCAGGGTCACACAGAAGTTTCTGTGGTGCTGATCTGTAAATCTGGTGATGGAGAGGAGCATTTTTCGTGCTGAGGGGTAAATCCAGTGTCATTTCATGGATTATCTCACTGGTTTTAGTGGGGACTTTTTCTCCAGTGATCATTTTACCTGGATTATGAACCTGGCTTGCTGCATCAGGGTATTTGTGAAAGGGACATAACTCAGTAGGATGTATGAGAGTTCACACATTTGGGGGGGAGGATGTGCAACAGCCTCTGTCCCCCAGGCAAAGCTCACACTTGACCTCATGCACCTGGAAAATTGCAATTGTGGACAACAATAATCAAACTTTAAAATGTAGGACCTTGTTGAAGTGCATTGGTTTTTGCATGAACAGGAATGTTAAACACCCTAAAAGGTTTGCAGTGAGCTTCAGGAGGAACTTGCTGTCAGGAGGGTTTTGTGGATTCCCTTGTGCACAGTGATGTGTGTCTGAATTATTGCTAATGCTGTAAGAAGTACCACTGAGTCAGTTTAAGTTTTCCTAGGTCACTGAACCAAGGGACACAAGCCAAGCTTGCCTTCTGGCAACAGCATTACAAGCTCATTTTTCTAGTTAAGATTTAGCAGCATTTCTGTTTTCTTTGCTACTGTGTTAATTAAGCAACTGTGGTGCTGCCCAGGCTGCAGATCAAGCCCAGCAAACAGGAAAGAAAGTGAATCATAACAAGGCTATTAACTCAAATGAGAGTCATGAGGTGTTCTAAGCCTATTTTCTGTTGGAGTTCTGGGCTTTGAAATTCATGTTGAACCAGGACAAGGCTGAACTGTAAACTGTGGCCTGATTCAGGTAATTTTGAGTCCTGTATGGAAGGTCCTAAATCACTGCTGGGATCACTTAATTTACCTTTATGGGAGAACCTGTACTGAGCAATTGTAAGGAGTTATTAAAAGTTCTCTGTCTCCTTTTGGTTTATAGTGCAGAAAGAGAAAAAATAGTTATGCTAAACTCTTCTTTTCGTATTGATTTCCATGGGTGACCTTCATGCTGCTTTGATGGTTGTGTATGTGAGCATAAATCATTGAATGATCAGTTTTCACACAGTTCCACCTGAAATACTTTTAAAAAATGTAGTTGGTAAGATACTGGTTATATTTGACAGAATAAACTCCAAACTCAGTTGCTTTCTGATACTTTTACACATATGAATTTAATTGTCTCTTCTTGTTCTGCTGTCAGAGTTGTTCTCAGTCCTGCTTTCTCCATGCTGGTTTTACAGGAGATTGAGGCCTTAATTGTCAGTGTGCAGTAGCTCATTTTTCATTCAATCCCACAGTCTTGGGGTGATAATGAAAGAAATGGAATGGGAGGAAAACAACTTAAGATAAAGGTTTGTTTTTCAAAGTGATAATTAAAACCAATTAACCTTTAGACCACGTTTGAATCCAGTGAGATTTGATTTCAAAGCCTCTTTAAAGAAAGTGCCATAACTTAAAAATTCGGTTTGTTAATCTAATGGTTTAATACATTTAAATTAAATAAGTAATTTGAAAGAAAATTACTTTGCCATCACTTTGAAACTTGCTTCCATTGCTTTCTAATGGGACTTGAATTCTTTTCCAGATATAATCTGTTTCATGAGGGTGGCTTCAAGTTGCAATAATCCTTCTCATTACCTTTCTGGGACTTAACTCCTTTTTTCCATAATAACATTCTCTTGGCAACTCGTACAGAGCAGTTTCCTGTTTCAGGAGTATTCTGCTTTTTAAAAATAGGTCTGTGCAGTTTGGATCACTTCTTGCTGACTGAACTGAGGATTATCAAACACCTGCAATGTTTCCAACATGCAGAAGGGATCTCAAAAATCCCTGGGTTTGTTTGCAAAGGCTCTTTGGAAGGCTCCCAATGCAATGACCACTTCAACTAAGCATTGTCAGAAAACAGCCTTGTCCCATCAAACATGGAATAAGAATATCATGCTGCCTTTGCTCATTTGATCTGTGTTTTTATAAATGGATTCATTTAAAGAATAAAGGAAAATGAAGAGTCTCTGAAGATACCTGTCATTCTTAGATTAATTTAGAGATAAACACTTTATCAGGATACAGCTTTTTATGAGTTCTTCTTTATATTTCTCCACTAATTTAGGGGTTTTGCTTTTCCAGTTTTTCCCACATTTCCTATGTCAGAGCCTGTTTGCCATTGCTTAGGTAGCCTAAAATAGTGGGATGAGCAAGCTCTGGGCATACTCAGTGGTTTATATTCTCCTCTAGTTAAAAAAATAAGGCCCCTTTTCTTCACTTAACTCTATTTACTTGCATTACAGGTCTCCATTGCTTGTATTTCTGCATTGCATATGGTTTGAAAAGAGGCTTTAGGCCAAAAACTGTGTGATGGAAAGTGATCCTTTCTGAGCAGAGTGTGGGCACAGCATCTTTGAGATGGAAAGAGATTTTCCCCTGTTGGTTATTGACAGTTCCACCAGCCCGTGGTGCAGATGCTCACCCGTGCATTTACACAAGCTCCATAAAACAGGATGTTCAGAAATACAGAGGAAAATGTGAAATAACCATGAAAATGCACAGCCAGCTGCTGGCAGTTCTTTCTGCTTCTGAGAGCAAGAGGCAAATGATGTTCTTACTGCACTCCAAGGCAGAAATGGCTAAAATTGGCATTTGTATACATTAAAGAACCATATGTCAGGTGTTAGTGGGTGGCAGAACTCTAAACTGAGCCAATAGTCAAACTCAGTGCTATCAATATTGAATTAATCATGTGCTTTGTCCATTGAGGCAAAACATTAACCAGAACTAATCCAGATTAAAGATTTATCTCAAATGCAGTTTTAGCATGTAAATCATGCTGTAAGGACCTGGAGCAGTTCTCATCCTGATTCCAAGTGTGGTACTTATCAAGGTCTTTTATAAATGGTCTTGGCAGCAAGTGATGGTGTAGCTCTCATTACTGGCAGTGAGGAAGTTCCAAACTCTAGATCAAATGTATAATAGAACATTCACTATTTGGCACAAAGATGGTTGTGTGGTTTGGGGTTTGGTTTTTTTTTTAATGTGGGTATATGCTTGCAAATCTACACTGAGATGTACTGGTTCAAAAACATCAAAACCCAACATCAGTTCTGAAGGGCTTTTTGAGTTCTAAATCTGTTGCATGTTGCTATCCTCAGTGGTTTTGCTCTCGTTTCATTTTGGGTAAGAAGCTTTCCAAGCCCTCTGTTCATCTGGTAACTCAGGCACGGGGTAGCAGCAGCACATTTGAGCTGATTTCTGCATTTCTGGATTCAGTGATATTGGAGGAATTGCCAGAGCACTGTTTAGCTCACTGGGAGTACCAGGACCCCCAAAATACTCAGCAGGCTCTCAGGAGGCACTGGGTAGCACCACAATATTCAGCTTCTTGGCCTGGCTGGTGGGGTGCTCCCATGCTTGCCAGGGAAAAGAATCCTTTCCTGCTGTGTCTCCTGACCATGGAGTTGGTTTGGGCTGTGTGGCATGGCCAGAACAGCAGGTTTGGTTTGTTTGGTTTGATGGCCCTGATTTAGGCTGAGATGTTGGAACAGAATGCTTCCCAGCAAGCACCCCAAGGCAACATGATTTTCATACCTTATTATCCCATTTTCCACTTCCTGTCCCTTATTTCCCTGTTGGCATATTTCCCTTTCTCCCATCCAGTCTTTTCCTTCCCTTGGTTTTTCTCTTGGTCCCAGTTTTGCTGCATTTATACCCAGGGCTGGCATTTCTGATACCATTACCTCAATAATCCAAGTCTTTTGTGGTGCTACAAATGCTGCTGGCCTCTGCTCTCCAGAAAATCCCCAGCAGTCTCTTTCAATTATCTGTGGAATTCATGTTTTTCATGGAACTTCCACATTCCTGCCTGTGAAGCCCAGTTGTTCTTCCATTTTTTGCTCTCTGTACCTCTTGTCAGCTCCTCACCTGTGGCATTTTTCCACAGCAGATTTCCATGTCCTCTGCAGCTGGCTTTAGCTCATGCCAGGGCTTAGTCAGGGTCTTGGTCATTTCCCTGCAGCCCTAGAAGGTATTTAAGACAAATTCTCTCCTTCTGCCATGCTTTTTCCCAGGAAGGGTTTCTCTGGGCAAGAGCAGGTTTTTTGATCATTCAAAAAGTTTTCAAAAGGCTTTTTCCTTGCCCCAGCAATGCAGAGAAGTGAAATAAAAGTGTCATGGCATGTCACTGAGCACTGAAACTGGACTGAAGGCTGCTCTAGTACTTCATCACTGCAGTTTAGTTATTGTATGAAAAAAAACTTAAAGATTTTGTGACTCATGTGCTTCCTGTGTCTCAAAAGTTGTGCTGTCACTTCTACAGAGACAGTGATTCTTTTTCCAAGGTAGCAGCAATATTCCAAAGGTTTCCCAGGCTAACATAGGAGTTCTGTTTGGCATCCACAAAGATCACAAGTGGTCTTTCAGAACAGCAGGTGAGAGAAGGGTCAGTTCTGTTACTGGATAGAATAAAGATATATTACTATTCCAAAGTCAAAAAATAATACATGATTAATAGTAATTATAGTAATACATTTATTCACACAATACCCTTTTCAGTAACTTCAAAGGAAGCAAGAGGTGTGTTCTCTAATTTATCTCACTTTTACAAGTTTTTTCCCTTAGGCACAGCTCATAATGGAAATAAAGGGGGCAAACACAATAATACATAGAGCATGTAACATTGGTCTGCTAAAATATTTGATTTAATTTAAAAGTAGCATGTCTGTTGTCTCTGACCTGACCTCGAGACACTGGGGGCTGAATTTTTTTTCCTTGTGGAAAAGGGTCACTGTTCACATCCAGGCACCTGTGGCCAAAAATGGGGCTGCAGCCACACCAAACCTCCCATCCCAGTTCCTGGGGCTTACATTTCTCCCCAAAACAAGGTGGTTTTCCCTGGAGTGCTGGGATTGCACACTGGGTGTTTAAGGGCTCTGGTGTGTCTTTCTCCTGAATGGAAGAGTGAGGAAATGGGGATGCTCCCAATTGTCCCAAAGGTGTGGGAGCAGCCCAGTTCCAGTGAGGAATGTGGTGCCCAGCTCATGGTGTGCACCCTGAGATGGCCTTTCCTGTTGTTTATTCCTTAGAGCCTGTTGGAGTGCTGGCCTGGATCTGAGAGGAGCTGAGTACCCTGGAGCTGTGAGGTTTCTCCTGTCAGAAATCCATGATGGGGATGTTTTCCCTGGCTGTCCCAAGGGGAAGGAACAGCTTTGGAGTTGCTGCAGCCACAGGATGCAGTGGATGCATCCCCTGAAAACCAGTTCAGGATTGTTCATCTGACTCTGCCCCTGCCCCGTGGCTTCCAGGGAGCCTCCTGGTGTCCTGGGTGTTCCCAGGAGAGGATATTCCAACACCTGCCTTTTGAGCCAGGAATTCCAGACCCAGTAAGTCAGTCACATTCTGTGTGAGCTGTCCCAGTGGTTGGATGGGAGAGGGAACACCCCCAAACTGCTGTTTTAGGCATTCCAGACTGGAATTGGGGCTGACTGGGCATTTTGGAACTCTGAGGCCACAAAGTCAGCCTTGAATGGCATCCCCAGGGAATGCTGAGGCATCCCATGCCTGTGGCACTGGGCAGCACATCCCTGATGGGGAGCAGAAGGAGGAGGAGGGGAAATTCTGGGTTAGTGGGAGGATGTTTCTGGAATGGAATTCTAAGAGGTGCTGATCATGCCATGGAATCATGGGGTGGCTTGGCTTGGAAGGGACCACAAAGATCATTTACACTCTCTTTTCTAATTCCACAGCAAAGGACAGCCAAAATTGCCTCCTCACCCTCATGGAATGGCAGTGGCTGTTTGGAGCTCTGGCAGGAGCACCTGGAGACCAGGTAAGAACAGCAGTGGGACTGTTTTGGCTGCTGCTGGATGTGCTTTTCTCTTTTCAAGATGTTCCTCTGATGTTTTCACAGTAGTTTCCTAGGGCTTGCTTGAGGGTAGCTCCAGGAATTTTGAAGTAGTTGGAAAACATTGAGTAAAAATGTGAAGCTGATCCATTTCTAGTAATTCTAAACTTCTCCCACAACTTTCTTCCCTTTCTGGGAGAAAGCTAGTTAAAGGATAAAGAGGCAGAGGAACAAGTGTTGTAAACCCCCCTGCAGGGCCCTCTGACAGAGTAAACCTTCCAGTACTCCCAGTACATCTCTCTCAGAGACTCTGGGATCATAAGGTTTCCCAGGAAAGCAAAACAAGGACAGAGATGAGGGAATTGGCTTACAATTAATAATGATTTGATGGGTGTAGGAACGATGCTTGTATGTTTGACACTCCCCTTTGAATTCCTGGAATATTTTTAAATGATTCCTTTAACAAATCATCAAAATTCAGGAATTTGAATTTGAGAGGAAACGATGTAAAATAAATGCATGGAGA
>VZTZ01024260.1:29221-46643 GCA_013400955.1 Drymodes brunneopygia | reverse complement strand
TTCTTTTTTTTTTTTTATAAACACATAAAAATGTGAAACAATAAAAGTGATATATACCTAATAATGAGTGAGCCAATAAACCCCACCAGGCAACTTAGCTTTGGAAGTGGAAAAATTGACTTTGTATAACAAATTGCAGAATTATTAATCCTGTTTGAAACCCTTTTTATATCAGACCATTTACTTTAATTCTTGCTACTTTCAACATTATCATACATTATGCATTTTTTCTTTGTAATTTTTTTTCCACAAGTACAGTGTGCTCCCAAAACTTTACAGGGCTGGAAGCATTTTAAAAGGGAAGCCTACTGGGTAAAAGGAGAAAACAAGGGATAAATTATTTAGGCTTTTCTGAGGTACTCATGGCTGCAAAAACTCCCTCACAGTGGTCCCTCACAGACCACTGATGAATTAAACTTTGTGAAACCCCTGCAAGGCAAGGAAGTACCATCTCCTGTTAAGTGAGCAGAGAAGTGAAAGCACAGAGCTATACCTGTGTCTACACTAAATTAAGGATGAAGCTTCCAGAGGGGCACTAAACTCACCAAACTTACCCTTCCTTTTATCTTCTGTCCTGGTGCACATCCAGGGCTTCCTG
This sequence comes from Drymodes brunneopygia, assembly GCA_013400955.1. Lineage (NCBI taxonomy): Eukaryota > Metazoa > Chordata > Aves > Passeriformes > Petroicidae > Drymodes > Drymodes brunneopygia. Next base: position 46,045 of record VZTZ01024260.1, on the reverse strand, counting down.
AAAATGATGGAAGGGGGCACATATCGGGAGGTCTTGCCTTAGGTGCCTTTCTTAAGAGACATAAATAGGAGTAAATGTACTTAACTAGACACTCTAAATGTAGATTGGTCTTCAGGCACATCTGCAAAGAGGAATGTGAGCTGAGGAGAGATGAGGTGGTGTTTTTTGTAGTAAAACCCACTTTGTTATGACATGGTTCACCCAAGAAGAGCCTCAGGCATGCTCCTGGTGTTATGAACACTCTCTGTGTGAGTCTGGACACAGGGAAACCTGTATGGGTGGCAATATTGAGGTTATGTCTGCAATGTGGTGCTCTTAATGCCTGTCCTTTTTGGGAAGTATCAATATAATCAGTATTTTCCTAAAAGACAAATTTTAGATGCACAGCGTAGAAGATGATCCACTTAGTCTAGAACCTGAAGTCTGAGGTCAGTGAGGTCCCATAGGTCCATCTGAGCTCTGAGAGTATCATGTATGACACCACAGTGGATAAGGGTTAAATGCTAAGGACATCCATTTTACTGACCATAACCAAAAAACTGGCAAAAACTGGACTAATATTTTTTCTCAGGCTACACTTTCCAGAATTATGGCCAACAACAGGACAAATGCACAAATATGATGAATGCATTGTTATAGCCAGCACATTTTTTTTTTTTCAGTAGAAAACTACAAACTGCCCAAAATTAACCTTAAGAGGAAAACCAAGAGGAAATGTGTTTCCAGATGTAACCTGCTGTTAACTCCTGGATACTTCCCTATTCAATGCCATTGCCTCTCTCATATAGTTCTGCANCGTATAGGGAGGCGCTGCCGATGGTGAGGGACGGAAGGGCCTGACACCGGACGACCTGTACCGGAGGATCCACCGGGACACTTCATGCGGCACTAACCAAGAGGTCAGGTGCCGTACCGGATCCAAGGATCCTCTCGGCCTGGATTGGTCAGGCACGCTTGTGTGTTGCCACGCCGCTCAGCGCTGCCCAAAACCCTGGTGGGCAGCTGTCCGGCCCGAGACAGCGGCGACGTAACATGCATTTGTTCTTTTTAATGCACAAGATGCTTGCTACAGTGACAACAATAATGCAGGGGATTTTGCTTTTAGTGGTTTTAAGCCTGGAAGATCTTAGGATTTCAAACAAACCTCAGCCAATCGCTAAAATTCCATAGAATTTGATAGAACTGAGTTTGAACTGTAACCTCTTTGAGCTGGTAAACATACTAACTGGTTGGATTTTGTAATTCAATATAGCAGTATGCCAAGCTTGGCTAGAGCAATAATGTTTTTTAGTTATTAGCAGAGCTTTTCAGCAAGAAGATATGCTGTCAGTTTACAAGGAGCTGTCAAAACAAGGCAATCAGGGGTCGTGTTTCTCTAGTGAATTTTAAAGAATGAAATCCCTTGAACTCAGCTACTTCCTCTTCCAGGTGTATTTAATCTTTACTTTTTTTCTTCTGATGTGTTGGGTTTGCACGGCAAGGCTTTGGCTTGAGGTGGGACTACAGGTGTGACTTCTCTGGGAGGATATTGGAAGCTTCACCTAGGTCCAACAGAGTCAATTCCAGCTTCCCTCAGCCCCATTCCCCATTCCTAAGCACTGCTGAGTGGGAAACAACAGAGAAATCGGGAGGGAAGTTAAGTTTGGTAGAGACAGAAGGATAGGGGGAAGATATTTTAAGGTTTGATTTTATTACTCATTATCCTACTTTCATTTCATTGATAATAAACCAATTTTCCCAACTAAGTCAGTTTTGCCTCTGACATTGGTCTATCCCTGCCTTTACCTCAACCCAGGAACCTTTAATCATATTTTTGTCTTCCCTGCCCAGCTGAGGAGGGAAGTGACAGAGTGGCTTTGTCTGGCACCTGGTGTCCAGCCTGGGTCAGCTCACCATGCCTGATTAACAGGCCATGCAGTTCAGGTTCAATAACATCAGCAACATCTGGTTAACTTGGAATACTTTTGTTGGCTAGCAAACAAATAAACATGTTAGAGGTAATGTTTATAGAGAAGTCTATTCTAAAATATCATTTTGATGTATTACAAACTCCACCTTTGGGCAAACATTCCTCTAATCTTCCTCTGAACAGGTTAGATAATCAGCTTGAATGAGTACTTAAGATATCAGGAAATTTTATTTTTCACATCCCTTCCTTTGCCAAGATTAACAATTTCAAACTTCCATACTTGCTAACTATGCATAATGCATTTCCAGATGTGAACACTTGTTTAATCCAGCGAATTCTCTTTCAGAAGTAAGATTTCCACTTAAAGAAACCTGGTGTTCCCATAAACTGAGCTCTAATATTTTGGCATTAGTTATCATTTCTGTGTCAATCTGTACACAACAGCCTTAAGTTCCTTCTTGGAAAATGATGCTTCCAGTATCCTTTTCTTGTTTTCTCTATTAACTTGGAAGTCACTTAGAAGTGACAGTAATGTCTTCTTACTTAATTTCTAATTCATCCTCACTGAGGCATCTTAAAATCTATATTCAACTCTGTAGTAAACCAAATATTAATTTCCCTCTGCAGGAAAGGAAGAAGAGGTACCTCCATTGTACGCTCTAACAGCACCTTTTTTATCTTTACTGATCATGAGGAGTATAAAATTATGTAGTTCTGTCTTGTATATCATGCAGTGAACACTTCATGTGTGGTGAATCCACGAATTTTTAACTGCATGCAAAAAGTGTCTGTTATTTTTATGGAAAGGGGACCAAAAAGCATATGGATTTTGAAAATATGACCAAAACACCTATTTTCATAACAATCAAATTTATTTTATTTATTTACAGCACTGATACTCTCTCTTTCGTGTTCTCCAAATGACCAATTATTTGCTCCTGCATCTCTCCATACACCCTTTCTTCTATTATTTTGGTAGCTATCTATGTAAAATGGATTTTGAAGCTCTGAACACAGCTGATGTTGCTGACAGAAAACCTCAAACCAAAAAACAAGGAACCCAAGTCCAAATCCCCCAATGATGATGTGCAAAGGAGGCTGTATTGTGCTATAACAGAGAGCATATGAAAAATGGATTTATGTGAAGTAATTTAAAGTTTCTATTTCCAGACACAGAGACAGAAAGAGAGTACTAGGGAGCTGAGAGGGAGGGAGGCTTGTTCTAATTTATGGTTTGAAAGCATTTCTATTTAAACTTTCCCACACAGAGGGTCAGTTGCACAGAAAGAAGTACATTTGCATGAAGTGCTGAAGGTTTGAGCCCCTGAACAAGTCAGCTCCTGGCACTCCAGCCTTAGGCAGGAAGGTGGTAAGACCCAAATGAAGTAAACAATTTTTTGTTGTGGTGACTCTGGCACCAGGAAAATTTTGTAGAACATCTTGTGCCAGCAGCTAAAGTGATTTACATATTTTTTTTCCTTCTCTCTGAATACAGTGGACAGCTGGTGAATCTTTATGCCTATTAATCTTTCAGTGCACAATCATCTCATGATATCTAACAACTATTTTTCAATCTTTGGGGCATCAGCTGAAGTAATGAATGATTCTGTTATATTCTTGCAGACTGATGGGCATTACAGAATGACACATTAGGTTTGAGGGTGAAGAGAAAGATGGGGACGGGAAATACTGGCATAAGGCAAATAGGCTGTTATTGCCTTCTGATTGTGGCAAAAAAAAAAGAATTCTTTCTAATCTGGTCCTCAGGGTATCACCATAAAACTCTGACCATCTATGTACATTTCGTGTGTGTGTGCATGCATGTGAGTATCTGTGTTAAACTTTCGTGCTGTCAGGTAGGATTTTTACTATTTCCAAGCTCTTGGTGTCTCTAGTCTTAAACTAAATTGGTGAAGCTATAAAAGTTTTAATCTCTTTTGGCCCAGAAACTGAAATATCTGTGCCAGCTGCACAGAAAAAGCCACAGCAGTATGTAGCACAGGATATAAGATACTATGTGTTGTTGAACAATGAAATCAGGTACCCAGTTTTTTGCAGAAAAGGAGAGGAGATGAATACTTTATTAGTTCAATTTGCTTTAAATTGAAAGGAAGATACATATCTGATGGAGAATTGAGACAGTGAAATTTATGGAATTGGATTCTGATATGAAATTTTAGAAATTCCTTATTAATATGTTTAAAATTAGTATCTTGATAATTGTTCATAACAAAGCACATGAGCCTGGAAAGTAGCAACAATAGGATGAGAAAAAGGCTGGATAAATGTTCTGTGTGGGAAAGGGATCTTTATTACAAAGGGATCTTCAGCTTAATTTTGAGGCATGCTTAGGAAATTTAAATAACGTTTCATAGTCCCTTCTAATGATTGGCCTTAAGTGCACTCTCTAAACACAGAGTATGAAGGATTGCAGCCCAGTACAAATTCTGTACCACAGGAGCATCAGTTCTCCTGATATCCCTGTTCCAACGCTGGTGGGTTGTGATCTACAAACACTGTGGATCAAGGTAAAGCGGACTGAAGAAAAATTTGAAGACTATACGCTGATCTGTCCTAACACCCTTTTGAGGTGCACCTTGGACATTGCTCTCTGTCCCCCTTCTGCTTTGCATTTTCTTTTACTGAATTTTCTTTTTGGCAATGTGTATAATTCATCTCTGAGGGAAGCCTTTAATCTGTGACCAATAAACATGACTGAGAGAAGGCACACATTTCAACACAAAAATCTAACCAAACCAAACCAAAACCAAAAATCAAGCCCTGAACAAGAAATAAAGCTGGACTCTTAACAGAAGCAGGAGGATTTTTCCTAGCAGTAAGTGGATTAAATAATACCCCTTGCTTCCTGCTACAGAAAAGAAGACAGAGAAAAAATCCAGCAAAAAAGTTCAAAGAAAACTTTGTCATTAAGGTACACAAGTATGCTAGCAATTCAATCTATTATTATGACTATTATTATTATTATTACTGTTATATGATTCTGACTATTATTAACATTCTAGTTTAAATTGGCAGTCTGAAAAAAGAGGAACGCAAGCAGTATAAATAATTTACTCTACTGCAAAAGAGAGGTGCTTCTGCAGAATGCGTTGCTGAGAACACTTCAAGGTGTTACCCAAAGAATGCTGATGAACTCCTCCCCATATTCCCCTTCAAACACAGGCAATATATGAGCATATAATTAAATATGTGTTCCTTGATTATCAGTCAAAGACTCATTACAAGTGGTACCAACCCCTTTGGAAGGCACCCAGCCTACTTCCAATTAAAAACCACCTGACCATAAATAATAAAAGCATATTACACACACAGTAAATAATGGTTCTTAAAATAATGTATTTCAGGAGTTATATTTTAGGGACACCATATGTGTTCCCTGTATAATGAGCTCTTCCCTCTATCAGTCCAACCAGCAGACTCTCAAATCTAGAGACTTGAAAAGATTAATTTGTTGGTTTAATTTCTTTTTTCCCAAACATTAACCAGTTGTTTTTCTTTCTCCATTTTAAAAATTAAATTATCTGTTTCCTGCCTTCATTGTAAACAACAAGCTGTAATTTAAAAGTGAGTTTTCAGAAAAGGAAGAAAGAAGATAATATTCTTTTGAGATGAAATTTTAATGCATGTATGAGGATGTTCATATGAAATATATAGGTATCTATGTGACACATGTATTTGTGTATTATATGTATTATATACATATGTATTTGTATATATGTGCATAAATATATATCTGATGCAGACATAATGCTAAAACCAGCTTTGGATGTTACAGATACACAGAATAGAAAATATTTTCTATTTTATAATTTTTTTTGAAAATACAATGCTGATTATTCAGAAAAAAAGATATTACGCAGTTCAAGTTTGGTTTCAGTTTTTTTTAAAGAAAATGGAATTCTTGATAGAAAGAGGAATGGGATTCTTCCATACCCCAAAATACACAATAAGCCCAAGTAACTCTTTCTCACTGTGAATTTGAGCTGACAAGACATCTGAGTGTGTGTGTCTGTGTGTCTGTGTGTCTGTGTGTATTTGGCTATTTGGAGGGAATGGAATGATCTTTTACCCAACTGTAAAGTTTAATTTTAGGATCAGGAAAGACTTTTCTGATACTGGTTACTGCATAATGAGTCAAACTACTGGTTTTACAGGAAATACTACCTCTTGCATTTTGGAACCCTTTAATGACTAGACCTTTCCCCACAGAGATATCTATATGTACATACACCTAAACATAAACAAATACCCTTATACTGTGCACATTATAAATGTTTTGGATATTATATAGAAAGCAAACTAAAGCTTAAACCCTACCATATATGTAACATTCAGAACTGAAATTTATTTTAAACAAAAAAATGGACATAATATAGTTGTTAATCCCAGTTGAAAAGGGAACATGAAGAGCATTCAAAGTACACTTTGTACCAGATAACAACATTTATGGTTCTACTTTTGGAAAGTCCCATACAGGACTTCAAGCTGCCAACACCATGACTTTAAATAGGAGCCACCTTATAGGTTATTCCATAACTGAGTATTTGAGAGATTTCATGGCTTTCTATGCTACAAAAACAAAAAGCAAATTATTAAGAGAAATGGACATGAAGTTAGGAAGATTATCCAGCAAGGGAAACAGTGAGGATACACCAATGACAGTAACAAACACTGGAGCTAAAGCAGTCCAGTTTCCAGTAGATATGTGCGTTTTTTGTTGCATGACTTCTTGCAATATTCTGTTAAAATTTCCTGTTATTTCCACATGTACTCAAAATCGTACTTTTTCTTGTCCATGTATAGGTGACCTGTAGTGGTTTATGCTTCCTAGTAGCAATATCAGTGTAAGCAGCCACTGAGCTGTCTGCACTCTTAAGACAGGGTGTATTCCTTTGTTTCGGCATTCTTGCCATAAAAAAGCTGAGTATTTGCAAAGCCAGGAAATTCTGTTGTGAGAGGAAGAGGAGGGGCAGACATGGATCTCTTCTCTCTGGTCACCACTGACAGGACCCAAGGGAACGGCCTGAACTTGGGTCAGAAAAGGCTTGGTTGGATAGTAGAAAAAATTCTTCACACAGACAGTGAGGCTCCTAGGGGACTGGCCACTGCACCAAACCAGACTGAGCTCAAGAAGTGTTTGGTCAATGCTCTCGGGCACACAGTGAGATTGTTGGGGCATCCTGTGTAGGGCCAGGAGTTGGACTTCAATAATCTTTGTGTGTCACTTCCAACTCCGCATTCTATTCTATGAACTTTGAATTGCTTTGACAGTGAGAAGGGTTGTATTTGACTTCTCCGATGAAGACCTCACATGGTAAAAATACATTTGTGCTCTATCTAGCTACTGCAATTATCTCATCTTTAATAATCTTTAATAATCAAGAATAATCTTTACTATTATAATTATTATTACTATTATTGTCATCTGTGGGTACATAATTATCCTGAGACCATCACTTCTCAGCCCCACTGGATTTAAAACAGTCAAGAAGTTCAGAAAGAAATTGTGGGAGACTCAGATACACCTACAGACCATTTGATCATGTTGCCTCATTCCCACAGGAAACTAGCCTCCTCATAATTATAATTTATTGCAAAAGAGACTGGAACCCCCACGTCCCTCAGATAAGTATCTAGGCCATGGAAATGTGCTTCTGTGCTTGCCTGGTTCTTCTGACCAACTGCCTCTCTTTCTCTGTTTCTCTTATTCTCCAGCTCTCATATAAACTAGAATAATTCCAACAACAAACACTAAAGAGGAAAATTGTTTCATAACATTACACATTCTTTTCTTAATGGTGGAAGTTTTAGGTTTCAGTATACCCTAAGGAAGAGAAGGAATTTGCTACTAAATCTTTTCTAAATGAGTAACCTCACTGTATAAAAAGGAGCATCAACTATGTAACAACTGCCTGTAAACATTCCATTTTCTTTCTGCTATTTAAAAACTCTTGAGGGATGTTTTCCAGAAGTAGGTAGCATGGGTATTAGATCTTAAAATAGAATGAGGTGTCTAATAAAGCTGGACATAGCCATAGTACTGTTTCCACTGTATTAAGAAACTGTGTTTAATGAGAGCTATAACCATGTCAGGAAAAAACAAAGAGACACGGAGGACAGAAGCATGTTTGAAACTACCCCTCTTTATTCAGTATTTGAGCCCTTCTTTCAAAAACCTACCTCTGGGAGCATGGTCTCCAGGGCATAAACTACCTCTCTGAAATTTGTCATGCAGAGCATAGCCTTGGGCTTCGCTTTACTGGTACCAGGCTTTGAGGGCAATGTGGTGCAGCAAGCATTTCCCAGAACATGTAGCCATTACAGAACCCGTACAGAAACTGAAACATGTGGGCTTGGTGCAGATCTCAGCTTCTGTGGATTAAATTCCTTACATGTAAGGAACTGGTTTAAAGGAGGAATTGTTTGGAAGGGCATATTGTGATGAGGGGGAATGGCTCTAAAAAGGAAGAGAGTAAGTTTAGATTGGATATTAAGAATTTCTTCTCCGTGAGGGTGAGGTTCTGGCAAAGGTTGCCCAGAGAAGCTGTGGCTGACTGATTCCTTGGAATTTTCAAGGCCAGGTTGGATGGGATTTATAGTAATTTGGTCTAGTGGGAGGTGTCCCTGCCCATGATGGGGGCATGGGAACAAGATCGTCATTAAGGTCCCTTCCAACCCAGAATATTCTCTGACTCTATGAAATGTATAAACAAAACCCACCTGTGACCATGCCATGCGCCTCTCCAGCTGAAGTGATGGAATTTCACATCAGGAGCCATGGAAGGACACCTTGGCTAGTTAGGAGAACAGTATTTAAAGAGAGATCTGGATTTAAGAACTGGTCTGTATTTTAATCACCATAATTAGTGAATTAAATTCCATTGTATAGGCAGCATTAAGTGCATCCTACACAGAGCTGGCAGCAGATCCCTTCTGCCCTATCACTGCAACTTTCCACTACAGATGTATCACAATAATTTCACCTGATGAAGGTGAACACTCCTGTAGCCATTTTTCACCTCCACAAAACAAAATGATGAAAAACAAGATCTTTATTTTGTCACACATGCCAGACCACCTACCAACAAGATCCCAAAACAAACCCAGAGATTTTAGAGAATGTTGTCTTATCCCTCACACAGTGATATCATAATCAGATTTAGTGAATCCTGCTTTATAATACCCATATACACCATGGCACTATGACTATTACTTGACTCATGATCATCTTGGATTCAACCAGAAAGACAATATCCTCTGATTTCAAACCATCTTTTATTCCAGATTGATAATGTTATTTTCGATGCCCATGTCCATTCACCTCCAAACCTCTGGACTAATCAGGCTCTCTGCAGCCATATAAAAATTACTACTGTAATTACTACCTGAAGGGAATCATTCTATTAGAATCATCCAAAAAGTTTCTTTTTAAGCAGAAAGGACATATTGGTTGTCCCCTATAGTTTCTCTACAATTTCATGAGAATTGATCCCATAAATGGTTATTCATTCAGGTGAATAAGGAATGTTCTCAACCTCAGCTAGTAACTCAAACAAATTTTTCAAAGCATTGAAATTTGGCCTGATTTTTTTTCTTCATTATGTTATAATTTCAAAGTTGAAAATCATATTTTTTATATTCATCTGTCTCAGGAAAACCACTGCTACTAATAAATATCAGAATATTTTACCTGTGTAATTTTTAACAACTCTGCAAAATATGAGCCAGCAAACTATTTTCTTATTTTTTGTTGTTTAAAGAGAAAAAAGGAAAGAAGGGAAAAATCATTCAGGAGCAAATCTCAATTAGGAGATGATATCAGAAATCTTTCTGTGGATCTGTTTTCAGAGTTCTGTGGCTTACTGCTACTCTGTGAATTTTCTCACATTGCTTAATTTTTTTTCACAGTCTCGAGCAATGGTTTCACTTGAAATGAGCTGGGATCAATTTTAAAATGGAGGACTGTTCATTCAGAGAGTGTTTTTGATAGCAACCAGGTAGCCACGTGTTGAGGGACACAAGTTTCTGTGGCCCAATGTCCACATCTCAAAATTGAAATGAATTTGGATATGCATCACAAGGCAAATAAATACACAGAACCTAACCAAGCAAAAAAACTCACCACAGCATCAACAACAGAATAGTTGTGGGTATATTTACCTTTCTACTGCTACACTAATTCATCTCTCAGCTCTATATGAGCTGGTGTGATATTTTTCAATCAGTGCAATAGCAAATGAAGCAACTGGAGTAAGAAACTTATGATTTACTGTGATACTAGTGTGCCACATGGACAGCCTAAAAGAAAAGGTTAAGCAGAATCTATTGCTGAATAAACATTTCCTAGGAGACATTGATTTGGTGGTTGCTTCCTTTTGAGAAGATGAAGCTGTGAGAAGACTCATTTGGGGGCTCTGTCCTCTGGCTTTGCAGCTACTGTTGCTGTCTGAGGTTTTGGTTCCTTGTCTGGGCTACACTGCAGGCATGCCTGTGCCCTAGTCCCTGATCTGCTGACTGGGTTTCTGGCTTAGCCTCAGACCTGTTTCATCCCTATGCACCTGTCTGGGATTCACTGCCTGTGGCGTGTCCTGGTTCCATCACTGGACCTGCTCTTCTTGCTGCCAGGCTCGGCTGCTGGCTCATTTTCCCCAGCTTTTATTGCTCCTTAGTGATATGTGAATACTGTTGTACCATCTTCTCAGGCAAAATATAAATGAGGCACAACGACTGAAATTCACAGGGCTCAGAAAGAATCTGAATCCCACAAATATCCACTTATACAGAAATACATAAACATGGTGTGGGATATCCACTGTCCCTCAAAGTTCTAGACTCTAAAGAAATTAATTTCTTCTTGAAGGTGCTGTTCTTAATTTTTCCAAAGGAAGTGCCAAATTAGGAAGGCTGAATAGCAGCAGTGGTATTTCCACATTGTCAAGGATTCATTTTAGGAGGATTCTTCTGCTGATAGTGGAAATCAGTGATTCTGTGATCCTCATCAGTTCTGCCCATTATTGGAGAACTTCAGAAGAAAATTTCACTTTCAGGACTTTCTTACACAATCAACTTTCCTTTTCTCTATCACATCCTTTTGCTACGGTCTGGTCAGTGCATACAGTGATTGATTTGGGTTGATTTCATGTTATTGTAGGACCTAAAAGAGAAAAAAGCCCTCTGATCTCTTCACAAGGTGAGGTTAATGGAAAATCAGATGACATGGTTAAGCAACTCTGATGGAAACCAGGTAGTATCAACCCTTTATTATTCTCATGGTGTCTGATTTCAGAAAGTGCATATTGGGGACAATAGTGTGTCCCCAACACCTATAAGATTTGTTTCCCATGTTCCCTTTCTTTTTTTTTTTTTTTCCTATAGATCCAAATCTTATTTTCTGTATTTGCTTAGACATGTAGGAGTGAACTACAGTCAATGCTTTCTAAAGTTAATTTATATTTCATCTACTTCCATGATGACTAGAGTGCACCTTCATTGTGTCTCAAATTTGACCCTAAAAGTCACATCTGCATATAAGGCTGGCCCTTTTCTGGAATGTGCCTACTAGTTATTGCTGCTCTAGCATGGCAGCAACATATATATTTCAAATTCTGTTTTAACAGAAACCTTCTATAAGACCTTGGAAATTACATTTACTCCCTCTGTGACTGAATTTCTTATATTTTCCTACCTCCCATTAGTTCCCAAATATGGTGACAACAGGGCTCTGGAACCTTTTATTACCATAAATTTATGTGCCTAAATATTTGTCCACTCATTCAACAGGAATCTTTGCATTAATAGTAATCTGAAAGTATTGCTTTTTCTTGCTCTATTCAGATCTTTTCAGTACTATGGGCAGCATGACCCAGTGAAACAGTGACTCTCTTGAACAAAACATTTGGGCCTCACCCTAAATGTCAGGAGAAACTCCAGTCTTGTTCTGGGTGGTTTGCACCATTTGTTCCTCCTCACCCCTCTGGCCTGGTGATTCTGTCTGCAGCATCAGTGTGGATCAAGGCTGTCCAGGGGAGGATGGGAATTGAGGTTGGCACAAAGTTTGTGATTGGCATCAGTGATGAATTCTTATTGTGTAGAGATTTTGGGCATGACAGTTATTGGTAAACCAATCTGAAATAATCCCATTCAAACCTGCCAGATTTTCTGCAAAGTGATGCCTTCCTGAAGATCCTTGGCAGAATAATGATTGATGTCTGCTGCCAATCAGTGCTGAGACACAGTCGCTTCTTGTTGTCATTTAACTGTGGCTACACTGAGTGTTTAACACAATGAAGGGGCATATTTGATGTTTAATGGCCAAGGTTACCTACAGTTGCTCATTTAAGAGGTTCACACCTTTGTTCTCTGGAAGGCAGACCCAGTAAATCACTTGACTTCCTTGTGTTTCACTCAATCCATCATTTGAGAAACAATAAAGCAAACAAAAAAACAACCAAACAAATAAAAAATCCCTACAGACAAAAAAAAACCAAACCAAAGCAAATAACAAAACAACCCAAACCCCCCAAAAATCACCTCTAAAAGAATCAGCATTTGAGCTACTACTTACATGGGAAATTAAATGCTCATTTCTCATGTTCTAGTGTCATGTCGAAGTACCTCTCAACTTCACTGATTCTACATTACTCGACAGATGGCATCAAGTTACTTTTGCAGGGGAAAAAAAAAGATTATTTGATTTTATATTATTTTTTCTGTCACTTGCAAGTGAATAGAATTAATGGATGAGGAATTCTAATCTGACACTCTTTTTCTTAACTTTATTATGTAGGTGGGATGCTATGTTTTTGTATATCACTCTTCTGCAGCAAACTACTAAATTTTAGGAAAATGCCTAAATCTCACTGGTACCAATGGAATATCAGTATATGCTTATGTTTAGGCTAGTACTCAGATATATTCTGAATGAAGAAAATACCTAAAAAAATGAAAGAGAGAAAGGAAAATTGAGGCACAGCAGACTCAAGATGCATAAATTCAAATGTTAAGGTAAGGGATAATAAATTGGTCAAAAAATGTGGGTAGGCCACAGCAAAGGTGGGTACAGTCCATAAAGGTCCCAGTACTTTACATTAAGCTTCAGTCTTAGTGTATTAATTAAAAATTCCCAGAAACTCAGGACACAGCAATTATATTGATGTAATTTTTCTCTTTTATGCAAGGAGAAACTCACCTGATAATACTAATAACGGCACCTGCACAGCACTTTACATTCTCAAAGTGCTGCACCAACAACACATAAACTGCACCCTGGTTTGTATTATTTCTTTTACTGCTGCTACAGGATGGGTCTTAGAGGACAACGAATAGGGGAGTTCCTCTGCAGTTGCTGCACTGTAGAAAAGGATCCCTTCAAACTACTCTTTCCCCTTGGATTCCTGTTAAGTGAGGTTCTTCTTCCTTACAACTTTAGTAGCTTTTCCACACTGATTTAAAAAAAACCCAAACCATAACCAAAACCAAACCCAAACCAACCAACAAACCATATGAAGAAACCCAAAACATGAACCAAATCAAAACAAACCCCAAACCACAACAATAAAACTCCCAAACTTTTGTTTTCTTTTTTTTCTTGATTCATATTTATCTTATGCAGCATCAGTGCAATGTTTGGACTGGGCATCAATCAATTCTGTGGATCCTTGCAAGCTGTAGTTAAAATATTCCAAGCTTTTAGCATCAGCACAATTTTATATTCACCTGAGACAAAATAGATGACACACAACTTGTTTTTTAGCTAGTTTAATAACACTTAACAGCGGGGGAATGAATTATGAAGTTTTCTGAGACGCACATTGAGACCTCCCAACAGACACCAAGATGCCAGCTCACAAGTCTGGCTTCAAAGAGTCAGCTCTTCTCAACATGTTTTATTGCACTTATCAAAAACTGGCAACCATAATAATCTTGTTAAACCCTTTACACTCAGCATTAACTACAGATCGTTCCCCCTTCTATTTCTGCATTACAGCACATTAAACCAGTTCTACCTTTCTGTGAGAACATGAACTAAGAAGCTCTTGTACAACTTTTTTCACCTATGTCAGGAGAGAAAGAAATAACTTTGTGTTCTCTTTCTTTCTTCCTTTCATTAAAAACACTCTAAGCTTTGTAGTCCTCACTGACATGAAGCTCCCAGAATACTGAGTAAATGACCTCTTAAAATCTCCTGTGAATGTGGTCAATATCCCACAGTAGCAGAGGCTGCTCAGGAACTGCAAGGAACCATTAAAACTTTCCTTTCTCTCACTTCATAGTATTCTGATATTTCCTAAACTTATTTACTTTGCTGAAATAAATCCTAGTCTTTTTTCTCCCCTAAACTCTGCCCTTTAGTTCCTAATCTTCATCTGTTTCTAATAAGGCAGTCTTTTACTCACAGCATTCAGCTGACAAAGTCCAACTCCAATAGATCAGTCAGTAAGTTGTGCCTGCATTCAGCTGTCCTGACTGAAATGTACACATTATATTACAACTCTAATCTACATTAACCAGAAGCATGACTTGTGTCTTCCTTCATAAGAAGGCTTTTTTTTGTCATCTTTTCAAAACCATTTGACCAAGTTCACATGAGTAACTTCTGCATTATTCCTCTGGCTTTTTTCAGAGTCATGCAGCTTGCCAATTAAATCATTTGAAGTTCTGAGTTATTGTGCTGTGTGTGATAGTCACGTAGGTGTATACAGAATGTGCTGCATTTAATCTTCAATGGATGGAAAATTGCTGGCACTATGAATTTTGCCAACCTTTGCTTCTTCCCCCTTCCTCCCTACTTTGCAAATGGCTTTAGAATCTAAATGCAAACACATTAAGTGTAAAGAATGAATTTGGCATTCAAATTAATGGTTTCATGTCAGACAGAGTACAGGTTTTGTTTGTTTGGGTAAGAAGCTAAAACCTGCATTAAATCTACTGAATGGTTTCAAGTGATTGACCAGCACATTTTGTCCATGGGATGAGACTCAAAAACAGATCTCAGCTTATGAAATGGTTGGCTGACTCTCAGTTCTCAGTTCTACGTCTTTTTTTTTTTTCCTTTCCTTTAAAATATCTTTACCCATGAACCAGTAGAATTCCTTCCAATGCAAACTACCAAGGTTCACACTACAAGTTTTCAATGGCAGTCAGTCTGAAGGACTGCATATATCTACCCTCAGACAGCTGTGTTATGGAGCTAAAGGAACTGTATCTAAATTCATGAGCCGACAAAAAGTAATCTGGCTAAAGTCTTTTTTATACCAGAATATACACTGATAATCACACCCCTTTGAATTACAAATGTTCCATAACCATTCAAACTGGTACTGAGTTACTGACATTATTTGAAGTAATGACATAATAAAACACACTTTAAAAGACAAACCCATAACTTACTTACTTCTCACTTAAAAAAGTGTTCCAGAAATCTTTTGAGAACATAACTGATGGGATACCAGACTTCATAGACCATCAAAGGCCTGATTATATTTTAATAAATGAGAAAAATTAAAGTTAGTTTGGCNATGGAAAAGTCCTGGGAAAACTAGCTATTAATACAATAGGCTACAGAGCTACAAATATCTGTACAAAGAGTACAGAGAACACATAAAAGAAAAAAGGCAGAAACCAAATGGCATCATTATTACTATTACTATTATTACTATTATTATTATTGCCTATGTTTTCCCCCTCCTTTTTCTGTTCCTGCTCAGCTCTCTCTCTCTGTCTCCACCTTAAAATTCAAATAAAAATTAATTAAAAACTATGTTGATATGCATCATTCTCTCACTAACAAATGTATGGATTTTTCTCTTCTTAGACACAACAGATATATCTGCATTCTCAACTCGATATTTTTTTTAAGGAAGGTACACTGAAATGAGGCATTTGATGCACCCATTTTAGACTGAATGTCTGACTTGCTTCATAATGGTGTGACTACCTATCTGTCTGTGCAATACAAAACACTGATATTTAATAAGGCTGCTCAGCATAAGGGCTTGGAGTAACTTGCAGTGTCCATCTATCTTTCTAATTGTCATCCACTGTATACTTGCTGAGATTTCAGGGAAGTCACTCATGGTATCTCTCCCTACCTTCCACATCAGGAAGAAGCTGAGCTAACTTAACACCCTAGCTTGTGTTTTCTAGTAGAAGTAAATTTTCTACAGGTAGTTGGACTGAGAAACTCATACAAATTGACTAATTGCCTGAATGGTTATGTTATTTTCTTCTTGCCTGGTTACCTGGTCATGGTTTTGTGAAAGGACTGAAAAGTGATCTTGGTGTCAAATTCTCTCAAAATCGTGGGGTTAAATACTATTATGGGGCTGATTGAACAGAAAAATTAACCAGGTCTTGGCCTTAAAATAAAGGAGCAGCAGTGGTCATGATTGTGAGGCATAAACAGAAAAAATATGGTTATGTATTGCAAGGTATTTGTTTTCAAATAAAATAAGAAAAAGGTAAGCAAAAATAATAGAAGACTTTTCACTTACCCAAAACAAACCTCAGCC
This sequence comes from Drymodes brunneopygia, assembly GCA_013400955.1. Lineage (NCBI taxonomy): Eukaryota > Metazoa > Chordata > Aves > Passeriformes > Petroicidae > Drymodes > Drymodes brunneopygia. The sequence continues at coordinate 29,605 of VZTZ01024260.1, read as the reverse complement.
CATAGTAGTCAAAATGGATAGAAGTTTGCATGTTTTTTAGTTGAAGATGGTGGAGAAATGTTGAAATAAAAGCAGTTTCTTTTGCAGTTGCAGAGAAGTTCACAGTCCCTCATGTGAGGCTTCTAACTCCTAGGGTGTCCCTAGTGAATTCTGCAACTGAAAACCTCCACACCCAGAAATTGTGTACCCACATCATAGTTGTCCATGCCTGAAGTTGAAAGATCTTTATAGTAAGAATATGGGATCTAATAACTTCACAGGTTGTGGTCTAAATTCTGCATCTGTAGACAATGTTTTTCTCTTAGGAGAAGCTTAGGAAAAAAACCCCAACAAAACAAAAACCACAAGCAAACAAACAAACAAACAAATTCACAAACAAAAAAA
>VZTZ01024259.1:305691-325889 GCA_013400955.1 Drymodes brunneopygia | reverse complement strand
GCCTGAGGGCGGTGGCTTCAGTCGGTGCCGCCATGGTTCCGCCCCGTCCCTGGCAGGTCGAGGGCAGCGGCTTCAGTCGGTGCCGCCATGGTCCCGCCCCGTCCCTGGCAGGTCGAGGGCAGCGGCTTCAGTCGCAGGCTGAGGGCGGTGCGGCCGGCCTGATGGCCGCCGTGTTCCTGGTTACGCTGTACGAGTATTCGCCGCTGTTTTACATCGCCCTGGTGTCCGTCTGCTTCCTCGTCACCAGCGCGCTCGTCCTTGGCTGGTCAGTGCTCTGGGGCCCGCGGGGCTCGGCCGAGAGGGCCTGGGATGTGCTGATGTGCTGGGGGGGGGCAAGGCCAGGTCCATGGCAGGGGCTTGGAACGGTCCCTTCCAACCTAAACACTCCTAGGCTTCAAAACGAGCAATAAAAATAATTTTAAATAGAAATTATACGTATTTCTCTTAAGCTCGTTCCTCTTTTAGTAATACCGAAGTGTTTTCTGAATGTTTTTCTTAATGTCATTCGTAATATTGGCAAATAATGCATTTGTGTTTACTGAGCTGTGTGTGTGTGTGTCGAGGGAAGGGAGCGGAGCTGGGGAAGGGTCTGGAGCACCAGGAGCGGCTGAGGGAGCTGGGAAAGGGGCTCAGCCCGGAGAAAAGGAGGTTCAGGGGGGACCTTCTGTCTCTGCACAACTCCCTGGGTGCATCCAGCGTCTTTTGCAACCTAAATGATTCTGTGTATGTATGAACTGATATCCTGAACTGTCTCAAGGGGTGGTGAGTGAAAGGGCTTCTGCTTGTGTTTGAGAGGACGCAGTAAAGATGCTACTGTTGCCTTTTTCAGAAGCAGCTCCTTGAATGTCCCTAACTCTCAGGAGGGTCTGTAAATCTAAATACTGGTACTTGCCAAGTGCAGAGCATTGGTTGGCAATCAAAATCTTTCATGTAGGAGTTGTGGCTACACCAGACTCGTGTGGTTTGTGGTGAAAATAAAACTCGAGTTGTTGAACTTCCTCTCCTTGGTTCCACATTAATATCTGCAAAGTGCTGGTGATAAAGGTATCTTTAAAAATAGGATGATACTGAACCATGATTTAGATGAATCTTCATCATGTGTATCCCTAACTATTCATCTGTTTGCCAATTTAATCATTATTTATCTACTTGTAATAAATGCTGGCAATCCCCTGCTCGAAAAGATCTGAAATAGTTGTGTGCTGCAGGATCCTTACAATTTGTGCTCCTGTCCATTGGTGTCTTTTGGGTACAGGGTGTGCAGAGGACCATCCAGAGGCATTTTTTTTCAGGATCTGAAATTCCAGTTGCACGTGCACTAGGTGTTGGGGCAGGTTATGGAAATACATTCATTTTTTTCTTCAAACTGGAGTGTTAAGGGCCTGTTAATCAAGGAGGAGCCGTAGCCAGGAGCCCAGCACATACAAGCAGGTGAATACTTGGGAGCTGCTCAGAGGTATTTGCTGCTCCCCTGGAATTCTCCTGTACCGTGGCCATGACCAGGAGCCTCCAAGGGATTTCCTTGTGCCTGCAGCTGCAGTTACAGCTCAAGTGCTCCTGAACTTGCTGAGGAAAACAACTTAGATCTTTCATTTGCCACACACAGGCACTGTAAATGCAAATGGTGTCACCGGAGCACAGAACACCTGACCTATTGCTGCAGTGGCATTTGGGCTCCCCCATCATTTTCGGCATTCGTGGCCATAATGATGTGTTTGTGGTGGTGTCAGTCGGCCTGAAAAACACCAAGTGCTCAGGAATGTCCGTGTTTTCATTTGTGAAGCCTTGCAGTGGTGGAAGGAGTGACTGTTCCTGTGGCCAGCCCTGGATACCTGTGGCTCTGCTCACTGTCCAAGTAGGTTAATGCACAGGCAGCTTCCAGAACCAGCCCCACAGGTGCCCTGGGCACAGGGATGAAGTGGAATTTAGATCACCTGTTTACCTGGACATTTTATGTTTAGCTGGAGGGGAATGCTCCTGTTAGGAGAAGCTGAAGGTTCAGCACCTGTTGGAAGTTTGGCTCTGTGGAAACATTAATTCATTAACTAAACCCTTGGAAATTCTTGCCTTTTCTAAGCTAGCACTGCTCTGAACAAATTAATGTTCTCCTCTACCAGCTAATGATCTGGACTGTTAGCTCATAAAATAAAAAGTGTATCTTTATTCATCCTTTGTACACTGAATACTACCTTAAAATTTACAGCAAACCATATTTACTGTGGAACAGGCCTCCGTGCCTTCAGCTGCTGCTAAAATGGTACCAGAGGCTCTTTTACCTTGCTGCTTTTCATGAGGATTATCCTGTTGCTTTCAACCAGCAAAGAAAGTCTCCAAGGAAGGATTTTTTCCTTCAGAATCAGGTAGATTCTGGTGTAAAACAGGAGGCACTTTTATGTGCACCTGCAGAGATTGGCTCCATTGAGGTTTGAATATTGAGGAAGGGAAACAGCTGCTGCCTCTGGTTTCTTTGAGAGAAGTTTAACTGGGATATTCCCCTGCAACCCCAGGGAAGTCACTGTGGGTGTTTTCTCTTGTAGGCAGAGAGATTTGACCCTCTTTGTGCACAAATCAAGGATGGCCAAGAGCCTTTGATGATGCCACTGATCAAATGTAAATATTTCTGTGAAAGGAATGGCTTGAAACTGACACAGAGCAGGTTGAGGTGGTGTATTAGAAAGAAATTCTTGGCTGTGATGGAGGCAAGGCCATGGCACAGGCTGCCCAGAGAAGCTGTGGCTGCCCCATCCCTGGAATTGTTCAAGGCCACGTTGGATGGGGCTTAGAGCAATCTGGCCTAGTGAAAAGTGTCCCTGCTCACAGGAGGAGGCTGGAATAGGACTCGGATGGGAGGAAATTCTGGCCCAACCCTTTACCACTAGAGGGCACTGAGCACTCTCATTAATTTTATTCCCTTTTTGGAAACCCAGAGCAAAATATTCTCCTTTTAAACATTCACTGTATCAGTGTGCAGACTCCTGCCTTCTGCCACAAAAAGCTGAAGTCAGATTAGCAGGATGTGTTATCCATGCATCCCAGCAGATATTCTGGAAAGCCAAGCTCCCTCTATTTGTTCTGCTGCTTGCTATTTAGAGCTGACCAAAAAAAAAAAAAAATCAAATGTGTCAATACTAACACTGAACCCACTCATTCTTCTTGTTTTGTGTCTCCTAGGTTTGGTTTGGGTGTTCCTGTTATTCTGAGGAACTCGGAAGAGACAGAATCCAGCACAAGGGTATTGAAAAAGCGGATGAGACAAGTGAAAAATCCTTTTGGCTTGGAGATCCCTAATCCTGCTGCAGCTTCAGTAACAAGTGAGTGGATTTCTGATGTGATTTTTGTCAATTTGAGTTACTGAACTTGGTGCTTTGCATTTTCTGCCTAGAATCATAGGATGGTTTGAGTTGGAAGGGATCTTAAAGATCATCATTCTTGCTTTCCTCCTTTTTCTCTATCATAATTCCTCAGAAATACACTTCCAACAGAAATAAGTTTTTACACAGTTTATAAACCTGGTGTTTTTTAAAGTGAAATGTTTGGATATGTACAGTTTAATTCTCATTATAGAACACTTCCTGCTATTACAGATCTTTAAGTAACTAAAACATTTGCAAATTACCAACCACTGTGGGCGTTTCTATAAGTTCCATGAAATTGTAGAATTATGCAGAATTCATTATGGAATACGTGCCACCCACTTAAATCTAAGCCCAGATCTTCAGCAGTGCTTGGAAATGCACTATTTTTAATGAATAGATAAATAAATCTTTGCCCTCTTTTTCTATTTGTGCTTCAGTGGAAACTTATTTAAATATCTGTTTGGATCAGAGTTCAAGCCATCCCCTACATCCCTGAAATCACCCACAGAGGAAGTGGAATTCATGGCATCACTGGGAAGCAGTGAGCAAGGCTGAGCATCTTCCACCCACATCTTCCAATGCATGAGGAAGGGCTGCAGCAGATTTCCCCCCTCCCTCAACATAAACCCCCCCAACACAACAAATCCAACAATTCAGTCTTCAGGTAATTGGGATTTTTCAGGAGCTTTGAGCACTCCTGCTCCTCTTTGTGCAGGAAGTATTTAGAAATTGACAGTTTTTGGAAAAAGAATGGAAAGCATAAATCCCATTTTTCTCCTCCCTCTGCATGATCAAGAACCTTATTCTTTGAGACTGTAGAGAGTTTTGTAGATGAGTGATCCAATTAGTACCATTATCTCAGGAGGGAATGGACTTTGGGCTAAGGCTTGTGCTCTTGAATCTGCCAATGAGTGTGTAAAGTGTTACCAGAAGTTAAAATTTACCCTTCATAAAATGCATGTGGTATTTTTGTGAGCTTAATCAGCCATTTTATCTCCTCACACCCACTTCCTAATCCCCACTGACTTCCATAAATACTAAGCTGAATCTAAATCGTTAGATGATTTGTTTATAATGATAAAAAGAATGTTATTTTATAATGTTTATCATTTTAGGGGTGGCCTAATTGCAGCCTTTCAGTGCCTGAAGGGAGCCTAGAAGGAAGTTAAAAAGAGATTTTTACAAGGGATGGAGTGACAGGATAAGGGGCAGTGGCTTCCAATTGCCAGAGGGCAGAAAGAGATGGGATATTGGAAAGGAATTCTTCCCTGTGAGGGTGGGGAGGCCCTGGCACAGGGTGCCCAGAGAAGCTGTGGCTGCCCCTGGATCCCTGGAAGTGTCCAAGGCCAGGCTGGACAGGGCTTGGAGCAGCCTGGGATAGTGGAAGGTGTCCTTGCCCATGGAAGGGAGTGGAACTGGATGGGCTTTCAGGTCCCTTCCAACCCAAACCATTCTGGGATTTTACAGTTCTGCGATAAAAATCTGTGACACTGAAGTTGTTTTCTGCTTGTTGCTCTTCAAGCAGCTACACTTAACAATTCCACTTAATAATTCCAACTTAACTGGACATGGTGAGTTCATTAAATCCTTCTCTTTCTCCCAGGGGGTGTGACACTGACACCTGACTGCCTGGAGGACTGTGTCCTTAGCTGCTACTGGGGCTGCAATGTCCAGAAACTCCACGAAGCGCTGCAAAAACACGTCTACTGCTTCAGAATAAAGACTCCACAGGCATTAGAGGATGCTCTCTACAACGAATACCTCTACAAACAACAGCACTTGTATCCTTTTTTTTGATTGTTTTGACAAAATATGTTGATTTTTTTGGCACGGGGAGCGTTGAGGCTGCTGAACATGCCACGGGTTTTGGCACAACTTAATTGTGAACAAACATGATGAGAAATATTCTTTATGCAAGCGTCACGTTTGTCTGCAGTTGCAGCCATTGATTGTTTTCCTTGACACAGACAAAGCATTAAAAGAAATGACAAGGCAGAGAAATACTGTCAGTTACCAGAAGATGCTCAAGTTGTGGATTTTGGCCCCGTGCCTAGAGCTCGCTATCCCTTGGTAGCATTGCTGACGTTAGCAGATGAAGAAGACAGAGAAATATATGATATTGTAAGTAATATCAGAGTATATTTCAGAGTCACTGTGTTTAAGGTCTGAATGTTTCAGGAGAGAGGCTTGAATAAAGCAGCTTCCCTTCCCTGTTCCCTAGAATTTGGTCCTTCACTTGTGTATTTTCTAAAATAAAACAGTTCCAAGCTTGAACTTCCAAACCTCAGTCTTTGAAGAGGCAATGGAGAAATATTGCTTACTCTTTACTGATTCACTAAAGCATTTAAAAGATGCTTGTGATTTCCCCAAAGCTCCTGCCTGCCAAGGGCCCTGTGATCAGAGGAAGGAGGGTTGGGGCAGTTTACCAACCTGTTACTCCAATTTCTGAGATCACACGGACCTGTGGTGGAGCTCTTGCACTGATACAGACTCTTGGATTCTGTTGGCAAGGCAGGAGGATTTTTTTGTGACTGTCTGGCACAGATACAGAGCTGATTGCTGACTTGGCTGTTAGAAACATAGAAATTACCTTTCTGCCCCAGGTCTGTGTCATGGCTGTGTCTCACAGGAGCCAACTCCAGAGCACTTACAGGAAAGGGTGAAGGTCTGGCTTGAGGCTGATATGAGATACTCAGCTCCCCAAAAAAGGTCTCCTCCTAATCTCTTGCTATTAAAGCAGCTTCTTGTCAGCTGACCTTAGGACTGCCCTCCTCCCTCCTGTCCCCACTCAAGATGTTTTAATACATTTTTTTACATTCAGATGTCAGATTAGTTCAACATAAAGAGACTCTAAATGTAATATTTGAATGTATTTCACATTAGCATGGGCATGAACTTGTAAAGCCTCTCTTTTGAGTCTTAACATAGAAGAAAGGGGTGGACGGAGAGTGGGGGAGCTTTTTTCCTCTGGTTATGGAGGGAAGGAACACATCTAGAATGTGTAAATCCAGTCTAGGAGTAACTCCACCTGAACTCCTTGCCAGGCAAATGTCAGAATTGCATCTGGTTTGTTGAAGCAAACTTGTAAAATAGAAAAGGAGTGTGGAAATGGATATTTGCCAGTGTGATATTACCATTTTTTTGGGGGGGGGGTGTCCATCGCTGTGGATGGTGCTCCAGTGTCTCTTTCCTGGGGAGGGGTCTGATTTTCATCCTAACTGGTTTTGTGGCAAGATCATCCCTATTTGATTTTGTGGCATAATTTTTCTCTAGTTCCAGAAAATTAGCATGACCATATATAAAAGTTACAGAAATTACTGGAACATTGTCATGGCTAAAGTGGAAGCTTAGGTCTCAGGCACTGTGATTTGGAAAAAAAAGACCCTTTTGCCAAGGAAAAGTGAATTCAGTTCTTATAAATCCATATGTGTAGGTACATACACATTTGAACTCTGTATTTAATTAGCCATGTGTGGATTTTGAAGTGCAAGTCTAATTTGCCTTTAAATTTCTTTTTAAAGCAAAACAGCTTCTATGTTTCATTTCTCTTTTGACAGCTTCTGGGAACTACAATAATATTGAATTTCACTTTCTTTTTTCCCAGCTTTTTAGAGGCTATTATGTAATTTGGGCAGGGTGGGGGTTGTTAGGCACAGCATGCAAGCTTGGAATGCTTGTATTTCCAGAGAAATTATCTAAAGTCAGCCCGTGGGGGTTCAGAATCCTTTCCAGTGAAATTTGTCTTTTGCCTGCTTGGATTACAAGCCAATCAGTGACACTTCTTAGTGATTTTTTTGGAGTCCAAAAACTGCAGTCTGTGTGTTTGTGAGGGAAGGAGGAGAAAGTAGAGACTGCTTAGGTGCCTTTGCAGTTTGGGATGTAATTCCATGAGGTGGGAGCAGCCAGAGCAGGTCTCTGCTATAAGCTGGTGCAGAAGGGCTCCGTGGGGAGGCAGGGTGGGAAGCTGAAGGAGCACCAAGTGCTCTCCTGTGCCACATCCTGTTTATACCTTTTCCAGGGTGGTTTTTTTGATCAGTGCTTGAAGTCAGCATTGTGGTATTCCTGATTGCCTAAGGAATTAAGCAGGTTAGAAGCTGTACCAAAGCAAATCAGAGAGTCATGGAATAATTTGGGTTAGAAGGGACCTGAAAGATCATCTTATTTCACCCCCTGCCATGGGCAGGGACACCTTCCACTATCCCAGGCTGCTCCAAGCCCCATCCAGCCTGGCCTTGAACACTTCCAGGGACCCAGGGGTGGCCACAGATTCTCTGGGCACCCTGTGCCAGGACCTCCCCACCCTCACAGGGAAGAATTCCTTTCCAATATCCCATCTCTTTCTGCCCTCTGGCAATTGGAAGCCACTGCCCCTTATTCTGTCCCTCCATCCCTTGTCCCCAGTCCCTCTCCAGCTCTCCTGGAGCCCCTTTAGGCCCTGGAAGGGGCTCTAAGGTCTCCCTGCAGCCTTCTCTTCTCTGGGGTGATCGCCCCCAGTTCTCTCAGCCTGAGTGGTAAGTTATTCAACATAGTTTTTTTTGTGTTTGCAGATTGCAATGGTGGCTGTAATTCACATTCCTGATGAAAGCTACAGACTTTCCTGCCGAATTTTGTACCAGTATCTCCTCCTAGCTCAAGGTCAATACCATGATCTGAAGGTAAGCCATGCATGGAGTCTGGTTTCATTTGTATGACAGTGTTAACTTTAGCTTGTGTAGGCTTTCAGGAGCCTAAATTAGTACAAGATTTCTATTGTCATGCAAAGAACTGGATGGTAGTTAAAATTATTTTATCACTTAAGTAGTTCCACAGGAACTTACTGTACAGAAATATTTTCCTTGAAAATATTCAAGATTTCCTGGAAAAATTACTTGCTTCTAATCTAAGAGTCCTAGTGTCCACTTAGTAAAGCAGTAGGAAGAAATTCACTGTTGAATGCTTCTTCTTTCCAGAATATTTATTTCCTTTCTTCAGAATTCCTTTTTGATCAGGAAAGCCTCAGAAGAAACTTAGGTTTTTAAAATTCCTTTTTCCTGCACTGTTGTTAGGAATCGTGCCCAGAAGAATTTGCGCTTCACGTAAAATAAGACAAAAAAAGGAGTAGGGGATTGGAATATGAGCAGGAGCAGAATGAGTTGAGTGAAGCAGATTTGACAGCATGGTGGATATAATTTTGGTAGGAATGGATAGAAGATCCCTCTAGGCACAGAGACTGATGGACCAGAAACAAACCTGAGCTGCTCAAAGCCTGAGCACTTCTGTTAAAGTTCATGCATGACGTTGATTTGATGCAGCCAAGATCTGAGGACTTACCTTTAATATTTTCCCACTGTTTTATGTAATTTCATGTTTCTGAAATGCCTTTTAACTGGAATTTCATGTTTCTGAAATGTCTTTAACTGGAGGCCAGGCAGCTGCCAGGACCCACACAGAGTCTGGCACTGTTTGACCCAGTGGACACCAGTGAATGGACCCAGTGGAACTTCATTGCACCTGTGTGCATGCAGGGATTGGGGGACAGTTTATTCACTTCTAAATATTTGTGTTTTATGTGTATTTTAGCAACTCTTCATGTCTGCAAATAGTCCTGCACACTCCTCCAGTGATTCCTTCCCTGATGAGAGCAGCACTGACAGGGGGCTGCTGGAAAAGGCCGGGCTGGCTGGAGATGAACCAGAACTGCAGGAAGAAAACAGCAGAGACTGTGTTGTGTGCCAGAATGGCCCCGTGAACTGGGTCCTCCTGCCCTGCAGACACACATGCCTGTGTGATGGCTGCATCAAGTATTTCCAGCAGTGCCCAATGTGCAGGCAGTTCGTGCAGGAGTCTTTCCCACTTTGCAGCAAAAAGGAGCAAGATGAGGATGAATCGACCCGTGTCTTGCAAGATGTTCTTCCTGGAAGAGTTTTTTAGCGCAAGTTAAAAATAAAAGACCTGGGTTGTGTGCACTAAGATAAAATGTGGAAGCCAGACTATTTTGGGAGGATATGTAGCATTAACTTGTAGGATTTTGCTTTTTGTTGTTGGGTAATTTTCAGCTTCCTTATTTTTCCTCGCTCCATATGCTCGCAGGAGCGCTGCTTACCCGTGCAATGTGGACAGGAGAAGTGCGTAGGATAGCTCTGAAGGATGTGATTTTATTTATAACTCCTTCCTAGTTTTCCTTGGAGCACTACTGGAGGCTATTTTGACTACTAAATTTAGGCTGTCGACTAAAAAAAGGATAAAACTTGCAAGTGCAGTTGCACAAGGCTCATTCTATATTTATTGTGTTTAAAATACTAGAGCCGTGTATCGTTTTAACTCGGTATAATTTAGGAACTTAGCACTTTACAGAATGTACCATATGAAGGAAAGTAAATATTCTTCATCGTTAACCTCGTGTGTGTTTATTTTGTAGCTGAAGGTTGGACTGTGGCAGGAGCTGGGGGTTGAAGGTGTGGCTCAGGACGCTGTTTCTGGCTGGTTTGAAGGATTTGTGTGTGAGGGACTTCAGCCAAAGCCCTTTGGAAAGATTTTTGTTGATTATTCTTGAACTGCATGTTGCTGACAGTTTAAAGCCTGAGCCCCTGTGATGGCATCTTGAGACACAGACTTTCAGTCTTGTTGGCAGTGCCTGTAAGAACTTGTTCTCCATGCAAATGTTGGTTAATCACTCTCCAGAGTGGTGGCAGTTCTGTGGTGCTTTGAGGGATTTCCAACTCTTTTCACTGTCATGGTCAGCTTGGATGACTAGTAACAAGTTAACCACTTACCTTTATCAATAGTCCCTGGAAATGTACTTGCTCCAACAAAGAAAGAAGCTGAAGAATAGCAGAAAATTATTTCCTTTCACTCCAGTGGTGTGTTGTCAAAAACAATAATGTCAAAAGGCTGTTGAGAAGAGAAAGTGGTTTGTTCCTTTAAAGAGAGACAAATTCTCCTAAAGACAAAAGGGCTGAGTCTCACATCTGCTCGTATGAGGGAAAATGCTCCTTAGAACCTGCAGAAATGGGGAGTAGCTGCTTTCTGTCCTCCCTCTTGTTCCCTTGCAGCTTTTCTCCACATCCAGTTCCAGGACAGCTGCTCAGGCTCAGGCAGGGAAAGCTGTGCTCCACAGTCCTCAGCTCCACTCTCCTGCAGCTCCAGGGCGCACACAAGCTGCTGCACACCTCCAAACCAGGGAAGGAAGCTTCCCCTACTCAAAGGTATTCCATCTTCACCTTTCTATCCTTCTTTTTTTTTATTGTTTGCTGTGACCCTGCTTTCAAACTCCTGGCAATTACCTCTGAGGATAAGATTTAGGTGGTGTTGTTGGGAAGAGTAATGGTTAGTTTAAGGACAGATGGAAGTGGGGAATTGATACCTGTTGCCACAGATTTCCAGCCAGTGATCAGCAGGCTGGTTGTAAGATAATTTATCTACTTTGCCTAAAGTGACCATCCTGGCCAGGGACAGCTTGGGAATAAACTGCTGGACAAACCAGGCTGTTGTTTGCACTGTGTATCAAGCAGGAATGACACCCCGAGGTGTCTGTGGGGACAGCAGTGCCTGATCCATGGCAGCAGCTGCTTCCACACCAGCAGCTTACACAGCATGTGGGACAGTGGCTGGGCATTGTTATTCCAGAGGAGCAGGTTAGTGCTGTGCTGGTTCCAGCCTGGAGCTGGGCACTGATAATTAGCAGGGACTTGTTTGCCCACGGAGATGATGAAGGAGGTGTTGTTTACTGCTTGACCACGGTAGTCACCGGTATTTAATCAATTAATTAAAATCTCCCATCACACAGTGTGATCCAGTCCTGTGGGCTTATTTAATCTCCCAGTGAAATGGTATTCAAGCAACCCCACAGAGAGTTGCCTGGTCTGCCTCATCTTTCAATCGATGCCAGTATTAAATAATAATGGCAAGCAGGATGTAGCAGTGCTGAACTGCCAGGCCGTGTATTTACCATTAAGTCTGTCCCAGCTTTTCATTTGTTACTTGCTCTTTTAATAGCATTTTCCAGAGATGCTTAGTTGCTTTCTCTGCTCTAACAAGCTTCCTTGCTGGCCCAAATAAAAGACTTGATGAGAGTTATAAAAAGTACAGTAGCTGGCTCATTACATTTGCCCTTCTTCTAAGAAACCATCCCAAAATATAGATTAGGAGAGAAGGAAAAGGAGCAGCTCTAAAGCTGCCCAGGGTGTCCCTTGTTTGTCTTAAAGCAGGGGTTCAAGGCTCTAAGAGAGAAGTAAAACCTTCCTGTGACCCACAAAAACACAGTGTATTAACAGAGGCTGTTCTGCTCTGTCACCTTGTTGTAACAGAGGTGATATAACATTCCTTTTCTGCTCATTATAGATGATGTTTATGGAACATGGGAAGACTTCTGGCAACAAGACTTGGTTCTTTTAAGGAGCATTGGGGTGTTTCAGATTCGTAATGTTTTTTTTGCTGCAGGAGAGGTTGGTTTGATCTGATTCATCAACTCTAATCAGAGCTGAGGCTTCCAAATGGGTTGATCAGACTGAGTGGTGCTATTCAGGGATGTCCCAAGGTGTCTTTCCAAGTGCCAATGGACTGTGACATGGACATCTTCCTTCTGTGGGGAAAGTTGCTGTGTTAGGATCTTCCTTCCTCTTTATCTACCTCCTAAGTAGAGGGGAAAATGATTGTAGAGAAAATCCACGTCAGCTCAGGTGGCTGCTGTACAACTCCCTGACAGGAGGGTGCAGCCAGGTGAGTGTTGGTCTGTTCTCCCAAGAAACAAGCAATAGGAGAAGAGGAAACAGCCTCAAGTTGCCCCAGGGGAGGTTTAGATTGGATATTAGGGAAAATTTCTTCACTGAAAGTGTGGTCAGGCTGTCCACAGGCTGCCCAGGAACATGTTTTGTTCAGCTTTAAGGTAAACTTCTGTGTGAATCTGATTTAAATGTCTCTTTTACATGCTAACATCAAACTTCAAGTGTGGTAAAAGCAGACAGGAATTAGGTGAGTTTCTCCTCCTGATTTGCACATTGCTGGGGCTCCCTGTGCCCTGAGGAAGCTCTGCCAGGTCTGCAGGTGACGTCTGCCAGGTGAGAGAGGTCTGGGGCTGACGTCTGTCACTGGAGGTCTCTGCAGCAACTGGCCACCAGTCACCACAGCTCAGCTGTCCTCACATCCAGAGTAAACAAGGACTGGCCTCTGTCACTGCAGCAGACGTGCAGCCCCTGCAAAGGCTGTCCCTGGTGTCCTGTGTGTGTGTAGCTGATGTAATTAATGCCAGGGATAGCTGAATTTCATCTGCTGCAGCACAAGTCCTCTGAACTGAGCTGTTAGAAAGGCTTGGTGTTGCAATGCTGGAATATGCTGGGCAGGAAAAAAAGAGAAAACCGGGATTAGGGGTTTATTTCTGGAGAACTTTGGAATTGCTGCCATTTCTGATGGCACACAGTGATGCAGGTGCAAACCTGAGCACAGCTGTGAGTCCACAGCTGAGCACTAGAGAGTCCCATGCTTTGCAGGATCTGCCAAAACAGCCCCCAAAACCACAGAGGGGGCCAGAAAGTGTCTGCTGAATGCTTCGGAGTCGTTTGGGCAGCTCTGCAAATTGTTTCTGTGTCGCTTTTATGCTCTTGTGTCCATGAGCAATGTGAGTAGAGAGACAAGAGCTTGTAGTGCAGTATAGATACACCTGTAAAAAGGGGCTGCCACTGGTGGGGTTCCATAAATTTGTGGGAATGTGCAACACCAACATAAAGGCATCTTTGTGTGTTTGGTGCTGCAGCTGAGCTAGGAGAGGTCCTGCCCTAATTCCCCACCTCATAATGGGAATGATTTAAAAGAGTAAAAATACTTTATGTAGACACAGTCTTAAGACTAAATGAATCCATCAGCAGTCTGATGTCCAAAGTGAGGAGTCTTTGTGTTTCTCCCACAGAATTCTGGAAATCAATGGCATTATAAATTCCTGCTGATGTTACTGAGCCTTCATCAGGCTTGGGAAACCCAAAATACTCCTTTTATTCCTTCTCCCTGCACACGCAGTCCTCAGGCATAGAAAGGGCAACACTGGGATGTTTGTCACAGTTGTGACATGAGGATTTGCATTTCTGTCACACCTCTGGAAGTGTTCAAGGCCAGGCTGGGTGGAACTTGGAGCAGCCTGGTCTAGTGGAAGGTGTCCCTGCCCATGGCAGGGAGTTGGAATGAGTTGATCTTTAAGGTCCCTCCCAACCCAAACCATTCTGAGATTCTCTGATTTCCATTCTTTAGAAAACACCTGCACTACCTGTGCAGTTCCTGGATCCTCCTGAGATTTGAGTGAATCCCAGAACTGCTTCTGTGGGACCAGCAATAATTATCAGGACAATTAGCTGCTACCTGTGTTTTCTATCTTCAGTCTGCAGCGACCTTTCATCAGCAGATTTGTACTTAAAAAGCTTTTCTAGGTTTTAAATCCTCTTCCAGCTTTTTGTCTTCATCAGCTGAGGGATTTTGGCAGTTCCCAATAATTTTTCCTCTCCCATTGCATAGCCACTTCACATCTAATATTTCCTGGCAGATTTCTCAGTGGTAGCTGCAGTCAGGGGACTGGTGAGAGGTCTAATGCATCACTTCTCTCTCTCCTCATGCTGTTTGTTCCAGTGTCTATCAGCTCCTCATGAGCAATACTTTAACAAACAGGCTGGAGGAGAGAGGATTGCTAACTTGTGAATTATTTTGATAGTTAATCCTCTTTTATTCCCCCTGTAACTCTTCAGATGCTGTTGAGTTTGGAGGCAGAACAGAGCTCTACCAGGGGTTATCAGGCATCAGTCTTCTGCCAGCAGAGCTGTGAGATACAGATGTTGTGTCTTCCCTGGTCACGTGCAGCACAGACACCGTGTTTGGTTTTCTCATTCCAGTTCCTGAGGGTCCTCAATTTCAAGGATTTTCCCTGTAGGGAAAGAGCATGGACTGCAAGCTCAAAAACCACCAGCTTGGAGGAAGCCTGAGGTGGGATGTTGCTGGCAGCAAGGCTGGGATGATCACAGCAAGCAAGGAGCCCCGAGGGAGTCAGACATGGCATTGTTTCTGCTTGCCAGAGCCCTGTGGGGCAGCACAGTCCATTGACCAAAGTAAGACCAGGGCAGCAATTTATGGCACAGCACAGCTGGGAAAGCAATGGTTTTCATTCACCAGACACGGCCATACATGAGACAAGGTTGGTGACCCAGCTGCTGCCTTTCCTGTGAAAGCCTGATTCCTCCCAGGTGCTCAGTGCCAAACCCTGGCTGGAGTGGCTGCAGCATCATCCAAACCCTCCTCTACTGAGACAACTTGAGTGACACAACATCTTAGCTTTACATTTTGCTGTAGGACCAAAAAAGTGTTTGCCAAGAGCTGGTGGATTCCCATTAAAGAATGACTACAATTTTTCCCAGTCTTTCAGTCTCTGTCTTCCCAGAGACACAAAAATGTGTGAGTGAGTCTGCCAGCTCCAGTTTTCCCTTTTGGCACCAACTTATTAATGAAAAAGTCTCCATCAAATTTCACAGCATTCAGTGCTCTGTCATTAGGAGGGCTTGAGCAAGATGCAGAGTAGCCCTTAGAGGTCTCAGTGGATCATCTCCATTTATATCTATTCCAGCTGTGCCCACACATGCTTGTCAGTCCGTGCAGCCCTAGATGTCACTTCCCTGGCTTTTGCTGAAGTTGTTTGGAGCCAGGAGCAGGAGGATCAAAGAGGGCTGTTTTCCTCCATGTTTTATTTTCCACATTTGGATCCCCTTCCATTTCACTGAGTGGGAGCACTGAGGTTTTCCTCCACCCCAGCATCCCAGCTACATCTAAACCCTCACCCAGCCTGGAAACTCCTCCTCCCTCCTTTAACAATATTCTTAAATTACCTTAATTTTGTCAGCTGCTCCATTATTATTAACTAACTAGGAAAACTGCCACAGTGTCAGTGCTGCTGACACGTGTCTTGAGCTGGAACCAGGCTTCCAAGGAGAATTGCTTGAGAGGGGAGGTTAGGGAAGCAATTTCCTCGATGGTGCGTGCTAATGCACATATCCAAGCCTGCCTTGGAGCTGCTGGAGCCAGGGAGTCGAGCAGCTCCATTGCACGGTGCCTCCTTGGGGATCAGTGTCTTGTTTCATCAGGGCCATCTGCTTGCAACACAGCCTCAGTCAGCTCCAAGTCCTACAACAAGCTGCTCTCAGTGCCGGCTGGAAATGGTTGGAAAAATCGGAGTGTTGTAGGTAAACACGAGGCTGGCTATGGGATGCAGCCATGCAGGGAGTTGTCTGGCTGGCAGGCATTTATGGGGTGTTGGTGGGCATGAAGAGGGGCCCAGAGTTACTCAGGGGTGCAGACAGACACATGCCAGGTGTGAGTGGAGCTGCTCTCTGTGCCCATGACAATGGCTGGAAAGGATGGATTGGGATGTGTCTCGTGTGCCCCACAACCCAGCACTGATAACCAGGCTGCCCTGAAGGCCAACACACACAGAGATCTCAGTCCTGCAAAGGCGCATTCTGCAAATACTCGCTTGCTGTCAGTGGGACGATCAGGTGTTGCAATATTTATATTCAAGGGGTTGTTTGAAACTGGCAGAGCCTGGTGAAACAGGAAGTCCTTCACATCGCTTTTTGCATCCCCTTCTCCCTCAGCTCCTCTTTATCACCAATTCTGTCGGCATCTTTAGGCATGAGAGCAGCCTGTGAAACATTTGCCAGGGGTGGATTTTTGAGGACCATTAGTTAAGCTGATTTATTTTGTTGGCTGTGTGTCCCCGGGGTCCCTGTGAGCCAGCTCATCAAGCGTGCAGGGCAGAGCTGACACTGCTGGAGAGGCAATGTCCATGCACTCCCAGCATTTCAGAGAGGACATGGGATCTTCTCACAGCAGCCTTGACAATGGCTAAACAAATACAATGTGAGCAGCCCTTCCATGCTAACCAGTGTTTCCCAGTGCTCCTTACCCCAGGTGTTTGCACCCAGATGGTGCCACTTCTCTTTTCCTTTCAGATCTGCGGTCGCAGCTCAAGCCAGAGGGTTAAATGTGCTTTTCCTACCAACCCTCACCCCCCATCACCCAGTGATCACTGCCTCCAGCATCAGGGGAGTCAGCCCGTGCTGCTTTCACCAGGATTTGGGCTGTGCAACACTTAATTTTCTACTAACAGGGTTTAAGTAGCAGTGGTTGTACATCCACACTGAGAGCTGATCCATGTGGAGGGTCATGTTAAGGCTGGAAGATGGTCTTTAAGGTCCCTTCCAACCCCAGTCCTCCAAGGATTCTGTGATTTTTTAATGTCTACTTCATCCAGTTTGGAAATACAGACCCACACATTTTATTATTTACTTTTAATTTTTAATTTTATTATATTTCTTTTTGGTGTGCGTTTGCTTTTGGAAGGGCATTTTTTGGTGTAGGTTTTACAGCTCCACTTCCCCACCCAAGGTAAGGGAAATGCTGCCATCCCAGTGGCCAATTCCCACACTGTGTTTAGGAACAAATGGAAGAGATGTTGTGTTTAATTATCCCAGCCTGCTTACCACGGTGTTTTCACTAATATTTGGGTTTAATGAGCTAGGAAATCTGGGCCATTGTGTGCTGGTGGATACACTCATCCTTTCTTCAGCTAAATCTGTTATCAGATAGCTTCCACAGAGATGAGCAACTGCTTCCTTTGAACTTGGGAATCGTCAGGATTCACTAATTTGCTTACACCACCTGCTTGGCTAATCTTACCACAGGCCTCTTATTTTTCTTCCGAAGTGGTAAACAGAAATCTAGATGTTGCTGGAGAAGAGGAGGCTGGGAGGAGACCTCACAGAGGGTGCATGAGGGGCAGTGGAGGGGCAGCTCTGATCTCTGCTCTCTGTAACTGATAGGGAATGGCTGGAGCTGTGTCAGGGGAAGTTTAGGTTGGATATTAAGAAAAGCTTCTTCCCCCAGAGGGTGTTGGGGCACTGAACAGGCTTCCCAGGAAATGATCACAGTCCCAAACCTGCCAGAGCTGAAGAAGCATTTCGACAACACCCTCAGACACAGGGTGGGATTGTTGGGGTGCCTGTGCAGGGCCAGGATTTGGACTGGATGATCCCTGTGGGTCACTTCCAGCTCAGGATATTCTGTGATTCCATGACCCACCCCAGCCCAACATCTGCTCTGCCCCAGCCCACAACACCACAGACAATGCACAGCCCCACCAACAGCCTCTGCTTCCCACCCAGGGACTTGCAGCCCTGCAGAAATGCTCCAGCTGGATCTGCAAAGATACCAAGGTCCCACGGGAATTACCATATAAAATAGAATTACCCTGCTTCTCCACTCACTCTGTCTTATGTTTTGCTTGGGGTGTCTTTGCTCCCAGGACTTGTGGATTCTCCATCCTCAGGGAAGAGAGTTTGCCATGGGGGTGTTGTGCATCCCCCCACTGCAGTCAGGGAAGGAGATTTGCTCCCATCCAGCTTGAGGATTCTTCCACTGCACTGATCTGCAGGGGCACCCGCCCTGCAGAGCACGGAATGCAGCAAGGAATTTCTTCCACGGGTCACAGATCTATTTTTTAATTACCATAGAAACCTCCAAACATCAGGCGTGTGCTGTTACGTCAGGGTCTCACTCCTCCACAGCTGCCTCCTTGGGACATTCTGGGGAACAGGAACTGTGGGGTCCTGAGTGGCTGCTGATTATTTTTGGACTAATTGGTGAGCACTGGTGTCTTCTGGAGCACAGAATAGAAACTGTGGCTTTGGTCCTTTTACTCTTTTATCCACAGCTTGCTGGTGTGGGGGAACCCCATTTCCCACCGCCCTGCCCAGCCTCACACAGGGATGCATTCGCTGCCTCAGCCCTAAATATCCTTCCCATCGCTGCCGTTCCCGCTTTAGACTTGCAAAATGCAAAACCTGGGAGGCGTTCTTGGCACAGCCAGCTTGGCAACCCTTAAATCGGCGGGGTGTGAGCGCACGGCGTTCCCACCCGGAGCTCCTGGTGCCGCTGGAGCCGCGCTCCCGTGCGAGACGCGCACCCGGCGCGGCAGATGGTGCATCCTCACGGCCCCACGGGCCATCCCAAAGCAGCGGGAGGGCTGTCGGCACTCAGGTGAGGGGAAAGGAGCTCCTTGCTGGAGCATTTATTGGGATGGAGCTGGAGGACGAGGCAGATGGCCGGGGTTTGTTGGCAGGGAGCTCCTATTTGTTTAATTAGTCACCAGACAGGCTGAGAGCTAAAAGCAAACTCCAAGTGTGGTGAGATGGACCATTTGTGCTTGATGTCTACCTGGTGATCCCCATCTCATCATCCTGCTCTGGGGCTGATGCTCCAGCACACGGGACTGGGTGTTCCTGGTGATTTTGGGTGGCATTTGTTTCCCCACTACTATTTTTCCCCCAAAAGGAGCAGATTCAGACATGTTGCTTTAAAAAGCAACCAAAGGATGCACAAACATGGAGTTTTTCTTTCTCCAGCCCCCACCAGAGCACACAGCTACTTGTGGGGAATGGATTTCTAAAGCAGCTCCAAGAGAGCTGGAGAGGGATTTTGGACAAGGACCCAGAGTGACAGGACAAGGGGGGATGGTTTCCACTGCCAGAGGGCAGGGTTAGATGGGATATTGGGAAGAAATTCTTCCCTGTGAGGGTGCTGAGGCCCTGGCACAGGGTGCCCAGAGAAGCTGTGGCTGCCCCTGGATCCCTGGAAGTGTCCAAGGCCAGGCTGGACAGGGCTTGGAGCACCCTGAGATAGTGGAAGGTGTCCCTGCGCATGGCAGGGGTTTGGAATGAGATGGGATTTAAGATCTGTGATTCTGGGACTCACTGGTGGAGGGGTTCAGCCCCCCCTTTTGCCATGACCCCATCGAGTCGCCCTCCCAGACCATGTCCTGACACCTGGCCATGTCTCCTAACTCTGAGCTTCCCTGTCCTCAAAGTGATGAGGACTGGCAGATGCTGCAAAGGTAGAATCATGGAATCATAGAACTTTTTAGGTTGGAAAAGCCCTCTAAGATCACTGAGTCCAACCATTCTCCCAGCATTGCCAAGCCCAACACTGACCATGTCCCCAAGTGCCACATCCACACGGCTTTTAAGTCCCTCCAGGAATGAGGACTTCACCACTGCTCTCAGCAGAGGCACCAGTGTCACTTGTTCCTGAGCATCGATCAGATATTTTGGGGAAGGGATTCCTGAAAGGGCTCTGAGAGAGCTGGAGAGATACTTTGGACAACAGCCTGGAATGACAAGAAATGGCTTAAAACTGTCAGATACTCCCACAAATAAAAAGCCCACAGATAAAAGCACTTTACACCTTCATTTTTCCTTTATAAAACGTTTGATTATGTTCAATATTTGATGTCTTCTTGCAAACACTTGTGCTTAGGTTTTTTTTCCCTTCTTATAGATACCTGTATGGCTCACCCCTTGCAGTGGAATGGAAATAAATGAATTTTTTTTTAAAAAAAAAAAGGACAGAGAAAGGGAAATAAATGAGAAATAGGAAAGGGAAATAAAATCTGCACAGGAAATGATAAACCAAACACAAATCCTGCTCCTCTCTGGGGAAATAGATAACCCCAAACTCAAATCCTGTCCTCTGCACACATGGTGCTTGACGGGGTTAAACCCACGCATATTTAACGCGTACATCCAACACGCAAAAATCTGGAAAAAAAAAAAAGTTAAAAAAATTACCATTTGGGGACGACGAGGCCCCAGTTACCAGAGCCCAAAGCGGCGTTTTTTCCCCCAAAAAAATCACCCGCTGCCATTACCCCGCAGCCCGCTAGAGGGTGGTTTCCTCCAGCGGGAGCTGCGCAGGCCGGCGGCGGCGCGGGGATCCGGAGTGTGTTTTCCAGCATTCCCCGTGCAGGAGGAGCGCCCAAAATTCCCGGGGGGAGTGGCGGCAAGG
>VZTZ01024259.1:250615-305485 GCA_013400955.1 Drymodes brunneopygia | reverse complement strand
TTATTATTATTTTTATTTTTAATACCCCTGACCCGAGCACGGTGGCGGCAGCGGCGCCGGGGCAGGGAGGCTGTCCCGGTTATTTATTCTCTCCCCGCAGAGCTGTCCCTCCGGCTCACCATGATGTTCCGAGACCAGGTTGGCGTGCTGGCCGGGTGGTTCAAGGGCTGGAACGAGTGCGAGCAGACTGTTGCGCTGCTCTCCCTGCTCAAACGCGTCAGCCGGACCCAGGCTCGCTTCCTCCAGCTCTGCCTCGAGCATTCCCTGGCAGACTGCACCGAGCTCCACATCCTCGAAGGGGAGGCCAACAACCCCGGTGAGTGCTGGCGTTTGCTGCGACCCTTCTCGGGCGATGCTCTGATGCCGTCGGAATTTANAGCCTTCCTCTCCATCCTCCTCCTCGTCCTCCTGCAGAGCCCCCCTGACGCCCCCTTCTCTCTCTGTTCCAGGTGTGAAACCCCCGCCGGGAGGAGGTCGTNCCGGTGAGTGCTGGCGTTTGCTGCGACCCTTCTCGGGCGATGCTCTGATGCCGTCGGAATTTAAAAAAAAAAATACACCCCAAGAAACGGGTGCGGTTTGGGAGCCGGGGGCTCCCCCGGCTCGGCTGCGGGAGCGGCTCCTCTGCTCACGTTTTATTTTCCGAACGGGGTTTGGCTTATTTCAGTTTGGTTTTTTACAGCAAACTACTCCGCTCCATGGCGTGGTGTAACTACGGTAGCATGAATGATTGGTGGGGTTTTTTTTTTTTTTTTTCCTCTCCCCCCCGTGCCCCCCCTTCCTCCTTCCATGCAGTTTCCTGTGAAATAAGTAAGTCAGGTCACGTAGAGTCTGGATTTTCTAGGCTTCTTTTGGGCAACGTGGCTTGCTTTGCTCTCTGCAACATGCAGAAGCAGCCCATCGCTACCTCAGACGAACTGTTATTGTATAAAGGTCTGGGCAACTGGGTTATCCTGGTTTGGTTTTTTCTTTTTTTTTCTGTTAAATGTGGCAATTCCTATTTCATCATTCAGATCCTGTTTGGACGCATTTTTTTTCCTGCGGCTCTGAATACCCCCTTGTGTTTCAGCAGAGCTCTAAGAAAATATGAGTGGACTGTTTCATGTTACTGAGCGTGCAGGGTGCAGGACAGAAAATGTGCGTGGCTACCAAAAGTGTATTTTTCCTTTATTTATTCGCCATTACAAGTTGCTCAACTCCTCCAAAGTAAATGGGAGTTGGAGCAGGACGGGAATGGCATGAGCGCCGTGCGAATCGCACCGTGTGTTCCGGTGTTTATTTACTGGGGGTGTGTTACAGATGTGTGTGCTCCTGTGGATGAACACAGGGATGCAAGTTGCTTAAAGTAGAGTTTTTGTAACACAGAGGGGTCGGCAGGGAAGGCAAAATGTCATTTAGTTGCGCAGTTCTGTTTCTCCAGCACCTCTCAAAAAAAAAAAATAGAAAATCCCGAACCAAAAAAATCCCGCAACCCATAAAAAGCAAAGCAACCCTTCCATTCTTAAGCACCCCTTTGATTTAAACTCCCAGGGGACTGGAAGGTCTTGGGTTTTGGGCTGTGCGTGGCCGAGCAGCGCCGGGGAGCGGCTGCGTTCCGTGATGGGTGGAAATCTTGCGGCCGGATCCCGAACAGAGCCCCCGGTGTGGACGGGGCGGGAGGAATGCAGGGTCCTTCTCCAGCTGTTCCCTATTAGAGCACCGAGCCGGCAGGATTTGGCAGCTGCCTGTGCTGCCATTTGATGACAAGGTCCAGCGCAGCGCCGTGCTCCACCGAGGACGGATTTAAGTCCTTCTGCAGGAAACCGAGCCTGGAGCTGCTCCGGCGCGAAGGGCTCGGGGCTGGCTGCAGGGGAGCGAGGCTGGAATTGGCCGTTCCCTTATATAGCTCGCAGGAATGAGAGGGAGGAATGCTGCCGAGTGCGTCTGGGCGCAATACTGCTGCTTTTATAAACAGCTGAAGGGATGAACCTCATCCCTTTGGGTGGGGAGGCCCCGGGGGGGGCGGGAGGGAACACATTCTCCAAACTCGGCTGCTCCAGGATAAATCTGCAGCTTCCCGTGCCAGCCTCAGCGCAGGTTTGCTGCGATTCCCTCTGCGAGTTGGTGTGAGCGATATATTTTTAATTTTTTTTTTTTTCCTCATTATCTCAGCTTTTCATTCCAGCTGTGGGCTTGGTGGTAGCCATGTCCCCTCGGTTGGCCAGGGATTTGGAGGGGGGTGATTTGCCTCCTGCCATCAGGAAAGGCAGATTGGGAAGGAGAGCAGGGCTCTGGAGTGGTGCTGGGCACAGAGTCACGTAGGGCCGCCTGTGTGGCGGTGTTTGCTCGGTGTCAGGCTGGGTGCAGGGCAGGGGCTGGGCCCTTCCCGTCTCCACTCATGCGAGCAATCCCTGCCTGCCCCTGTAATCCCGGTGACCTTGCTTGGCGCGAGGATTTCTCCTGCTTGGCATCCAGCCTCCTGCCTGGCCCTCGCTGCGTTGGTGGAGCTGCCTGAGCTCTCCCTGGCGTGCCTTCCAAAAACGATCTCTTCCTCCAGGGCATTCATAACTCCAGTGCCAAAACCTGGATCCCTCGAGTTGCTCTTTCTCACCAAGCACCCCTCTGCACGGCTTTCCCATGGGATGGTTTTAACCATGCATCCTGCAGAGTACTCTTCCAGGCAATCCTGTTGCAGTGGAGGGAAGGTTAGCTGAGATTTGTAACCAGCCTCGGTTAGGAAATAGCTTTTGATCTCCTGTGCTAGTGCTGCCTTCCTAAAACCACCTGTATTCCTTGAATCACTCCTGTTCCACGCCTGTTTGGCAGCCTGGCACTTGTCACTCGTCTGGCAATGGAATCACACCAAGTCCTGAACAGCAGCGTCGTCATTGAACCTTGTGTTACTCATTACTCTCTGAATCCTGGTGTTTGCATAACTAATTTGGGCTCCATTCCTTCCTGGGCTGGGGCCTGAGGTGGCTCCTGGTACGTTTTCCTGGTGTTTGCTGACTTGGAAATGCTGGCTCCTTGCTTGTAGGTGCCTCACTGGTATCCCTGGTGGGGGCTGGCTGTAAGGCAGGGGATGTTCCCTTTCTGTGAAATCTGTCTGGGAAGGGATGTCACCAGCTGAATGTGACGTGCTGGGCTAATGTACCTGAGCAGGTGTTGGAATTGTGGCAAGTCCTCGTGAGGATTGAGGTGTTTCGTACATGTGAAACATGAATACCTGTTGCTTGTCCCAGTCCTGTGGAGAGGTGGGAAAATGGGAATGTTGCCCCCAGGTGATGGTCTTTAGGGGGAGGTGGCAGCCCTGCCATGGTCCATGGTGGATGGGCAGCATCCTTGGAAATATCACCACCACCACCAACAGAGATCAGGAGGGGTCCCAAAGGGAGACCAGAGCTTTGAGATCCTCTCTCACTGGTGGTGCTGGGCTCAGAGCCTTCAGGTGTTTGGCAGAAAACCCATTCTAGCAAAGGTGTCCAGGTTGTTTCTTGCCTGGTAGACTCCAGATGAGAGGTCTGATGAACGGCAGATGTGGTGGGACAACTCAAGGAAGGAAAATAACTCTTTTTAACTAGTTAATTGCCACAGAGAAGCAAGTATGTTTAGTTCAAAGGGGTTCTGTCTTATTTTTTTTCCAAGTGTGAGGGTATTTTCGTAATGACAGCCAAGCCCTCCTCATCTGTACTGCAAACCCAACATGGCTCTGCTATGTACAGCTGTGTGAGCCCCTCAGAAAGCCCTGAGGATCCTCCTGGTTCTCTGGATCCCTGCCCAAGCCTAGAGGGGTGAATGTAACCTTGTTGCCAGCCTCAGAGGCGGGATGTCTTGCAGGAAGCTGCGCTGGTGTCTGGGAGCACTCAGAGGTGTGCAATCCATTGCTTGGTCATAAGGGGAATATAGGAGAGGGAATCAAACATGGAAGGACATCTATACATTCTTCATTAGGTGAAGTGTGCAGCTTGGGGTTGTCCTACACGGTGGCTTCACTGAGCTTTAATGGTTTAAACTGGTGAAGAGTGTGGGTTGTTGCTAATTCAGTTTGAGTGTGAGTAGCTTGGTCTGCTGACAAGGAGGAGAATATGGAAACCATATTATCTGTGCACAGAAATAGAAGGTTCAGGTATTGCACAGCACTATTTAAAAGCCTGCTATAACTTCCTTCCTTCCTTCCAGCCTGGCCTTGCTGGGCAGTTTCAGTCCCAGCTGCTCGGAGCTGTCAGGACGTGGTGACCTCCCCTAAGCTCCCAGTAAAGGTCGGGCAGGAGTGGGGTGTGCCTGGTGCTGGGAATGGGACCTGTGCTCCTCCTGAGTCACCCAGGGGTGCTGGGTGTGGCTGTTCTGTGGGCTACAGACCCAGTGAGGAGATGTGGGGGCTGGATCCATGAAACATGGATCTGTGGGCTTTGGGCATCAATTCAGAATGTGCTTCTTCTTTCATCTATTTGAGTATCCCCTCTGGAGTTTTTTTCCAAAGCAGTCACTCCCACATCCCACTCCACCAGCCCTGGCTTCCTCACTCCTGCAAGGCTGACAGAAGTGCCCAAAGACTCCTGTAGGTCCTCCAGGTGTCCAAACACCCACGTGCACTGATGGAAGCAGTGAGAGCTTTAAGCTCTTGGTCCTAAAGGACAAGAAGCTTTTTCTAACCTGTGCACAGGACATTAACTGCTCCACATGTGAGGGCCAAATTCTTCATTTCATTTTAGCAGGCTGTCAGGTACCACAGGGGGAGCATCAGGATGACCCAGATTGCTCATCCTGGGAAGGACTGGCCAAAGGAAGAGACCAGGGTTGCAGGGAGCAGTAATGTCTTTTAATAGACCAAGTGATGCAGCTGGAAAAAATGGCCAGGCATGAAGGTGCACCAGCTCAAAGGAGGGCTTGTGTGGTTGTGGGTTTTTTTTTCCCAACTGTACCAGCTGGTCTATTAAAAGGTATTACATATTCCTGCAGACCTTGCTGCTTATATCCTCAGCTCCCTGTGGCTCCAGCCCTGCAGCTATTGCTGCCACCCCAGCCACAGACAGGCTCCCAGCCCGTCAGGAAGCTGCTGCCCCTGCACTGTGCAAATTTTGTAACTCATCCCCCAGTGACCCCCACTGATGGAAAATCATCCCAGTGCCCAGTCTGAAGGTGTTTCCCACTTTTTAGAAATTTTTCTTGGCTTACAGTTGCATTGCAATGCTGAGCTCTGGTTTAAATGTCCTTGGTCTCTGTGAGGGCATTGCTGGGCTGTCACACAGTGGGACTGGAGGAGCCCAGGAGGATGGGGTGAGGAGCTTAGCCTGGGCTTTGTGGAAGTGATAGGGAATTCTAAGTGCAGGGCTGGACATTGGCATTGTGTTGTCATTCCACACACTCGTCTCTGCCTGGAGAGGGATGTGAGCAGCCCTGCCAGCTCTGCTCGTTAAAAATTGGGAGCTGGGACTCCTAAATGGAGAGATCACAGAATCACAGAAGGGTTGGAAAGGACCTGAAAGATCATCTTGTTCAAACCCCTCAGACAGGGACACCTTCCACCAGACCAGGGTGCTCAGAGTTCCATCCAGCCTGGCCTTGAACACTTCCAGGGATGGGACAGCCCCAGTTTCTCTGGGTGACCTGGGCAAACCTCAGATCTGCTGAGCTGTTGTACACTTGCTTTTAACCTGCCTGCTGGTGCTTGACCTGCTGCCATGCATCTTTCCCAGGTTTTTTTTGCAAACTTGAGGGCTAAAAGCTATCACTGCTGGGATTTTTGGAAATTACCAAGGGGAGGGGTACAGAAATACAGAGTGGTGTTAGCCAGGGGCTTTGAGCCAGGCTACACACCCAGTGTTCTCTTGTGATTCAAAGCTATTTTTATTTTTAGGGATGCTTTCCAGAGTGGCTGTGGGAAGCACTGCAGGCTGGAGGAGGGTCTGTGGTGTGGCATTACAAAGGTTCCCCTTTGCTGTCCCTCTCCCCCCAGTGCTGGGACCTAGAGGAGACTCTTCTGGGCTTGCACTTTGCTCTTCTGTATTTTCTCCTATTTGCTTAAAAACTCCTTCCCTTGTCATTCCTGGCATGTGTCCCTTGCAGTTTGAGGAGTAAGGAGATACTCCCTGTGCTTGCTCCCAAAATTTTGGCAGCGTGAATGACAAGGTCTCCTCCACGGGCAGAGCTAATGAGGACCAGGTCTTTTGGATGGGGGATGGCAGAGCTTGCCAGGGCAGTAATTTTTAGGTAACAAGGTTTAAAATGGGAAGGAAAAAGTTCAGTAATGGTAACAGCATGGTTTGCTGCCTGGAGCATGTGGTGCTGCAAGAGGGTTGCTCATGGCTGGGCTGCTTTCTCCTGGAGACCTTCCCATGCTTTGCAGTGTCCTTTTAACCATTTTTCTCAGGTAGTTCATGGCTCAGTGAGGGACCTGATGCCAGGGTTTATTTCCCCTCTGACTTCAGTTGGGAAAAATCCCACTGTTGAAGTGCATGTGAAAGATGCAGGGAAGCATTTCATGCATCATCACAGACCTGGGCTGGAATTCTGTGCCTGGACCAGCTTGTTCCTTGATTCCTTTTGTGCAGGTATCTCCTATTTGTGCTTGGAAAAGCAGCAGAGCTGAAGCTCTGTCCCACCAGAGTGGGTGCAGGGAGGATGTTGCTGGAGGAGAGGAAGCACACAGAGCATCACTGTCAAGATATGGATTGATGGGAGAGGTCGAGGACAGCTTTAGATCCAGAGCTGAATAGGAACCAGCTGTAGAGCCATCAATTAAAATAATCTGGTTTGTGAATACACTTATCTGCAAACGAGATTAAATGGATGAGTGGGGAAAGCACTCTGCCCGTAGCTTGGGCCGTTGCCGGTGGATGATCCCCTGCACAGTTGCATCCTTTGGCGTGCTGGACCTCAAAATCTGAGCAGAGCTGCATGCCCATTTCACCATTTATATATTTGCAATTAGGCCAGCTGCTTTTAAAGTAGCTGATGCTCTGGTCAGCCAAATTTTCCTGCAGATTTTCCCTGAAGCAGTTGGTGAAGGTTGTGGATCACGGTGCAAATTCCCGTCTCCCTGCCATTTCTCAAGCTTTGCCCTTTCTCTTTCTCATATTCTGTCAAAAAACCACCTTGATCTCATTTGTGGCCCACGAAAGCCACTTTTTGCCGAGCTGGGAGTTATGTTTGCAATCAGCATAACTGAAATAGTAATTAGTGTGAACACCAGCTTTATTTTAGGATGCATCCGTCAGTGCTTCAGCGCTCCAGCATCGTGTCTAGTGTTACCACAGATAACTGCAGGGAGAAAGGGCACCCCTGGCACTGCCAATGCTCCCCAACCCCAGGGTTGGGTTCATCAGAGAGGGGAGAAGCTGCTGTCCTGCAGTGCTGTGTTTTGGGGTTCCCACCTGATGGCCCCAGTCTCCTCCCCACTTCTTGCACAGCGCCAGCTGAATGCAGGAGCCCACACAGAGCACAGGTCGTTGTGTTTGAAGCCCTTTCTGTCTGCAGAAACACCCCAAGGGTGGTGGGATGAGCCCTCATGTGAATTGTGTGTTTGTGCAAATCCACCTCTGAGTGTGCAGGTGCCCTTTGTATTTTCTGTTTTCACTGAATAAACAAGACCATTACTATTTTACTAAGTCTTAGTTACGTAAGAGCTGCTGAGGGATCTAAGAGAGTTTGAAGGTCTGATGCAAGGGATCCCCAGGCTTGCATGTTCATCCCTTTTCCCTTAAAAAAAAATGGCATGTTTATCCTTGCAGTGTTCTGGTCCTAAGAAGAGACACAGGGATTTGCAGAGGTCATTGCTGAGTGCGAGTTTGGCAATGGCAAACAGCCAAGCCAGTGGCTTTCCATCTTGGCCCAGTAATTACAAATAAAGTTGAGGCTGGAGTGAGCAGATCCGTCCCTGACTTCCTCTTCCGCAGCAGATGCTTTTAGTGGAAGGGCAGGATCTCATCAAAACAAGGTTGGGATTGTTTCTCTGTTGGAGAAGGTGTTGCTGGCTGTTCTTTGGAAGGGTTTTGTGGGCAGAGGGAGTTTTGTTTCTGGCACAGGGGGATTGCAAGCTGGATTTTCTCTGATGGAGCAGAGCATGGGATGGTCTCATCCATAGCATGACAGCCCTGCAGCTTGGTTTGCTCTGGGTGCTGAGCAGAAAATGAGCCTGGTCAGGGTGACTGGGCCAGCTCCAGAGGCAGAAACTCAGTTTGTTTTGTGCCTGGCAGGGGCTGGCAGTGTGGGGCAGAGGCATGGGCTTCTCTTGTCTTTCCATGCAGGAAACAAACACGTCTGGCTAAACAAGGAGAGCTGTGAGTGAAGGATTTACCAGCACAGGGTGCTCCATTCACAGTGTGGGGTTTTATTGATGTATTTACATGCAGTGACTCCACAGCATGGCTGCATCAAGGGTTTTGGTGAAGATGTCTGGATTTTAGCCTGGTCTCTCTGATGGGCTCTGTGCAGGTGTGTGCTGCAGCACCTCAGCTGAGGCTGCCTGGACTCAGTGCTCCTGTCTGCAGCTTGCTGAGGACACCTGTAGATTTTGGCTCTCTGGGTTGAACCCAGGGTGCAAACCTTGTGTTTCTCTGCCATTAATCCTGGCTGCTGCCCTTGGCAGACTTCTCAGGGCATTTGCAGTGCTTGAGCTGCAGTGCAAAAAACTTTCCTATGTTCTGTCAGAATAATCCACGGGGCAGAGAAAGATCCTACCACAAACTCGGGGTCATTTTGTCTTGTGGACAAGGGACTGTCCATGATGGAAAATCTGGGTGGATGATACTGGTGGCTCTGTTGCACCAAGGGCTGAGCCAGCTCCTGCCACAATCCCTGCAAGCCTTCCCTGTTACTTGAAGGAGCTGGACATGGCCCAGCTTGTTGAGCTATCATGCCTGGAGATGTTATTTTTCTTAAAGTAATGTTAATATTGTGACTGTTGTCTGCAGGATTCAGCAGCTCTGCTCCGCTCCTTGCTCTCAAGCAAGGCTGCCCTGCTTTAGAAGCATGGGGTGCTTCAAAAAGCTTCTCTTCTGTTACTGATCCTCACAAATAATTAATTCCAGATTGCCTTTTTTTCTTTTCATAAAACTTGTTTCAGACAAGCCACAAACCTGCCTTTCTTTTAACCAGTTACTTCTCCTGCTCCTTGGCTGTGCTGTTGCCTGGTGGGGAATGGACATGAGTTGTGTTTGGAGTTTAAATTGCTGTTATAAGAAGAAATTGAGTGGGTGGATAAAACAGGGTTTAACCAGGTTTAGCTGGAAGCATCTTAAAACCCACTTTCCATGCCACTGCATTTTTTTTCTTTTTTTTTTTCTGTGTTCTTAACCCTGAACATCACAGATCAGTTCTTCTTGTCACTGAGTTTTTCATGTTGTCCTCTTTTCTCTGTCCCCCACCAGCAATGGGAATTGGAAAAGTAAGAAATTTGGGATAGAAATGTGGAGGGAAAACCCCACAACTTTTGATGAGGCAAAACTTGGCTGATCTGACATTTACAAGCAGACATGGTGTTTCTGCAGCAGCTGCAGTCTGTGTCCATACATTTTCCTGCTTTTCAGTTTTCCTGTTGGGATATTCCTCTTGTTTCTCATGCTGCAAACATCAGTGTGATTTTTTTCTACCTTTTTTCTGTCTGTTCCCCAGTGTGCTCAAATTGCCACAGGGTCAGCTTGGTTCTGGGTAGGGTTTTTGTAAAATCTTACAGTTGCAAAGAAGTGGATTATTAAAAAAAAAATACAGAGTCCCCTGGCTGTTTCCCTCCAGATAATGCAAACATAGATGAAATGTTGAGTTATAACTACCTGAGTGACCTTTTAAGATAAGAATTGTTATTGACTGGTGGTATTATGTTAAACTGATAAGAATTCTTTTTAGAAGAGGAGGAAAAAAAGCCCAACAAATGCTTCAGTAACCATAACAACTTACTCTGCAGCACAGGGACAGCACACAGCTCCTTCCTGACACTGCTCCTGGGGACTGGAGTGTGGCACCACAGGGATCCCGTCCAGCAGCCCCTCAGGGAGACCTGGGGAACCTCCCCAGAGCTCCAGGTTGAGCTGTGAAGGGATGCCTGAGGTCACTTGGCTGCTCCTGCTGCTGTCAGCTCTGTGATTTTCCTCATCTGTAGGGAATTTTAGCTGGAGAGCTGTGCTGAGGCTCAGTCTGGTGCTGGGGGTTTGGCTGCAGTGGAAGGGAGGGAGGGATGGATGCAAAGGTGCTGGGGACAGGAAGGATCACAGACTTCCAGAAGGATTTGGGCTGGGAGGGACCTTAAAGCTCACCTTGTTCCAATCCCTGCCATGGGCAGGGACACCTTCCACTACCCCAGGCTGCTCCAAGCCCTGTCCAGCCTAACCTGAAACACTTCCAGGGATCCAGGGGCAGCCACAGCTTCTCTGGGCACCCTGTGCCAGGGCCTCCCCACCCTCACAGGGAGGAATTTTTTCCCAGTATCTCATCTCTCCTTGCCCTCTGGCACTGAGAAGCCATTCCCCCTTATCCTGTCCCTCCATCCCTTGTCCAAAGCCCCTCTCCAGCTCTCTCATAACTCCTGTAGGCACTGGAAGGGTCTCCATGGTCTCCCTAGAGCCTTCTCTTCTCCAGGCTGAACAGGGATGCTTTTGGAGGTCAAAGGATGGTGCTTTCAATGGTGCTTGCTTAAGAAATAAGGAACGAGGCAAGGAAATCCCTTTACAGTGATTCTGACAGGCTCAGGGCAGCCCTTGGAGCCCCATTGGGAGCTGGATCCAATCTCTGTGTCCTGGCAGAGGTGCCAGCTCCTATTTCAGGGTGTTACAGTAGATCAGGGCTGTGGTGGGAACATAGGGGTACTTAGACCCTTCCTTGGTCCAGCTGAGCCCTGTGGGCTGTGTCTGCATGTGCTGCTCCTGGGAATTCTGTCAATTTAAAGCAGAATTCACACTTTGGTCACCTTCTGTTATCAGGGGTTGTCACTGAGACCATTAGAGCTAAAGAAAATCAGCTGTGAGCAACTCATTGTTCTTACCACCTTCTCCCTCCCTCCCTTGCACTTGTATTACCTGTGTGCCCTAGGTTCCCAATTTTCATGCTCACAGCTGGGGATGAGCCTAAAGGTGACCAACAACAAGCAGCAGCTTGGAAAGTGCAGAGACCCTAAAAAGAGAGAGGATAGGCCTGATAAAATACTCGAAAATATTTTAGAATTAGGCATGAGGTGAAAAGAATGCATTTGAATCCATGGCAGAAGAGGCAAAGGTGTGCAACTCTGTGTCTGCTCAGGAAATCAATTACTTAAACCTGCTGGGTTAGGAGTCATGGCAGCAGCAGGGAGGCTGTGTAAAGGTGTCTGCTTAGCCCCTGCTTGCCAACCTCTCCTCACATTCTTCTGGAGCAGCCAGTTGGATGCTGAGTGCTTTTTGTAGCCGATGTCAAATCTCGGTCAGCCGGAGAGCCTTTATAAATAAAGGTGTCTGCTGGTATTCAGGCATACGTGGATAATAGCTGCTGTAATTCAGCTGTCCAGCCTGGCTTCCCAGCTTTTATAAATGACTGATCAGAGATTCCACTGAGAATGAGGATTTAAAGGGATGGAGCTGCTGGAAGTGGTCTCTGTGCTGATAAGTTTAGCCAGTCTCTATCCCTGGGACAGGTGGCCAGCGTTGCCCTCCCTCCACTGATGTCCTGGGTTTATATTTCACACAAGGCAAATGTTGCATTAGTAAAACTTATGTTGTGGTTAGATGGCAGGGCTCTGCAGTCATTTTTTTATTTTGCAAGCTGCACTCGAATATTTGAGTTTGTAATTTTTTTTTTTCCCCTTTTATTTATGGGAGCGGGTAAACACTCGGAGATCTCTCTGGACAAGCCACAGCAGCTGGAGGATACTGGTTTCTCTATGGAGTGGAGGAATTTCATCAGAGGAGCTATTGTTCCACTGTGTTCTCAGCATTTTGGCAACTGTTCTTTAGATTAACCCTACAGAAAGGGGGAGGGTGCTCTCTGCTGGGTCTGAAATAATTGCAAAAATGTGGGCAGATGCTTTTTGCATTGTTAGGAATCGATCCTGGTTGGTTGTGGGGAAGCGTGGTGTTGGGATTTGGGAATGAAGAAGCCCAAGTTCTTCAAATCCCTCCTGAAGCCAAACTGGATGTCAGCATGATGTCCAGTTAGTTTCTGTTTTTAAAGTGGAAGTAGTTGGTGTCTTCTCCCACTACTCTGAGCAGTCAATAATCTTCATGTGTGATAGCTGGGGGTTCAGCTCACACCCCTACTGAACTAGTGCAGAATCCTCACTGGATGGATAATCCATTTTCCTGGGCTGTACTGGGTTTGCCTGCCAAGGTTTTGGTAGCAGGGTGGTTTCTGTGAGAAGATGCCTGAAGGGGCAGCCACAGCTTCTGTGGGCAACCTGTGCCAGGGCCTCACCACCCTCACAGGCAAAAATTCATTCCCAATAAATAAATTATTACCCATCTAACCTGCTGATAGCAAAGATTCCATGTAATGAGTTAAGGGGGTGGCTTGAGACAGCCAGACCATTGTAAATTTGGAGGGATGAGCAACCTGGATGGGGCTTGGAGCAACCTGGGATAGTGGAAGGTGTCCTTTCCCATGGCAGGGGGTGGGTGTGGATGGTCTTTCAGGTCCCTTCCAACCCAAACCGTGCTGTGATTGCTCATCCAAGAGCTGGTGTAGTTTGCAGGGTACCCAGAGGAGAAATGAGCCCGTGATTTGTGGCCAAGGGCTGATGAAGCTCCTCACTCACCCTGCAGCAGCTTCTCCCTCTGCCAGTGCCTGCAGGGCTGATTCAGCTCCCAGCTCTGTTAGTTGCCAGATCTGCAAAACATAACCAAATTCAGCGTTCTTTTTTTTAATCTTATGTGCCTATTTTGATTCAGTTTACCCATACAATTACACTAATTTGCTTTATTACACGCAAAAAGATTAAAAATACATCTGGCAGGGAGGATTAAAAGCTGGTAATCTGGCTGCTAAGAAGCACACGATGCTTTAGGATTTCCTTTCGAGGTGTGTGGAGCTCTGGAACACGAGCAAATGTGATCCTTTGTAGTTGGAGTTTTCATAGGGAGAGCTCATTAAAGCTGGTGTGATTGTTTGAGTGAACCAGAAATGAATGAATTTAAAATATAAGACTAAACCCTACCACATTAAAGTGGTAGCTGTGATTTAAGAGCTCGTTTTTGGTTTGGGTTTGTGTTTTTTTGTGTGTGTAAACCTGGAGCAATAGGGTTGTTTTGCCTTTTAAGGGATTTAACAAGTCTCTCTAATTTTCTTTTAATGTTGCAGAGCTTAAAAATAATGCAAGGTCAGGCTGAGCGTAACTAATTCCAGTGTGAAAGCAGAGGAAAGCCTGTTTCTCCACAGACTTACAATTAGTGCAGCAATCCTCAGTACAGCCTTTGAGAGGGATGTAGCAGGAAAAGAGACTGCTGGAATCTTGATAAATAAAAATATGTGCTTGGGATATTTTTTTTTTCCTTTTTTTGTCCAAGGAAAAAGGGGGAGCCCTATAAAAGCTGAGGTTTAATTTAGTTTTGCTTGCTTTCACATGTGCCTCAAGAAGGCTTGTGGCAGGACAAGGTGTGGTGAAGGTGCCCTTAGATCCTTTTGGGGGCTGGCAGACCCCTCTGAGGGTTTTGAGTCCCAATCACTTGGTTTATCTGGATTCACTCATGGCAGGATCCCAAGGATGCTGAGAGCTTTTCTGCCAGGAGCTGAGTTGGTCTGTGTGAGCTCTGCTGCTCTGTCCCAGTTTGGTGTTGGGATTTTGGGGGGGATCCCCTTAGTCTTTCACAAAAAGATTTTATTGCACCATGAAGATTTATTGTGGTGAGTGTTACCTTCATCATCTCAATGTCAAAACGCCCCAAATTTGGCTATTTTCACACGGCTCTGGGTGTGCTGCCTGTTCTGGCCTCCCGTGTAACAAGAAGCCCAAAGCATTATCCTGCTTTTCCTGCAGCAAGCCCCCAGCATTCGTGTGACAAAACCACACCTGGCTTTGGTCAGGCCACCCTTGGGGATCCCCCAGCGTGTCCTGGCAGCTGTGCTGCTGTGACAACAGCAAAGAGGTGTCACCGTGTCACCTCAGTGCTGCAGGGGATGCCCTGGGCCCTCCACTGCCATCATTAGAGAGCTGTTTCCCTCCTTGTCCCTCACCACAGGTGCTCATTTTGCTTTCCAAGTCTGGACTGCTGCCACAGCCCGTCTGTGTCCCTTCTTTCCGTACACTGTGGTCTCCTGCTGCTGGAGGTAGCTGGGAGCCTGGTGGCACTGTGGGGATGCCTGGGGGACAGGGATTTCCCATGTCCTTGCTCCAATTTCCCTTCCCTTGGCCACGGGCACTGTGTTGGTGGTGTGGAGGTTGCTGGTGGTGACAGTGAGTGTTTTATGCCGGGTGCCCCAGGGGAGACACGGAGGAGGACACGTCCCATTTATTTCCTGCCAGCCTTTGGGCTCTCAGGGAGTCCCCGGGTTGCCCCATCACTGGCAGGATGCAGGTGCTGGTCCCTGCTCTGCCTCTTCCCTGCGTGGGATGCAGCCAGCAGCCTCCCATCCATCCCCTCGGTGCCAGCTGGAGCCCTGCCCACAGCACCAGCCCTCCCTGGGCATCACCTCCCTGCTGGCAGAGCCGCAGCCAAATACAAAGTGCTCTCCATCCTCTCTCCATCTCCTACCTGCTGCAGGACTGCCTGGCCCCAGGGAGGGAGATGGGGCTGTGGATAACTCTCCAGAGCCGGGGTTTGGGCTGTTTTCCTCTCCCTCAAAATGTCTACACCCCCTGGTTTGTGAGCACAGTCAGCTCTGCATCACTCCATTGAGTGAGGTTTTTTTCTGCCTCAGCTCCATTGAGGTTTGGTTTTTTCTGTTAACTCCTTACGTGCTCGTGGTTGATAAAATTTGGCCTGTTATAGCAGAAATCCCAGCATGTGCTACTTTATTTTTTCCCCAGCAGAATCCATATGTTGCAGCTTTCAGGAGAGAGGAAAGCAGCATTAACTTTTCATGTCTCGCGTCGCTAATTTAAGGGGTGAGAAATTGGCCTGGGTCTGTTTTTTAAAGAACTGAGCATACACTGATAGTACCAGTGTTGGTACTGAATAACTGGATAAGCTGAAGAATGCAGCAATATCTAAAATTAAATCTGTTCTTAATTGCTGGGTTATAAATGGCAGCGTTTTCTCCAAATGGAATTAATTTATTATTTTTCATTTGCCGACACGAGTCTCAGCAGCACAAACCCCACATTTTGAATTAATACAATAATAAGGCACTTCCAAAAGGTGTGTTTGGCATTTGTAAAACACAGCACAATCTAACAAACCATAAACTATGTCAAAATACTCCTAAAGTGGTAATTAAAACTTTTTAAAAAATGTAGAATAGACGAATACATTCCAAATTGTGACTTTTCAATGAAGCTCTTTCATAAAAAACATTGTTTCCTGCCAAAACAAATTCAAAGGCATTTTTGTAATTTCTGCTGGGGAAAGGAGGAGTGTTTATCCAGCCTTTCGTGTTGGCTGGGCTTTTTGACTTTTATTTAAATTTTTTTTGAAAAGGCAGTGCAAAAAAAGAGGTGGTTTTGTCTGAATATGCATTAAAAAGTCTCGCTCCTGTCCTCTCTGGAGCAATGAAAGCTGGAGCGGGGTGTGCCTTGGGGCTCAAGGCTGTATTTAGCCTCCCATCTGAAAGTCAGTGATGATGGGATCCCATGGCACGTTGTGTTTGGGGCAGACACAGATCCCAAAGTGATTTCTGGGGTTGGGGATCCAGCTGACATTGGTGGCTCCTGCCTTTGGAGGAGGGAACCCCCCATGGGTGCTCGGGATGGGAATGGGGTTCCCTCTCTTGCTTTGCAGAGCATCATCTGCAGCCACAGGCATCCAGCCAGTGCACAAAGCAAAACTGCTCGAGGTATTTATAGCTTTTCCTTCTGTTATGTTTTTTTTTTTATAATTTCCACTTTGGATGTGTTTTTGACAGTTTTACCTGCTGAGTCACCATTTGTCCCCGTGCACGGGAGCTGCTCCTGACGTTCCGAATCCCCAAACAGGCTTGAGCAACCGTCATTTAAAAATAAATCCTGTCAAGGAAGTGGGCTTTTTTTCCCCTCTTTTTTTTTTTCTTCCCCTCATATCACCAACTGCTTTTCCCACTGTGTGTTTGCTCTGTTACACGAGGTGGGTGTTTTATAGAGGCGATGCCTTCGTGTTGCTAAGGATGGCTTTACCATTTATCACATCCCCTGTGTCCCATGGAGGAACTGTGTGTTGAAACCAGATAAGAGTGCAACTTCTGGAGATAACTGTATCTGATTCTGCACCTCTGCTTCTCCTGAGATGGATCTTTTTGGTGGTGAACCACAACTTGGGCACAAACTGATTCTCGTAGCTTGGCTTAATAGATACAATTCCTTGCTTGCTCTGCAGCATGTTGCTGTTACTTATGATGGATGGGAAGGGACAGTTGGTCTTTCCAAAGGTAATCCCAATATCCAGGTTAGTTTTCTTTCCCATTTACCAGGTTCAGATGGCAGGTGTGTTTAGAGGTGTTTTTGCTGTGTTGCTGAGTGCTTGATCTGCATCACCTGCTTGCAGACAGCCGGACTGCAGCAGCCGCCTCTCCAGAAACCACTTGAAAAGACTTTGGATATGTGCAGTGACACTCAGAGTATTGAAGCACCTGGCCTCTGGTCCCTTCTGCCCCAAAAAAGCATCTCAGGTTTATTTGCTTTGCTTTATTATCTCTAATTCTGTGCATTGGGTGGTAAATGACAAGAACATGGTTAGCTCCTTCCTGTTTCTGTATCCTCACACTCCTCCAGTGGCGATGCTGCAGATGGAGAATTACAGGATGGTTGGGTTGGAAGGGACCTGAAAAATGACCTTGTTCCTAACCCCTGCCGTGGGGAGGGACACCTTCCACTATCCCAGATTGCTCCAAGCCCCATCCCCCCTGACCTCGGACACTTCCAGGGATGGAGCAGCCACAGCTTCTCTGGGCAGGCTGTGCCAGGGCCTCCCCACCCTCACAGGGAAGAATTCCTTCCTGGTGCTTCATGGTGTGCACGGCTGTTCTGCCTGGGTGGTGTAATCCTTATTTTGTGGGTGCTCCCACCTTCTTCCTTTCTGGGGAATTCACTGCAGAAATGAAATGTTCAGTCTATTTATAAATTTCAGTCTCTGTATTAATCCATCCATGTATTTATTAACCCTCCAGGTGGTTGCATTTCACTGTAATG
This sequence comes from Drymodes brunneopygia, assembly GCA_013400955.1. Classification (NCBI taxonomy): domain Eukaryota; kingdom Metazoa; phylum Chordata; class Aves; order Passeriformes; family Petroicidae; genus Drymodes; species Drymodes brunneopygia. The sequence continues at coordinate 288,294 of VZTZ01024259.1, read as the reverse complement.
CAGCTGCTAGTGGGACGTTAATTTTAGCTTTCTCATGGTGGTGCAGCCCACTGTCATCCTGTGGGGCAAATCCTCCCCTAGGAAGGAGGAAGGGAGACTATTTAAGGAGGAGCAATTTGTGAGGGAACAGCTGGAGCTGAAACTGAAGCCAGGTTTGGGAGGAGGAGGCTGGGAAGGAGCTATTTCAGGGCATGGTTTGTCTGGCCACGTTGGTCTTGGGCATGGAGTGTGATCAGCACCAGTTTTGGCACAAGCTGTTTAATGTGTGGCCAATTTTTTTCCATAATTAAACTTCTCCTGCTCTGGGGATACACTGTATTGGTCAAACAGTAAATCCTTGCCCTCAGATTCAGCAGGGCAGCCCAGGCTCCTGTGGAACCCAACATCCCTGGAGTTTTTCAACATCCCTGGAGGTGTTCACCATCCTTGGAAGTGTTCAAGTGTTCATTCCCATCAGGACTGGATGTGGCACTGAGTGCTCTGGTCTGGTTGAGAAGGTGGTGACAGTCAAAGGCTGGGCTCAGTGATCTCAGAGGTCTTTTCCAACCATCCTGTGATTCTGGGAGTGGGGTTTATGTGTGAATCCCATGGGATATATTTGCCTCTCGTCCTTCCCCCTGTAGTTTGTCAAGAGGACACGGAAGATGAGAAGCTTTGTGCTTGTGCTGCTGTTAAATCTGAATGAGTAATTCAATAATGAGTAGCTATCAGTTCATTGCTTTCATATTAAGGAGAAATCCTGTGCTTTTAAAGCCTTTTTATAAGGATTGGATTGTGAGCTGATTTCTAATCTCACACAGATTAACGGGTACTTTAACATAAGGCTTCCTTTTATCATTGCATTCTCTTTTGTTAGAGCAATCACCAACATATGGTTTTGGGGGATTTAACGTCCCAGACACATGGTGACACTCTCTTAGTCCTCTCTGCACATGCAAGTCTAAAAATGGCCTTTTTTTTTTTTTTTTAAGTCCCCAGGATGCTTGTGAATACTTGGCGCTAGAAAAGAAAACAAAAGGCCCAAAATAAACAAAAGACCAATACCAACAGGTTTTGCAAAGGAAGATTTCTAAAAATGTGACTTATTGAGGAGAACATGTGTGTCTGGGCTGTAACATAGAACTTGTTGACATGTTTTGCTAAATTTGCTGAGGTTTTTTTTTTTTTTTAGCAGTTGGAAAAAACTTGTAAAACTGGGGAATGTGTGCAGTGGTTTTCCCTTCTTTCTTAGCTTTGCTGGTTCTTGTTGTGTTCTCCTGAGGCTGACTGGTGGGTGGGTCCCAAATCATCTTGGCATCTTGGGGGGTTCTTGTGCACCCAGCATGGGCACAGCTTCCTTCTTTCATCCCACATCTCTCTGCTTGTTTAGGATGGAGATTTTGTAACTGTGGATTTTCTTTTCCTCCCTATCAGCCTACACAGGGACTAGAGGGAATGGCTTGCTGTGTCCTGCATGCCAGGAGGGAGCAGGGATGCTGCAACCCCTCTTCTCTCAGGTTTTAGGTGTTTTTGGCAGGGTGGAAACAGTAAATCACATTAAGAATGTGTTTAGGGGGCTATGGTGGCATGGGCTGTGCATCTTCACTCCTGAGCAGAGAGGGTTTGTGGTTGTAGGAAAAACCTTCAGGGTTATGGGATGGAACTGGACAGTTGGGGCTGGAGCTGCTTGCAGTTCTCCTCCCTCTGTCCAAAGGATTTTGGTTTCCTCTTTACTATCAAATAGAGGATGAATTGGGCTGTGCAATATTCCAGTTGTTTTTGGAAAAACCAGCTTTTTTTACAGTTACTGTTCATCCTTCCTCTCAGATGTCACTGTGACTGGTGATGTGTGGTATTGAGGAGGAAAAAGGAGAGGAAATGCTACTTGGGGCTAAAGGACAGTGTTGTGTCCCTGGTGCCAGAGCCAGGTAGTGGAGGATGGCAAGGGCTCGCTCGGGATTCATTGTGGCCACGCGTTTCTCAGCTCCCATCAAAGCAGAAGCCACAGAAATATCTCATTTTAGTGTCTTACCATGAGAGAGGAAGCATTTTCTGTCTGAAATAACAGCTGGAGCTGGGACTTGGAGCAACCTGGTGTAGAGGAAGGTGTCCCTGCCCAAGGCAGGGGAATTGTAACGAGATGGTCTTTATGGTCCCTTCCAACTCAAACCATTCTGGGATTCTTGGGTTCATTTTTCTTTTTTTCCCCGTGCACCACCCATTCTGTGCATTTGTTTCTTTATTCTAGCATACATTGGTCCATGTGCAAGCCAAGATTTCTGTGGAAGGTTCCCCACTGACATCCCAAGAGGCCCAGGATGCATCACCCTAAGTCAAGGGATTCCCATGAGGACCCCACTTCTCCCTCCTTTTGCTCAGCTGAGGGGTCCCCTCTGGCTCTGCCCTGAAGTCTTTTGGAGACCCTTCAGGAAAGCATCAGCTGGGGGGACCTTGTGCAGCCAGAGGGGATGGCTGAATTCCAACTTCCATCTCTGGAAGTATTCCAGAATTAGGTCTTCAGTCTTTTTCAGCCTAAACTGTTGCATAGTTCCAGTCTGGAACTGGTGTGAATGGGAATTCCAGATGTGTGAGGGTGAGAAGGTGCCTGCCCACCCAGACCTGCTGTGAGATGGCTCCAAGGGGACCCTTTGCTGGTTGTGGGATCCCTCATATCCCATGGCTGGGAAGTGGTGCCCCTAATCCAGACCTCCTGGAGCTGCTGCCGTGCTGTTTTCAGCAGGCAAATGGGGATGAAGGCACTGCCTGGTGGGTGCCAGAGCTGCTCCCCACATCCAGCACTGGCTGGATCCATCCAAGGAAGGAATGGGGATGCATTCCCTTCCTCCTCTGGCATGCACATATCCCAGAGACTTGGCTGTTGTTTCAAAGCTGCTCTCTGGCTGTTTCAAATTTAGGAGCTGGCTCCTGCAGGCACAGGATGAGTGGCTGTGCCGTGGGGCAGGAATGGGACAGGGCATCTTCAGTGACTGGAGCTGCTCCTCTTGCTCCTCCTCCCACCAGATCCACTGCCCTGTGTATTTCCCCCTCACCTGTGACATCCCTGCTCCTACTTCTGAGTCAGGTCATCAGGAATTGAAGGGCTTGGGGGGAGATATTCTGATACTGTGGGAAGAGAAGCAGTGGTGAGAGCAGCTCTTGCAGAGTCTCAAAATCTGTGACTCACATCCCTGCGTCCCAGATATCTGACCTTGTCCTGTGCTTGCATTCAGGTGGTAAAACCTGCACTTCTGGGCTCAAAAAGTCACATTGGCATGGACCTGGGCAGCACACAAGCACACAGCTCCTGCCTGGGGAGGCACAGGTTGAACTCAGAGCATCAGCATCTGACTTGATTCTTGACCTTTTGTGTGCTCCCTATTGCAAACACGCTTCTCTGCAGGTCTGGGGCAAAGAAATTATAAAATGTGTAGGGTCTGTGCTGAAGGCAATCCCAGTGGAATGGCTTCATCTTTAGCCCAGGTTTGTTTCTTGGTCTTCTCCTCCCTCTGTAAGAGGAGCTGGGAAGATGAATGGATTCACACAGAGGTCTTTGGACAGAAAATGCTGCAGTGAGCACAGAGTGTGGCGTGGGCTTGGTGCTGCGCTGCACTCGGATGGTGCCTCTGAACCTGCACGTAGAAATGTGCTGACACCTGTCAGTGTGGCTTTAAAAGGCACCTGGACAGCTGGAAGTGTAAATGTAGGAAGACTATTCAGTCTCCAGCTTTCAAAGCAGCTCCTTGTCTTTCCCATCTTTCTGTACAAGAGTTCTCATCATGGATTAAACCATTCAATTGTTTTAAACTGACAGGGCAGGTTTAGATGAGATGTTAGGAAGAAATTCTTTGCTCAAGGGATGGTGATGCCCTGGCACAGGTTGCCCACAGAACCTGTGGAAGCCCCTGAATCCCTGGAAGTGTCCAAGGCCAGGTTGGATGGGGCTTGGAGCAACCTGGGACAGTGGAAGATGTCCCTGCCCATGGTGGGGAGTGGAAGGAGATGAGCTTTAAGGTTCCTTCCACCCCAGACCATCCTGGGATTCTGTAGTCCTGCATTACAGCTCCCTGCTCAGGAAATGCATTTGGAAGACTCTTTATTTTTCCCTGACAGTCACAGAGGATTGCAGCTCTTCTTAAGGAGCCCTGACTCCCATCCTGTCATCAGAGCAGGTTTAAAGAGCAGGAAAATGTCTTTGGGTAGGAAAAAATAAATAAAGCTCCACCTGAATATTGAGTTATTTTCTTTTTGGTCAAGAATAGCCTGGAAACAAGAGCTGAGGTGTCTGAGCTGAGTACAGTAATTTATTTGGACTGAGTATAATAATTTATTTTGTGCACACTGTGGAAGCAGAAGGCTGCAGTGTCTTTACCACCCTTCACATGGGAGTAAAGGAGGGAGAGATGGAGGTGGGGATTTTTGCTTTGGAGCATTCTGGACATGGCCAGAACATGTGACCCCCCTATTCATCCTGCATGCAAGGAGCATTTGCCTCACCCATGCAGATGTGGGTGAAGGGAAAATGCTCTGCAGACCCCTCTGCTCTGAGGTTTCCTTGCAAAAGTCTTAGAACAGCTTTTGGGCAGAGGTGGGAATTTATCTGTGTAGGAACAGGGCTCTCCTTAACAGGAGATCTTTGAAAATAAATGCGTATGTTTTTGGTCTGGAAAATACTTTGGTATCCTCAGATCCTGCAGCCAGAAGGGAGCATGCTGATCCTCTGGTCTGGCCAGACAATTGCTCTCCCTCATTCCCGTAGCTGAGCTCCTGCTTTCTGGGTGAGCTGGATTTGATTTCGGCATTTTCCATCATCAACTCCCTGAAATGGGGTCAGCCCTTGCCTGTTACTCTTTCCAGTGGGTGTTGTGCTCCTGTGCCTGGAAATCCTCTCTCCCATGCCTAACCTGGTGCATGTCAGCAGCACGCAGGGATTTTATCCAGAGGTGAAGGCAGCTGCTCAGCGCTGAGGGGGAAGGTTTTTCCTACATGTTTTGCTCTCACCATCCCTTCTCCTGCCCTGTGAAGGGGCAGTGATGGGTGGCAGCATCCCTTCTCCCTGCCTGTTTCCAGTGGGTACCTCTGGATCAGGAGGGAAAATCAATGGATGGAGCTGGGGGTATCCCCAGTGAGAGCCAGCCTGCAGCCCATGGAACACACCAGTTGCACAGACTGCAGCCAGGGCCAGCAGCTTCCCTGTGCCAGGTTGGGTGATAAAGGCCCCCTTGTTAATGCCCGTTGCCTTAAGCTGTGTTTCCACAGCTTTCAGTCTGTTTACCGAGAGTATTCAGACATGTAATTCCACCGGATCTGGCTGCTTATGGGGAAGGCTGGATTATTTGTGAAACACAAATAAGGCCAGAAAACACAAGGGCTGGAGCACTGAAAGGCAGCTCTGCATCACTCTTTTCGGCCCCACTCCCCTGCCTTTTCCCTTTTTTAATTTATTTTTCACCATTTTTAACCCTTTTTCTCTGGTCCACGTGTTCCCTGTTATCCATGTTCTCTCCTGTTGCCCTAAACTGTTTGTGGCTCTGTAGCTGGATTGTTTCCCTCTGGAAGATTGTTTTCCTGCTCCCCTTTCACCTGGAGGGTCCTTTTCCTAGTGGTTTTTTTTTTTTCTTTCATATGGTAAAACCTTGTTTTGAGAAGATCTGGGATTATGTATAATGAGCTCTGGATGCCCTTGAGGAAAGAAATGATCTGTGATGAGTCTGGGGTGCAGAAGCATCCCTTGGCAAACCCTTTCCTGGTGTGGCTGTGGGATTGGTAAAGCTCCTCTTGTCTCAGTGAACTTCTGTGTTCCCAACTCTCCTTTTTGTCCTCCTGGCCATAAAACCATTGGAGAGGCTGGTTTGCACTGGCACCTGTGTGAGCTGACAGCTCTGCATCCATCTGTCCTCACAGGGCACTGCATCTCTGCCTCATCTCCAGTGGAGCCCTTGGGAAAAGCAGCTCTGTAAAGGTAAACGAGTAGTTTGGTTAATTAGAGCTCTCTGGACCTTTTCCAGCTGGATGCCCAGGGAAGCAGGGGACAGCTTGTGTCCTCAAGCCAGGCAGCTGGACCACGGCTCATACCCAGACACTGCAGGGATGGTCAGGCTCTGCAGGGGGGAAAAATAAACCCTAGAGCCTATTTTTTCATAAAAAGGTCTGTAATGATCCTCTCGTGGTCCAGCCTGTCCTTAAAGCACCTTGCAGGAACAATTAAAGCGGTGCTGGTGCAAACTCAGCCATATGTTCATGTGAGCACACAGAGGTGTCCTTCCAATCAGCAGAAGTGTTTGGAGGAACATCTGTGAAGGGGTGGGAGGGATTTCCCAGACCATCAGCACAGCAAGTCCTGCTCCTGTCAGACCCATGCGTGGTCTCCAGAGCCAGAGTCCTCCCGTGGGACCATCTCAGTGAGATGCTGCTCAAAAGGATTTTTAAAAAAGAGCATTTTTCCCATCTGCACGGCTGCTCGGGCCAGTTTGCAAGACAGCCGACGTGCACAGCAACAGCAGGGCCTGACCCTCAGCCAGGGAGCCTTGGTTTTCCTAAGCTGGAAAGAATTGCTTTGGATAAACTCTGCAAAGTCTGGGTTTGTGTCGTGCTGGAGCCGGTGAACAGATGCCCGTTGTTTCATGGAGCTGTGGATGAAAACCTGACAGCTTTCCCTTGGTTTTCATGGATGGGGCTGACGGCTGGGGATGCCCCAGGGATGTGAGCAGCACGGAGCTGGTGTTATTTTAGGGCCATGAAGATGATAAAAGGGCTGGAGCATATCTTAGGAAAGACAAGGAATTAGGACTGTTCAGCCCAGAGAAGAGAAGACTCCAGGGAGACCTTGAAGCCACTTCCAGGGCCTAAAGGGGCTCCAGGAGGGCTGGAGAGGGACTTGGGCAAAGGGACTGAGTGACGGGACAAGAGAGAATGGCTTCCCACAGCCAGAGGGCAGGGTTAGATGTGATATTGGGATGGAATTCCTCCCTGTGAGGGTGGGGAGGCCCTGGCACAGGGTGCGCAGAGAAGCTGTGGCTGCCCCTGGATCCCTGGAAGTGTTTCAGGTTAGGCTGGACAGGGTTTGGAGCAGCCTGGGATAGTGGAAGGTGTCCCTGCCCATGGCAGGGGGTAGAATGAGAAAACATCAGGTCCCTTCCACCCCTTTCTGGGATTCTCTGATTCTGTTTACCTGCTCTGTCATCCATGTCCCTGGGAGGCTGCTGAAATTGGGGAGCTAAGGGAATTCTGTGTGTGCCTTGTCAAACTCCTGCCATTCCCATGTGGTTGCTGTATCCCTTAACCTGTGACCTGCAGGATGCCACATCCTCAGCCTGACAGGGAATTTGTGCTGGGATCATTGCTGGGATCATTGTGGGAAATCCTCTCAGTGTCAAGGCCTATAAAGTGATGCTTTCCAAGTATAAACTCTCATTTTCCAAAAGCCCAGCATTTTTGGGGACTTCTTTGGGTTCCATCCAGACCCACTGTGCTGAGATGTGAGTTTGGGAAACCGGCCCCATAAGCAGGAGAACAATGGGAATCTCTTTGGGCTATGTCTTTTCTAATGGAAAACAGACTTAAGGACTTTGTGTCTTGTTCTGGGGGAATTAAATCAATCTTTGAAGCTGGGTTTGCTCTCTGTCTGACTTTTCAGCAGAGCAATTAATATCCCCCCCATTTTAAATGTATCCTTGGAGAAGAGCATCCACAAGTGCTAAACCATGGATTTAGGGATGATGGATCATCACGGGTGCTTTGGGTTGATGCATTTGGCAATTCTGCCTTTGCTGGTTAGGGCTGAGGCAGGGTGGGGATGGGACTGATCCCACAAAATAACGAGTTCTGAGCTTTGTATTGTCAAACCATCACACAGCTGTGAACTGGTGAATGCCAAACTTTTATCTGCTCAGTCACAAAATCGTGGGCCAATTTGTGAACCATGAGGGAGCAACCCAGACCTCGAGTCTTGCCCTGGCTTGCTCTTAGCCTGGCTGGATGCACAGCTGGATGTCAGCTCACATCCCAAGTGCTAGGAAGTGTTCAAATCCATAAAATGTTTGACAGCAGAGATGTGTTTAGGAAGATGTGAACCCCCAGGTGATGGTCTGCTGCTGGTTTAAATTGTGTAGAGCAGCACGTGAGCTGTGTAACCAGCACAATCTTCAAGCTGCTTACATCCAAGAGACTCCAGATGCTGATAATAAAGCAAATTAGACTCTTAGAGTGGTTTTTTTTTAATGCCCCATATGATGTTTCCAATGGCAATTTATGTTTCAGATTTCCTTGGTAGGACAGTGGTAGGATCTAGAAATATCCAAGGCATCAACTGTGTCTCTGTCTGTCTCCCTTTTCCCATCCAAAGATAATAAGAGCTGCAGGGTTGGCCCTTCCCCCAAAGCTGCAGGGCTTGTGTTGCTTTTCCTTGCATATTTTGGCAGGGAAAAAATAGCCTTGAAGTGTGGTAAAAGACAGAAATACGCTGGAGCATCAGGAATCCAACCAGCCTCTTTGAGGATGGAGTTAGAGAACAGAAAGATTTTTTTTTTTTTCCCTTCCTTTCTAAAGGCGTTACGAGAAAAGCTGTTGGGTTTGGGATGGAGGATCATAAAGCACTTTCCTGATCTGGAGAAATGATTCAAACTGACAGATTTCAAAAGCAAAACAAAACTGGAGAAAAGCTGATATTTTTTTTTTTTTCCAGAACTGCTGCTTGCACAGCTTAAAAACAAAAACCTGCATTTGCTTTGCAGTTTTGCTGACATTATTTCTCAGGCTGCGCATTAATGATTCGAGGGGAGTGGTAACTTCTTGACTATTCCATTGGTTTTTAGACCCATTTTTGCTGCGTGGGGTGGTTGTTTTTTCTTCCCTTTTGTGGCCATTTACAGCAGAGTGGTCGTTGTGCTGATGGGAGGAACTGCCCTTAGGAAGGGGGAGCAGGAGCCTGATTTTGGCTGTCAAGGTGTCCCGGGTGTTGAAAACCCCTTGGGGGGTAAGAAATGTAGGATTTCAGTTCTTTGTGACGTGCTGGTGCCAGGAATCTTTCCGCCTCTTGCACTGGAGGTACAAGCGATTCCAAACTACTGATTTTAGAGCTGATAGTGTCACTCAGCTGTCACACAGAGGGTGTGGAGACACCACTCCCCGAGGTCGGTGCTCCCGGTGTGCCTGTTTTGGGCTCAGCGTGGGTGTTTTGTTGGCTGCCAGCAGTGCCCCTGAGTGCGATTTTTCAAGACACTGATGATGCTGATGATGTTCCACAGCTCCTGCTGCTCCCTGCGAGCCTGGGGGTGCAGCAGCACAGAGCTCAGCCTGTGGGGAATATGGAATGGACTGGCCTGAAGGAGTCCCTTTGCTGGAAGAGTCACTTTGCTGCATTGTTTATTGGATATTCTGGTTTTTTTCCTACAACTGCATTTGTCACCGTGACCCCCGAGTGGCTCCACTCAAGCAGTAAGTGCAGGGATGAACGTCAGATCTTGAAGTGACCAGGAACTCCCTGTTCTCAACAGAAGCAGCTCTGATGTAAACCAGGGCTCTGTTGAGGGTTTTTTGGGAGGGGAAAAAAAAAACAGAGGCAAAGAAGAAATACGTGATGTGTCAGTGATGTCTTAATGGAAAAAAAAAAATTATTTCCAATTGCAAAGTGGAAGGAATCCGGTGCAGAGCATTCTGGGGCACTTCTTGCCTCTCTCTCTCTCTCTCTCTCTCTGTGTTTCAGTTTCCCTGCAAATACCCCTGGTCCAGGTTTTTCTCCCAGGCAGCTCTGAATCGTGCCTGTCTGCGATTTGTCTTTCTGCAGAAGGATGTTTTTGCCAATTTTGAACCAGATCTTCAGTCTCTCAAAGCTGAGGTGGCTTCAGACGCCCACAGGTTTTGTTGGATGCTTTTTTTTTCCCCCCTGGCATGCATGCTTCCAAAAATGAGTGGGAATCCTTCCAGAGATGAGCACTGTAACTCCAACTTTCGGAGAGCTTTTTTCTCCTACTTCTATAGATATTTTCTCTCATTAGTGGTGGCAGAGAGCCTACAGGTATTTATCACAGCATCAGCCATCCAGTTTCTCTGCAGCAGCTCCCAGCCTTTGCATAATGCTGGGAAACTCAGGCAAAAAGTGTAGGAGGTAAATACAGAACAGGGCAGATGAAATAAATAAAAATTAAGAAATCCCTATTGTTTAAAGCACATTTTTTTAACGTAAAGGATGAAAATGAGGCTTCACATGATGACAACTTGTGTTAGTATAAAAACATACCACGATGAGTTGCTGTGCTTCGTATTAAATATTCAAGTGCTTCTTCTTTGCTGCCAGTGTTCAAGTCACGCTCTTGGGGGTGGGGATTTGATAGCAAAGCATCTGTAAAGAGGTTATTGAAGTGCTAAGTTTTCCTCCTTTTGGGTTGAATTGACCAGTTCTGTTCCATGGCTGGTCCCTTCAAAGCAGAGAAAAATCATCGGGGCTGACGCAAGGATGGGGACCCCCATGCTGAGGAAAAATCTGTTGCTTCTAAACTCTTGAGACCAACCAGAAAAAATAGAAAATAATAACAAAAAATAATTTAAAAAATTAAAAAGCACAATGCAAGCAAAATAGGCTTTGTTCCCATTGTTTTCTCCATAAATATTCTGCAGTGCTGAAGCCACCTTGTCATTCTGCTCTTCGGTTTCCACTTGAGCAGAGTTTAGCACGTTGCTGCAGAGAATGAGCCTGTAGTAAATATAATGATTCATCATTCCTCCTGTAGTGAAAAAGGGAGGTGGGGAGTGTCTGTCAAGTTCTCCTGAAGTCCTTGAATCAAATGTTTAGGGATTTTTGAACAACCTCGGAGTTACCAAATAAAAGCATTAATTTGAGTGTCGAGATGATATTTAATTGAAAAGCAACCAAAGGGACAGATTCATTTTTAGGCAACTAGCAAAAAAAAAAGGTATAAATACAAAATAAGTTTAAACTAAAGTAATTGGAAATTAATTGAAATTTAATTTTAATTAGGTGCCTGAAATTGGATCATCTGGATCCCTGGGGTTGCTATCTCTGTCTCTTCCCTTTTTTTTTTTCCCCTCTGTAAGGCAAATGTCAATTAATATTTTAAAAGTGCTTTAAATAACTTCATGTCTGCAACCTATTGCAAGTCAGTGGGACTCAAGTGCTGAAAGGTTTGGGAAGCAGCGGGCAGTTGTAGTTACAGAAGAGCTGCACAGGGGAGGAAGCACTCAGGCCTTTGTGTGTCTGAGGTGCCTGGTGCTCCTTAAAAGCAGGAGGAAAAAGAACTCAATTTTGCCATTCTGCTTTGAAATATCACCTGGACTGGCTTTGTCCTGGCTGCAGAGAAGAGGGTACAGGTCAGCCCTCTTGGAGAAGATCTTGTGTGTTTTTCTCTGGATTTCTGGAGATGCCATGTCTCACTTTTCCTGACATCTCCAGCTGCCATAGCACCTTAAGGCTGGGCAGTGCAGGATCCATCCTTTGCTCCTGGGGGGCTTGGTTTCATGGAATCACAGGCTGGTTTGGGTTGGAAGGGACCCTAAAGACTATTTCATCCCACCCCCTGCCATGGGCAGGGACAATTTCCACTAGACCAGGTCACTCAAAGCCCCATCCAGCCTATCCTTGAGCACTTCCAGGGATGTTTCCACCCTCCTAAGGGTTCTCTTGGGCATCTAGACAGGCTTTGGCTGTCCAAGGTATCCTGCCAGGTGCTGCCTCCCTGTGAAGAACTCCTGGGGCTGGAGGAGACACCTGAGCATTCTACTGAATCCTTTTTGGTCCAGGGAATTCAGGTGACAAAACACCTCTTGAGGCATTGTTGACTCTCCTGGGAGGATTTGGATTCTGCCCCAGGGGACTTCCCTGTGGATCCTGCCCCTGACAAGTGAGGACACAGCTCATACCAGGCCCTGGGCTGGTGGAGGGGTGAGGAATGTCCTCTGTCTAGACAGATGGCTCTGGCTCAGGAAGCAGGAGGTTTTTGGGAACAGCCTCAGCAGCTGCCTCGGGGCAGGGCTCAGGTGCACCCAGCCCCTGCTGTCTCCACACCCAGGCAGTGGGAGGCTCCTTCAGGCAGCCCAGCAGCAAGATGGACAGAGATGCTCCAAAAACAAGAGGGAAAAGACCTGCACCTTCCCCACCTCTGTTGCATGTCTGGCCCGAGTCCCTGTTGCATCCTTCCTGCTTGGGAATGCTGGCAGCATGTCCTGGCTGCTGGCTGAGGATGTGTCCTGATGCTTTGTGACTCCAAGGTGCCTTTGCTCTGCCCAGACAGAGAAGTGGTGCCTGAAAGATGCATCTTTAACGTGCGTGAGGAGCTGTCACTTGGTGCCTTCCACTGCAAACCTTCTTCTTGTGGAAGAAGGTCAGGAAAGAAGGAAAACCAAGGTTTTTTTTGTCTGTGTGGTGCTCTGCGTGGCAGCTGCTGTGTGTCACACGTGCCCCAGCTGGCACATGAGTGCTGGAGGGATGGGAACAACGCGGGGAGGATCTGGCCCGTGATCCCCTCACATGAATTTTGGGGAGTTCTTCCTCCTGCCGTGAGCTCCCAGGCCGAGGCCATGACCTTCCACCTCCGGGAGCTCCAGAGGAGAAGGGTTTCGCTCAGGAAGTTGGAGAGGCTGTGTTATTTATAGAAGAATTATTTGTTTGGACGTGAATAACCTCGGCGTTGGCTGGAGGTCAGCTTCCCTGTCTGCTGCATTCCTGCTCCTTTGCTGCCTGGGGAGATCCTCTTGGATCCCAGGGTGCTTTCCTGGGATGGATCCCTTGCTCTCCACACCTCTGCCCATCCCTGCCACCCTCCTGGGATGTTTCCTCCGTGCTGGCTGTGCCACACCATCCCTGATAATCCCTGATGCTGATGCATGAGCTGGCACACAGCTCAGAAATCCTCTTTAAAAGCATCTCCCATTTGTGTTTTGAGTATTTTGTCCCCCCAAAAAAGGGGATAAACCCCCATTTTTTAGTACAGGCTTATGACAAAGACCCCAGCATGTGTTTAGCTGCATCTTACTCATTTTGCTGGTTTCCCCATTTGAGCTCTGAAGTGAAATCATCCCTCAGCCTTTCACTAATGGAAACTTGGTTTTGGTGCCAAGATAGAGGCAGCAGAACCTGAAACTATTTTTCCAAAGCGCTGGAAACATTGTGCAGCTCCAGCCACCGTAGGGGAGGCAGGATGGAAACAGTCACATCAGGTTGGTTACCGCTGATCCCGGTTTTCCAGAGATAAGGTTTGAGTCCCCTGCATTATTCTGCAACAAAACAGGTTTGGTTGTGTCTTTGCTATAGGAATTTTAGTGTTTAAGCTGAAACATCTTACTTTGGCTGAGTGAAGGACCCTCAGAAGATGAATGGGTTTCTCCTGCACACTTCCCCGAACTCTTTTTCATTGTCAGAGCAATGTAAAGGCTCCTTGGAGTAATGAGGAATCTAACCCTTCATCTTCCTTTTCTTTCTTCCTTTTAAAATCAGGAGAGAGGGCTCATTCCTCCTATTCAACTGAGAGTCCACGTGAAATAAAATCTCCCTGGGTGCAGCGTAGGGTTGGGTAATGTCATGTGCAACACTGATTTAAGCATCTCCTAACAGGCAAATTGAGAACAAATAATTTCTTTTTTGTCTTTTATTTTTTTAAAGAGATGTGTCGTTTGTTTGTGGAGGGTTTGGAAAACCTCTGGAGCTCCTTTGCATGTATCTGCAGTCCTCAGGCATACTTGTCTGACTGTCCTAGCTGCTCAGTTAAAGGTCAAACTCTTGGAGGTTTCCCAGCGTATATCGTCTACCGCGATTATTTTTTCCATATTAAAAAAAATTACTAAATTTCTCAGTAATGTTTAATTATTTTCCAGTTTGTTTAAGCTCTTGTGGAGAGATCTATGTTTGCACTGGTGAACCAGAGCAGTGTGTCCCACTGGAGCTGCCTCCAGCACTGGGGAAGGGCTTTTTTTTTTTTTTTTTTTTTTTTTTTTTAAATTCCTTAAACACGATGTGAATCTTGAGTGCGACGGTCTGACGAGGGGAAATACTGCACCAGAACATTTGCTTGTGGTTTTTGCTCTGCTCTCCCTCCCTTTCCCTGTGCGTGCCTGCAAGAGAGGGAGAGGAAGGGTTTGTGTGGAGGGAGGGGGAGGCACCAGCCAAAATTTTCCAGCGGGGAGCTGCTGGGGCTTGGCACGCCCCATGAGCCAGCTCCTTGCTGGGATATTTAGAGGGAGGTGGAATAGCTCAAACTGGGTTAACTGGGGTGTCTCGACAGGAGCAGCTCTCTCTGCTTCTCTTTTTGTGGCTTTTCCTCTAACCCTCTCTCCCCCCATCACCTCCAGCTGATGTGGAGCTTTCCTTGACCCCAAGTGGTTTTGTGTTTGGGACAGGTGATGAGGAAAAGGGCTGTCACTGTGGGATGGGGAAGGAGGTTCCTGTAGGGAGGGAGGGCACCAGCTCTGGTGACCACCCCAAGGTGGATGGTACCACACGCAGTTCAGCTTGGGCAAGATTAAAGGAAGGGCTGCTTACCTCATTACCCCAAAGATTAATTAGGGCAAGGAGCAGAAGTCGAAGGAATGAACTTTCTAGGACTGACTCATCCACTTTGCTCCTCTCTGGCAGGGCAGAGTGGGTGGGGATGTCCCCAGAGATGCTCCCAAAGCGTGACGGTGTCCTTGGACTTGGAGCAGTGGCTTCACCCCAGCTGCTTGCCTGGTTTCCAGAGCTACAGGATCTGTAGTCAACCTCGTGGCCCTTGGGCTCCAGCAAACTTTGAGGGGCACGGCACCTATGCTTGGCCATGTTTTTGTGGTTGGAATTGATGATCTTAAAGGTCTTTTCCAACCTGAGTAAGTCTATGACTCTATTGTACAGCTCTGGAAGAATCCAGGAAAGTCCCATTCTGTTTTGAGGCATAAGTTTGGGTTTGGTGTCCAAAGGGAGGCAGGGTTTTCTGGTGTGACCCTTTGGGCAGTGCAGGGCCACAGATCTCCCCTTGGCAGTTCCATGCCTGCTGCCTGTTCAAACTGGGCCATCTGCACCTAATTAGGGCAGGGTTATCTTCCAAGAAGCTCGTTCTTGAATGAATTCTGTTGAAAGGTGTGTTCCTTACAGAAGCACTCATTGCAGGTCCTCCCAGGCCATTGCTGGGAAGAGCCTCCAACCAGAGATACCCCATCACCCACCCGGTTATTTAACCTTCATTTCATTCACTTCCCCACTGGGCTACCCCAGCTCTCCCAGCCCCCTCCCTTAAATACCAAAAGAATGAAAACGTCGGGTCTGCCCCCCACCCTGCCCCCATGCCGATTTCCGTGCTCTATAACTGGAGAGCAGTGATGTACCCGCCAAGGAATGCCGGGAACCGCTGCCGTTCGGGATCTTCTCCCGGCCCACGGAAACTCCGCATTCTTGGGCCAGCTTGCGGCACGCCAGCGCATTCCTGCTCCATGAGGTGGAAGCAATACTGGTAGTGTGAGCTGTGATTTCTGCGGCCGGGGTGGGGAAGCGCCGCTTTAAAAAGCCTCTTAATTATATTCTTTCTCAGCAACGCATCGGCGCCGTTTTTAGCCCATTACGAACGCTGCGATTTCTCTCTTAAATCAGCCCGTTTGCTGATTGACCCAGTTCTGCTTCTTGTACTTTTTTTTTTTGCCATTACAAAATGTTCTATTTTCAGGCACTTAGCAGCCCTTGAAGAAGAAGAAGGAGGGGGGGGATAAGGAGCCCAGCCCTGTTTCATCCCCGTCTCCTCGCTCGCCTGTGGATGGCGGCGTCCAGTTCTTCACCTGGAAACACAGACACAAAGCAAGTCCCTGCACAGCCTGGTTGTAGCTGCTGCTTTGGACTTCTCCCTAATTCCCTAATTTCCTGTGCCGGCAGGACGTGCCCTGAACTGTTCTGTGGCTGTCCTGCATCCGTCCCTCACTGTGTCCCTCACAACTGTGCCCTTGGCTCACCAGGGGCAGAAGGGTGCAGCTCCCTCACCCACTGTGCTGGAAAAAACTGGGAGCCCAGGATGGGGAGGAGATGTGGGGGTGCTCATGGAGGCCATGAGGGGCTATGCAAAACCTTCCATCTAAAGAGAAGAGATGAATTGAATTTGCCACGTGAGTGTAGAGGTGGGAGTGAGATTTTCACTTCTCTTTGTGAATTTCTCACAAGGATTTTTTTTCTGGCAAGCATTTGAATGGGCTGCCCAGGGCAGTGGTGGAGTCCCCCTGCCTGGAGGGATTTAAAAACCCTGTGGATGTGGCACTTGGGGGCATGGGTTAGTGATGGGCTTGGCAGTGCTGGGGAAATGGTTGCTCTCGATCTTGGAGTGCTTTTCCAACCTAAATGATTCTGTTAATCATGTGCTCTTCCCTCCACATCTTTTAATAAATTCCCTTGCAGCAAACCCAGGCTTAGGAAAGATGTGGCTGCAGGTTAGGAGAGGACCAGCTGCTGGAGACACTAATCTGGAGGGTGACAGACCTGCTGGGTTTGTGATCAATACCATGGGAGTTGTTTATCATGGGTGTTGTTTATCGTGATTCCTCCCCTTATCCTTAGACCTGTGAGTCTGAGCCCTGCTGTGCCCAGCAGCGACTCACCCTCATTTAAATGCTGATGAACTTGAATGGAAAGTTGATTGGTCTGGTTTGCATATTAAGCAGCAGTTCCTTGGAGGAAGATGTAAGATGTGGCCCTTACCAAAGATGTGGGAAGCCTGGGTCTCTTCAGACAGGGGAATAACACAGTGAATAAAAGATGTCCCCCCTGGGGAATAAATCTGTGTTAGTCCCTGTCAGCAGGTAGTGCTCTGGGAGAAGTGCTTGTGTTTGGTGGAATGATAAAGGAAACTCAGTCATTTAGTTTATCCAGGAGGACACAAGGAATTGATCCATCCATGTATAAATAACTGACGTGGGCGCTCTCAGCGGAGGGCGGTAGCCAGTTTTAGAAACTCAAAGGGTTGGAAATGGATGCTGGAGACATTCAGGCTGGAGATGGGGTTTGGGATTTTAGCTTGTGGTGTGATTAACCTCTGCAGCAGCTTATGAGGGACTTGGGTGGACTCTGCAGGGAGTTTAATTTGGGAATGTCAGCTTCCTGCAGGGTCCCTGGTGGAGACGCTGCAGGCCAGGGTGCAGGGCTCCCCAAATGTAAAATTCTCTTTCCTCCTCTAATTCAGTCAGTTGGAATAAATGACCACAGTCCAGCCCCTCCTGACCCTCTCACTGATGAATCTGTGAATAATCTCACAGTGGGGGTTTTTGGTGGGTTTGTTTTTCATATCTCTGTCTCACCCCAGACCTGCAGCGTTTCTTCCCTGGGCTCCCGCCTTGTCTCAGAATGCACATTCTGGAAATACTGATCCCTTTTCAGGGAGAAGACGGGATGTTCCAGCCTCGTGGCAGGCCCTTAGGTTACCTGGCAGTGGCTGTGATCTCTCTTTACTTCCTCCCTGTGAAGTTCCCTTTATGCAGTGCCTGGAGGGACCTTTCCTGGCGCTCTGAACTCAGCTGTGCATGTTCCAGACAGGTCGCACTCTTTTCCCAAGCAGATCAATAACTGGGCTTTCAGTGGGGGTTTTGATCCCTTCAGCCAAGGAAGACACTCACTCAGAGTAAAAGGTGTTACAGGAGTCATCAAATCACAGAATTGTTTAGGTTGGAAAAAACCCTGCAAGATCATCGAGTCCAACCCAAGGCCACCACTAACCCTTGTCCCCAAGTGCCACAACCACACGGTGACAATGCCCAAGGAGCCTGTCCCAGTGCTGGTCCTGGAAGCAGCAGGCTCACCTGGTGCTGCTGGCACCACCCTCATTCCCTAGGGCCTGCCATTCCCCAGGGATTGCCCCAAGTGGATAAGGGTTGGAGCCAAGCACGTAGGCTCAGCTCACAGGGTTAATCTTGCGCAGTTGCAGCCTTTGTGAGGTGTGAAAAGATAAAACAAAGAAAATCCTGTCAGAAAGGCTCCATCCATCCCCCCTTCCTGGGCTATTCCTGGCCTGCTGTGATACCAGGGTGTATTTTTAGAGCCGTGGTCATGTGTTTGCTGTATCTGATGTGCTGCTGTGCCTCCTGCCCGCCTGGGCACAAGGATGTGGGCTCCACCGACAGGTTCCTGTCCCTGCTCATGGATGGCTGGTTTAAAGAAAGTTAAAAAACAAGACCTTAAAGGGCTCTTAGCAACCTGTTGGGTTTTTTAATTGGCCTGTGAAGACAGAAAAATCCCATTTGTAATAATGCATCCTGCAGTAATGTAGTGTAACCATACAGTGCAATACTTACACTCTGTCTCGTAGATCTTCAGAACAATCTTTTCTTTCAAAACCAGTGTATTTATCCAAATGCATACCTGTAGAATCATAGTTCAGGTTGGAAAAGACCTTTAAGACCATCAAGTCCAACTGCTGCCTTAGGCAACACTGGAAAGTACTCACCTTTAGGTCACAAGTTGTCAACTATTTCCTGTGCATATGTGGATTTAGAAAACTGGAGAATGGGTCCTTCAGCTATTGAGAGGAATCTAAACTGTGCAACTTCCCCAGTTCAGAAAGAATCTCAGTACCCAAATTTGAATAGGCCAGTTATCAAATTGGGTAACATTCTAAAATATTATATGTGTGGGTATATATATATATTTTATATATATATATGTATGTATGTATATGTATATGTGACCTAATTGCTCTCTTATCAAATACATGAAATCCCTGGGATGGACACCCTGTTTTCTCCATGTAGAGTCTTACCTGCAGCTGCTCTCTTACCTGTGCACACACAGACAGATCTTTAGAGCCAGTGAGATCCAATGATGTCAATACAGTGGCTATAAAACAGAATAAATCTGCTCAGAGTGATGGGAAATCATTCACAAATCACTGGGGAGGTCACACATTGCTGCCCTAGACAGGCTTCCCACATGCCAGACAGACAGACAGGAGTAAGACATTTGCTCAGGAATCAGAAATGGGAAGACAGCACCCCAACCTTTGAGTTCTAACTCCTCTAAATCACATTCATATTGACTTGTTTAAAATACGGTGCAGGCAAAATCTGTTTCTCAAGAGTGACTTATGCTGGAGTTAAAAAACAGAAAGCAAATTTTGTCTGCCAGCCAAGGAAAACTTGGATTGGCTATTAAACCCCGGATTTTGTTGGCTAGCATTGTATCTGATTACATGAAAGTGTGGGAGCTAATGCTTTCTAAAGCCATTTTTCCAGCCTTTCTGATGCTCTGTCGTATCACCTACTGTAGCTGTTGGGCAAGACTCCCCTCCCCACCAGCCCTGCACCTTCCAAACAAGCCCTCATGCCTCAGGAAGCTCAGGAAAAACACTTTTTGTCCTACTTGTTTGTTTTTAAGTAAACAGTGCTGTCTGTGTTGTTCTAGACAAAGGATCTTTAAAACAATTTCACTGAACTGCAAAGGAGGGGGAGAAACTTGTTGGCTGTAAATTTCCAACTGGCTTCAGCTGCCAGAGGTGAGAAAGTGTCCCAGCAGGTGTGAATTATCCTGTTTTTGTTGAACAATGGGGAGCTGGAGCCACAGTCCAGCTCAGCCCAGGAGGATCTCTGCACCTCTGTGTGGAGTGGAGCTTGACTTCACCTTTGCAGAAGATCCATGGGAAGAGGTTCAGGGATTGTTTAGCTTGGAGAAGGTTCCAGGGAGACCTTGGAGCCCCTTCCAGGGCCTAAAGGGGCTCCAGGAGAGCTGGAGGGGGACTTGGGAGAAAGGCCTGGGATGACAGGACACAGGGAATGGCTTCCTGCTGCCAGAGAGCAGGGATAGATGAGATAGTGGGCAGAAATTCTTCCTGTGAGGATGGGGAGGCCCTGGCACAGGGTGCCCAGAGAAGCTGTGGCTGCCCCTGGATCCCTGGAAGTGTCCAAGGCCAGGTTGGACAGGGCTTGGAGCAGCCTGGGATAGTGGAAGGTGTCCCTACCCGTGGCAGGGGGTGGAATGAAATCCAACCATTCAATCCATACCATTCTGTGATTCTGTGATGCTGCTGCTTTGTAGGGGCAGCACCAGTTGATGTGTGCAGGACCCTCAAGAAGAACAAGTGATGGAGATGTCCCTTGAACTGGTTAACTTTGAATTTTCTGAATGAGTGTTTTTACCTTTATGTTGTTTGTAAAGTTACTGAAAATATCTCCTATACAGAGCCCTGGAAAGAGCATCGAGGTGACCTCTCTGTCTTTCTGCACTGGTGGTGTTGGGCCTGTTTGGACACATTTGTCTTCTCTCTCTTAAACTCTTCCTGTGAAGAAGATTGTCCTGCCTCCTTGGTGCAGGCCTTGGGTGCCCTTATTGCAAACAAATTTTCCCTGATATATGAAACCTATGATCCTTCCACCACTTTGCCCTGAGCCCTCATTTTCTGGAAGCCAAGCTGCCATTGCAAGAGCAGGGAAAGTCCCTGAGAGCTGTGGTTTCTGCAGGACACCTGGGGCTGTGGGTGGGAGGGTGAGGGTGCTGCACTTCTCTGCCTGAACTGGAAATAATCCTGTGGGAGCTCTGAATTTCACTCCCATAGTGAAATAGTTGCCTTGCTCTCCTGTGTGACAACACACTTGGCAACAGGGAGGTCTGGGCCAAAGCACAGGTTTTGTTTTGCTGCAGTTTTGCAGTGAGGATGATGAAGATCCATGACACACCTTGCTGGAGGTCACCAGCATTCAGATGGCTGAGATGGTGATAGCTGGGGAGAATTAGGAAAGTTTGATTTGATACTGTGAACATGCTGTTTATTTTGGGAAATTCAACAACAAGCCGAGATGTTTGATTATCCAGTTTGTCCCCTGGGCTGGGATTTGTTGGTGGAATACAGGTTTCATCAAGGAGGTGCTACAGGCAAAACCTGAGATCAAAAGCAAGTTGCTGGTCGCTGAGGATCTGTGTTTTCACACAGTGACAGAGGTATTTGCTGCCTTCTTCCCTGCCTGTCCTCTGCCAGCACTGAGGGTTTTCTTGAGCTCTGGATGTGCAGGTGATGTGATTCTCTGAGATGGAGTGGGGTTGGTGGTGGGTTTCTCTTGGTGTGATGTGTGTGGCCAGTGTTGAACCAGAGCCTAGTTTTGGGCAGTGCAAGGCAGCTCCAGCTCTCCAGAGCTCTGTGATGATCAGGGTGGGGTCTGTGTGTTCTGCACTGAGAGGGGGACACTGACCTGGTGGGCTTGGTTTGGACATCCCTAAAAAACTGGTCAATCAGATGGGTCCTGTCTCCCCACATCAGCTCAAAGGGCACAGCACTATCATGAAACAAATGTTTTTAGGGTGTACAGAATCGAGGCTCTGATTCAAATGTGCAGCAAGGTTCACTCTCCTGTTGCTGGCTCTCGGGTGAGGTTTTGGTGCCTGTTGGTGTTGAAGTTTCATGGGAGTTATTGCCACAGCTTTGATCCCTGTAGTGGGCTGCAATCATCTCCCCAGAGCTTGGGGTTTTTTTGCTTTCCCTTTAAGACCTCACCCCATGTTCTGTGAAGGTGCCCAGGGCATGAGAATAGCCACAAAGATTGTGAAACAGGCCAGGAAGAAATGACAAACACGTCCTTACTCAGCATCACACGTTGGCTGATCAGATGCTGCTGCTCGTGTCAGCAGCCTCAGCTTCTCACAGAACTTTGGGAAAATTTGCCTGGCAAAGACACCCAGAAAGTCCCCAGCATCAGACTGCAGCAAGGGTCACACACTGGCACAGCTGCCCAGGGCACTGGGGGAGTCACCACCCCTGGAGGGGTTTAAAAGATGTGTGGATGTGGTTTAACGGTGGCCTTGTCAGTGCTGGGTTAATGGCTGGACTGAATCTTAAGGATCTTTTCAAACCTAAATGATCCTTTAGGAGGAGGCTGGAAGATAAACCCCAGTGTGAAAGGCTGGGAGACTTCTGGGGGAGAAACAGCACAGGGAAGTCACAGCCCCATTCACCTGGATAATCCCAGAGGAGTTAAACTTCCCTGTTCAGGAGGAGGAGGTGGGTCTGGGTCTCCTCACCCCACCTGGAGCAGCCCACTTTGGAGGGCACTGCTATGGGAAAGGCACTGCAGAAGTGCTCTGATGTTCCCAATGAATAATGCAGGAGTGCTGAGCAAGCAGTACAGGATTTGGGAAGATGTTTTATCTTTAGAAACAAGGACGCTTCATTAATCTCCCTGAATAATGCCAAGCCATAAATTATATTGGTAATAGACATATCTACGTAATGAAAAGTAGCTTCACTTGGTCTTTACATGAAGAGAGGCTGGAAGCAACTGTGGTTTCAGGCAGCCCCATCAGAAATTGTGTGCTGAGAGTCAGGGATGGAAGGACCCAGCTGTGTCCAGAGCCACCTTTGTGTCCTGCCACATCATGGCCTGTGTCTCTTCCACAGCATCATGGAAAATGAAAAGCAAACAAAAAAAAAAAAGGTCAAGAAAATGGCTGGGACTTGCAGGCAACTTGCCTTGCTTCCAGCATCCGAAAATATTAAAACCAGCAGCCCATGAAGTCCAGACCACAACAGAATTTAGAGGCTGTGGTGCAAGTATCCAGGAAACTGGGTTTGTATGGTAAGGCCACAGATCTGTAACCCAGTAATCCCCAGCACTGGGAGAGCTGGGAGTGGGTTTGCACTGCAGTGTGGTGAAGTTGTTTGGCCAGGCTGGAGAAACAGACCTTTTATTTCAAGAGCTGGGGGGGAAGAAAAACCTCCTTGAATGCAAACTTTGCACAGGAGGCAGCAGCTTCTGGGCCTTTGGGTACTTCTGATTCAAAGGATTTACCCAGAGAGTGCCTCAAACAAAATAAAAGTAGAAGTGTTTTCAGAGGTTGTTTTGTTTTCTTTCAACATTTGAATGCTGTTTTCCTCTCTCAAATCCCAAACCACCCACGTCCCTTTGCTACTTTTGCATTCCTGTCTTTGGGTAGGTGGATTTTGGTCCATGGCTGGAAGGGATGAGTGGCTGCAAGAGCAATTTTGGCTGATGGGTACCTATGTTAACCTGGGCAGGGAGGCTGCTTCCCAATCCCATCAGCAGTGGAACACCAGTGGTGGGTGACACCGTGGCCAAGCAATCCAGGGGACCTCCTGGATGTCACCCACCTGGAGGCAGATCTGAGTCACAAGAGAGATGATTCTCCACTGCCTTGTTCCTTGCACTAGTGATAGATGGACTGGCTGGGGATGGGGGGATTGCTTTTTAAACCCAATTCTGATTTGTTTGGTGTGGTGGAAAATCATTGGGATACGGGGCAGTGGGAGATGTTAAGGAGGACAGCAGGGCTGGAAGAGCTCTGACTTTGCCACTCATCTTCCACTAACAAGGTGTTCTGCCACACCTGCTAATGGTGCAGGAAGCTTCAAACTCCTGTCAAAATTACTTGAAAGAGAGGAAAGGCCAGGCTGAGGATAAAGGGAATGCTGGCAAGCTCCATGGCTTTTGCAGCTGGATATGTCCATCCCTGTCAACTCCTGCAAGGAGGAGCTGCGTATGCTGAGCTCTTGGTATGGTGGAGGAGAAAAGACACTTGGAAGTCATGCAGGGAGTGAAAGTCCTCTGGGATACTGGGAGAAAATAAATGCTATTCTATTCTATTCTATTCCATTCCATTCCATTCCATTCCATTCCATTCCATTCCGTTCTATTCTGTTCTATTCTACTCCACTCTATCTTGTGTTCAGCATCCTGATCCTGTTCAGGTCACAGACACAGAGGGGCAGGAGAGGGACAGAGGTAGTGCCAGCACTGGGGTTCAGCAGCTCCCTGGCAGCTGCATCCCAGGGAGAGCAGCGAGATGCTTCTCCCAGCCTTTGTGCCGCTGCCCCTGGAGCCGATCAGGTTTCACCCCGAAATAACTTCCTTCTGCAAACACTGGTGGCTGTTATAAGGTCTGAAAGCTGAGCATGGCCTCACATTGGTTGCTTTATCAAGCCAGGAATTTACTGCAACTCTGATCTCTCCCCAAAAGCTGTTTTCCAAGTTTTTCCCAGGGGTTTGTGGTGTGAGTGGGAAGCCAGGGCTTCTCACCACCTTCCCCAGCTCCTCCCTGTGCTGCTGTGAGCTGGTCCTGCTGAAGCTGGGGTGCTTTTATGCTCTGAGCCAATTGTCAGCATCTGATGGAGAAGCATCTCTGGGAATAACACTCCCTCCTGCTGTGTTTCCATACAAAACCCTCAGTGTTTACTTTGCAGCTTTCCTTGTCGCACTGCCCCACACTGAGAGTTGCAGTTTGTTGTCCAGTGTCTGTATGTGCATATTCCACAGTGGCAAGGGGGCTGTGGAAAGTGGCAGGGCAGGGAATTTGTTCCTGGTGCCCAATTTTCTGCCTGTAACAAGTCCCTTGCTGTGCTGCTGCTTGTGAAGTGGCCCAGAGGAGGAGCAGAGGCTTTGCAAGCATTACCTGTGTGAGTGCCTGTCTTTAACCGAGTGCCAGAGAGCTGCAGCCTCTGATTTCCCTCTGTTTAAGACATTTCCCTTCCTAATACCAGGAGGAGACACAGTGGGAAGGTGGAGGAGGCAGAGGATGTAAAACCCAAAATCCTGAATTTTGCCTTCATACCACACAAAGAGAACTGGAAACCTGGAGTGCCTGAGCAGCTGCAGGAATCCTTTTGAGCTGGGAGCTTCACTTTTCCAGTGGAGAACTGGGATGCAAACCTCCCCCTGCCACGGAGGTTGCAGGTGTAGTGCTGAGTGGGATGATGCTGCTGCTGTATGATGACACAGTTAAGGCTTTCCCAGGCTCTTCTGTGCTGGCTGGGTGCAGTTTGCACCACTCCAGACACTGCTGGAGGTGTTCAGCAATCAGGTCTTTCTGCAGGATTTGCCTGCAGCAGAACCCAGCTGCATGGAATTGCTTGAGGATGGAATGGAATGAAATAGAATAGAACAGAACAGATTATTTCAGTTGGAAGGACAAAGAGTAATGGCTTTAAAGTAAAAGAGGTTTGGATTAGATAATAAGAATTTCTTCATAATGAGGTTGATGGGGCACTGGATCAGCTTGCTCAGAGAAGCTGTGACTGCCCCATCCCTGGAAATGTCCAAGGCCAGGTTGGATGGGGCTTGGAGCAATCTGGGATAGTGGAAGGTGCCCCTGCCCATGGCAGGGAATGGACCTGGATGGTCTTTAATGTCCCTTCCAACCCAAATCAGTGTGTGAATCTGTGATTTCTTTACCAAGTTGGTGGTCACACACTGGGACAGGCTTCCCAGAGAGGTGACTGATGCCCCAAACCTGTCAGTGTTGAGAAGGCAGTTGGACAATGCCCTTAACAATATTCTTTTAATTTTGGTCATCCCTGAATGGATCAGGCTGTTGGACCCCAGCCAGCGTTGTCTATCTCCCCGAATTTACTGGATTTCTGCACATTTATTGCTGTGTTGCTGTTAGCTGGCTCGGAGCCACTTGAGGCTCCAATTAGCTGGAATCAGTAGCCTGGAGGGTAAGAGAGGGGTCGTCAGCTTCCAGAAATCCTGTCACTCTGCCTGTTCATCTCTTCTGAGCAGTGGAGGTTGAATCCTTCCGTATGAGTAACTGCAATGTGCTGCTGCTCTTCAGGGGAAAACAAGATGCAGGGGAGGGAATTTTCTTCTGCAGGGAGGGCTGTTCCTCCTGCTCCCTCCACACAAATACAAGGTTTTTTCATTTTGTTGGAAGTTTTTTCTTCCCAAATATTAGGGAATTCGGTGAAGAAAATGAAATCTCAAATTCTTCTTGTGGCTTTTTTGATAGTTGAAAATGGACATTGTGGCCAGACAAGAGGAGGAGGAGGATTTTGGTTTTGCATTAGTGAGGAAAGTTTTTCATGTTCCAAGCACTAAGAAGTGTCAAACGCATCTTTGCTCAGAGCTGGGACAGGAGTTGGGTTCCTCAGCATAATTATGGTGCCTTTGACGGGAAAATGTAAGTGCTAGGACTGGTGGTTTTGTCCTTTAAGTTCAGTGTCCACATTGTCCCAAGTCTTGAGTTCTCAGTGGAAAGGGATCATGGAAACCTTCCCAGTGAAAAACCTGTGACTGGGACACATCGTTTCAGCCCCCCCAAACGAATCCTTGCAGCTCCTGGGATGTTTTTGTGCAATATCAATAAAAACTGGGCGAACAGTGGTTTTATTCTGAAGGAACAACGTCGCTCTTTGTTTTGAGGTCCTGCAGGGCTTCGTGGGTATATGAGAAACAGAATGTGAGGCTGGTTATAAAGGAAAGACAAGGCAGCTGCTGCGGGCAGCACTGTGAATTCCACAGGGAAAGGTGAATTACCTAGGGAAAGGCGTGTTTTAACCCGGTGTTCCTGCCTTATGAGTGCTTGTACAGCTGGGAAAGACACGGAGTCAGCTGAGTGTTGCTGCTCTGGTACAGACTGGGGAGAGCCAGCTCTTTGTGTCTTTTTTTTTTTTTTTTTTGTGGGGGTTTCCTGTAAAAGAGGAGTTTCACTTCGCTTTGAATGTCTCTGTTGTAGATGCAGAGATTTTCCCGTCCTCCCTGACTCAGCCCCAGCTCTCCCCTCCCTCCTCTTTGACGTTGGCACTTCAGGGCAGGATCAAAGCGGGTGAAATTAGAAAGTCTCCTCCTCGCAGTGACTCATCACTGGCTTTGGTCAAGTGCTTTGCTCTGGGTGATGTGAGCAGCAGAAAGGGGAGGGGAGGGATGTCTGCATCCCCTAATTCCTCCTGGGAATTTACCCCAGCATGGGGGTGAAGCTGCTTGTCCTCACTTCACAGCCCAGCTAGTGTAGTTTTTGTTCATCGTACCTTAAAGCCAAAGCAAAATGGGTCAGCTTTTACCCAGGCAGGAAATCCTGTCAAATCTGAGATCTGATCAGATCCATTAAGCCACTTTTTCTTTCGTTTACTGCAGATAATTTGAAGCAATGAGCAACCAGGTGTTTCCCCAGGCTCCCGCAGGGCAGAGAGTTGTGGCCAGCCAAAGCCAGGGCTTGATTTTAACACCTCAAGCATTGCACAGAAATTTTCTTCTTTGAAGTCTTGGGTGTGTTTTCTCTGTGAGGGGCTTGGCAGCATGACAGGCTCTTGCCCTTCCAGCAGTGGGGTGCATGCAGCAAGGGGGGCTCCCCTGTATGGATGATTTCTGGTGTCTAACACTGATTTTCAGCAATGTGCTCCACGTCCTGGAGCTCCTGGAGGTTCATAACAAAGCTGAGAACTGGCTCAGCTGAACCACAACCTTCCTTATCTTTAAAAAAATAATAATTTTGATAGAGCTGCATGAGCTTTGCGCAACTTGGATTTGTACAAAGAGGCCAGTTGGTCCTGGAAGAGGCTACCTGGAACCATTCTTCCCACCTGTCTCAGAAAATCATAAAAAGAAGAAGAATCAGTGCTTTTGTGGCTGGTAGATGCACAGATCAAACCTGTTAGCTCACCCTGCCTGCATCCTCCCAAGCAGTCTGGGATGCCTTTGCTGGGGCATGGAGGATACATGTTTATCCCAAGAGATGGATCCAGCATCCATCCCAAAAGCTGAGCTGTGCCCCTGGCTTGGTGGGGTTGCCCACAGCCTTGCTGTGATCTCAGGGCTTATCCACGTGCAGCTTTGGCTGGGAGCACCCATATGGTCACCCCAGCCAGCAGCATTTTGATGCAGCATTTTGCTAATTGCTGTTTTCCACAATTGTGACAGTGACTTTCATTCATAGCACTTAGATGTGTACAAAAGCAAAACTTTCCTCAAAACTCCCTTTTTCTCCAGGCATCGCTTAATATGTGAAAATTACACTATTGGCCCGTGTGGTTCCAGCATTTATTTTTATTTTTACCATTTCCATGTCTGCTGTGGGAAAGGAAGCAACGGTGGCAGCCCTCAGCATCCAAAGATAGGAACCACTTTGTTTTAAACTTTGCTTTGGCCATGTTGAATTTTGCTGAGCACGTCTTGGCCGAGCTCCAGGGTTGCTGGACCAAGCCCACCATATTCAGAGAGAAGTGAATAATTACTACTTTGTGGTGGCAACACGGGGAGGAAGGAAAAAAACTGTTTGCAAAGTGCTTTGAAGATAATGACACCCCCCAACTTGACGAGTGGCAGCGGTGCAGAACATCCTCTAGATAGCTCGTTAATGCCCGCTGATTAGAGGGGCAGACAAGGAGCACTGTTCCCAACAGTGCCTGCTCTGGACTTCCTTTAAGGAGGGAGTGGTGAAAGGGAGGGCTCAGCCAAAAATAAACGAGCATCTCAAAGGCAGATGGTCCTATTCACAGGCCTAAAATTACACCAGCGGAGGGCCAGGCAGGATGAAAGGAATTAGCATCTGGTGGCGAAGGGAGGGCAGTGTCACCGAGGGTGGGTGACCAGATGGCCTGGGCGCAGTCGGATGTCCTCCTGCAGGCAGTTGCAGCCTTTCCCCACTTGCAGACCTCAATATATTATTTTTATAGTTGGTTTTGGTTGGTTTTTTTTCCCCCCCTGGGGAGGTGCAGATTCCTCCGGAGCAAATGTAGGCTCACTGGCAGGAGGCTCAAGTCTCCCGGTTCCCTTTTATGGACCTGTTCACACCCTGCTCCTGCAGCCACTGCAGGACAGAGGGAGCGAGTGCTGAGCAGCCTCCAGCTCAGGCTGGAATCTTGCAAAAGCACAGCTCTGGGGATAATCCCAGGGACAGGCACATCCAGCCTGAAGGGAAGTCCACAAAGCACCCAGTTTCCAAATGAATGGGAAGCTGCTCACCTGATTTCTTCTTGTGAGAGAGGATTCTCTTCCTGGATGAAGTGAGGTGCAGTGGCCTCACAGCTGGTTGTGACCACTCTTTGCTGCTTGGGGTACTGTCCTGCTGCATCCCAGATGGATTACAGAATCACCAGGTTGCTCCAAGCCCTGTCCAACCTGACCTGAAACACTTCCAGGGTTCCAGGGGCAGCCACAGCTTCTCTAGGCACCCTTTGTCAGGGCCTCACCATGCTCACAGGGAAGAATTTTTTCCCCATATCCAATCTAGCCCTGCTCCTGGCAGTGGGAAGCCATTGTCTGTGTCCTGTCACTCCATCCCTTGTCCCCAGTCCCTCTCCAGCTCTTCTAGAGCCCCTTTTGGCCCTGGAAAGGGCTCTGAGGTCTCCCTGGAGTCTTCACTTCTCCAGGGGAGCACCCCCAGCTCTCCCAGCCTGGCTCCAGAGCAGAGGGGCTCCAGCCCTCAGAGCAGCTCCGTGGCCTCCTCTAGACTCATTTCAGCAGCNGGGGTGAGGGGTTTGCCTTGCTACGTAGCCACATTTATTTTTATTTTACTTTTTGAGCTGGTATTCCAGGAAAGCCCATTAAAAGCTGGCAGCCTGCTGCTGGTGGGGGGTGCAGCTTGCCAGAGCCAAGTGTGATGCAGGGTTGGGGATGACTGATGGTGCGAGGTGTTGGTGGGAAGGAGGGGAAAAGGGGGATGTTCTCACTCCACTGAACTTCCTTCCTTTGTGTTTCCTATTNAAGCCGAGGGAGCCGCGCTGATGCTGCTGCTTTTGCAGCCCTTCCAAGCTCCCATTTAATTGTGGATGATTTCATCCCGGCCCTTTTCATGCTGGAGCCAGTGGCCTGCGTCATGCAGCAGTGAATTTAGGCAGATTTTTATTTGCATGTGAGTCACTGAGCTTTTCCAGCTGAATGTCACCAACTTGGAATTTTTGTCTGATTTTGTTGTTGTTTTTGTCTCTTGGTGTTTTTCCACCGGGCTTTTCTCCCTGNATTCTTGTCCTTCTTATTTTGGGGATCCCAGAGCTGGGTGCCAGACTCCAGGTGGGATCTCACCATTGTGGATCAGAGGCATGACGGTCACCAGGTGATCCCCAGAGCAGCACTTTGGAGGGTGCAGAGGTGACAACTCTTGTTTTCAGTTTTGTTTTCCCTTTTTAGATGGAGCATCAAAAGCCTTTTGAGAACTGTGCTGTGACTCGCAATCCAGGTTAAAATGACCTTTTTCAGTTTATTCTTCCTCCTGGCATTGTTATTTTTGGCTTGAAGGAGGGCAGTGACCTGGTTCATGGCACAGCCCCACGGAAGGGCTGTGTCGAAGGGGTGGGATGCAGAGCCTGGTGCTCAACCTGGCATAAGGGGAACCCCTGGCATCCCATTCCCTGTGGGTTGCTCCAAGTGCATTCCTATAACGTGACTTCAGACAGTATTTGAAAACTCATAAAGTTTAAAGCACTGTTGCAATGCAAGAGCAGACCTGAGAACCGAGATTTAAATCCCTCCCCGCGTATACGGGGGATTTGGGGAGGGACTGGATTTGCTCCAGGNCAGAAAAAATAGGAAAAGACTAAATGGGAGTTTGAGTTGGCAGTGCAAAAGGACGGGATTAGGAATGTTCGGGGTGAGGGGGGGAAAAAGGATGCTTTATGTCGCTGGGAGGGAAGGACCAGAGCCAAGTCAAATTGAGGGCTCTAATTTGGGAGCGGTGTTATTACAGGTCAGAGGGAGTCAGTTACTGGCTAAATTGGGAGAGCTGTCACATGCCAGGGCTGGAAATGCTGCTCACATGGCTGGGGCACACAGGCTCCTGGGCAACTCGGTTTGATTTTGTTGACAACATTTACATAAAAAAAATTAAAAAAAAAAAACAAACTTGTTTATTTTCCCTCAAATATAGGCTCCGTAGCAGTGTCCCTCTGCCTCTGCTGCTGGCTCATCCCGGCCCTTGCTGCCCTTTGCACAGAGAAGTTTATAAATAGAGCAACTCCTCCATTATGTGCAGCTTCAGTCTCTTTATTTTTATACTGGAATCTGTTCAATGATTAACAGTTTAAACCATGTGCTGTATATCAATACCTTGCATACCCTTCATAACTTATTTTTAGTATTATTTTTCCCCCTTCTAAATCCTTTATCCATTTTAGGCAACACCGTTGTGACATTCAGATAATTTTTTATATATTTACTTTAGCCTTTGAAGGAACTTATCTGCATTTCAATTAAGCTTTTGGTAAAAGGCTTTTTGCAAGTGAAATTAAGAAGTCAGAGGAGTATTTCCTCCGTGCCTGTGGTTGTGCCTGTAGTCTCCTTACTGAAAGTCAGGAAGATTCGGGAGTTTTTATGGATTAGGCTCAAAGAAGAGATACAGAAATTGCATGTTTCATTTCTTTAGCTTCCTGCATCCTAGGAAATTCCACTAAAAATCTGGATTTGAGGGTGTGTGGAGGCATGTGAGCAATATAACCCTGGTGTAAGTGAAAGCAGGCAGTGAACTCATTTCCCACCTGTACCCCAGGTCCCAGAAGCAGCAAAAGCAGCAGCGTTTTCCCGTGGCTGAGCTCACGGGCTCCAGGGAGTGATGGGACTTCTGGAAGCAATCTGCAGCCCCTGTTTAATTATGCTTTTAATCCTTGCTGACCCATCCTGGGCTCCTCAGGCCGGCTGAGCTCAGCTGGCTTTGCACAGCAGCCAACAAAAGCCACTTGACCCAGGGTCTCGTCGGGATATCTTTGTCCATCAGACCTGGCACGGCTGCTCTGATATTCCTGTCTCCTCACTGCATGCACAAGTGCTGATGGATTCTCCTCTGCTGTCCACAAGGAACATCGTTTCAGTGTCATTTCTGCCTCCAGAGCCTTCTCCACCCACCCATGGATGGTGCTCCTGCTTTCTCCTGCTCTCCTGCCCCAGTGGACACAGATGGAGGAACGCCTCACTTGACAGTGTCCACAGTGTTGATGGGGCTTTTGCATCTTTGCATGCTCTCTGTGGTCAGGTGGGCACTTCCCAAAGCCCATCCTCCCCATCTGAGGTTTGGGAGCAGGATGCCCATGATGCCCAGGAGCTTGGGTGCTCCAGTGAGTAAAGGGAAATTGGCACTGGGCATCCTTGTCCAGTGTCAGGTTGGCTTCAATCTCAGGACAGCTTTTGTAGGAAGTTGGTTGGTTTGTCTGCCAAGCATCTGTCTTCCTCCTGACCTTGGGGTGAGAAGCAGGAGGTGGCACCTCAGCCTTGTTGCCCTGGCTCTGAGCTGTCATTTGTGACACTGAACCATTCCCTCATTTCTCTGTCTGAGCAACGAGCACTTGTTGGATTTCCACTCTTGTTTCCCACCCGTTGGCACTGCTGCCACCAACGTAGACATCACTCCACGCTGGCTGGACTGTGGCTTGTGAAATCAGTGAAGCAAATTCCTCTCTCCCAAGGTGTTCTCTGTGCCAGTGCTGGCCACGTTGTGTTGAGAAGCTCAAATGCCATCATTCATGTGGTGTAGATTCCCCTGGCACCCGTGGGGCTTTTGATAAGGTTTCCCAGCGTGTCATCTTTGCTCTGAGTCAGTGAAATGCTCTCAGCATTGGAAATCTCTGCACTAAATTAAAGTCCTGTTGCTAGGGAGTGTTGTGATAATACAGGGTATTATGCTCCGTAGCAAAAGTGTGCAACAGTACAGCCTAGAAAACAAATCCATAAAACCTCCCGTCGGAGGCACAGTGTGAAAATCGAGTGTACTTCAGCTCAGTATTAAATATGTCATGGAAAAAGGCTCCCTCTCCTCCTGAATTTCCTGAAAGTCTGCTTTGGGCTGAAAACTGTAGTGGCTGGAGCCAATTTAGAGAAGGAAAAATCCCTGCTCTTGTTGCTGTCTGCAGAAGCTCCTTAATGATCGTGCCATGCAATTCTCCAGTGCTAAAAATACATCACTTCTGGGTTTGTACAAACAGCCTCCTAATGACTGGAGCTCTGGCAAGCTCAGGAGGCAGAGGGGGAAAATAGTGGCAAAAATATGAATATCTTACTCATTTCTACTCATGGTGGAGCTGGGCTCTTCTGTCTTTGTGGATCTCAGCTGGAATTAAGGGATATTTGGGTGAGAGATATTCCATTCTGTTCTGCATCTGACTGAAATAATGGGCATTCTGCTCCCATTTTGAGTTTACAAGTTGGGTGGAGGGTGCTGAACTCCCTGCCCTACTGCTCTCTCTGCTGGTGGGGTTTCATCAGTCTGCTTGGGGTGACAGGATGGGAAGATCTGATCGAGGGTACAGTGCTGAAATTCCAAACTCCTGCTAACACTTGATGGGGCTGCTGTTGCTTTGGAGAGCACAATGGAGTGGGGAGCTGCCAGTGACAGACAGCTGAACTCGCTGCCCAAGGAGAGCTGCCTTTAAAAGGACAACAAGTCAAGTAGGGCTCGTGTCTTACCCCACACAGGGGTTTTGGAGAGGGGAGCAGGGAGTTGTTTGCTTTTTATTTCCCCAGAATTTGCATGTTGTACTCTCACCTGCTCCTTGCCTGGCGTCCCAAGAAGAATTGTGAGAAATTGCTGAAAGAGTTGCTCAGAGAAGCTGTGGCTGCCCCATCCATGAAGTGTTTAAGGCCAGGTTGGAAAGGGCTTGAACCAGCCTGGTCTAGTGGAAGGTGTTCTTGGCCATGTCAGGGTCGTTGGAACTGGGTGATCTTGAAGGTCCCTTCCAAACCAAACTATTCCAGAATTCCATGAAACTGGCTGTTCTTCCAAAATGAACTGCAGTAGCCCATGTGTCTCTTGCCACCCAGCTGTGCTGACAAACCCACCCCTCCTGCCTCAGCCCTGGGTGGTGAAGGACTCCCCTGTTGCATGCAGGGGAATGCTGGGATCTCTTGCAGGAAGGTTGTGTATTTGGAACAGAATTGGTTTTGGTGGCTAAATATTCACTGCTGCATTTAACAAGGAATGCTGTGTAGTTGGTTTACATGGAGCTTCTTAATCTCGGTAATTAGGAATGGAGGAGATGCTCCTTCCTGAATTCTTCTGCGCTCTTGTCAGTGCTGAACCACAGAATCACAGATCAGTTTGGGTTGGAAGGCACCTTAAAGATCAGCTCATTCCACCCCCTTGCCATGGACAGGGACACCTTCCACTAGACCAGGTTGCTCCAAGTCCCGTCCAACCTGGCCTTAAATCCTGCTCTGTAGTCAGAAACACTTTGCTTTTCATGGTTACGTGGCTCTTGCCATTTTTTTTCCAAGGAAGCAGTGTTGCCTGCAGTGGGGATTTCCCCGTCCACCCCCTTTTGCAGGGCGTGCTGTGCTTACAGCTCCATTTTTTATGCCTCTCCTCCCTGCATCCACTCTGGTCTGTTCACCTCCCCTCCCACTTGGATCTTCTCTGCAGCAGCCGCTCGGGTGGAAAAGAAACATTAAGTACTTTCCTAATGTATTTTTAGCCTCTTGGAGTGTGATGTAGCTGCTGGAAACACGGAGGGGAGCCAGCACCATGTGAACCCAGAGGTTGCTGCGCATCACTGGCAGATTTTCCGTCGCGCGCCGGCGCTCCCTGGCACCGCGACGGAGCCGGGTGTGAGGTGGGGTGTGGGCACTGGAGAAGGGAGATGGTGCCTCGTGTGATGTCTGTCTGTCCTCTCCTCATGGATGTTGGTGGACAAAAAGGGCTGTCTGTCCTTCAGAGAGGTTGTCCACCCTTGAATCTGCACAGGAAGGTGACCAGTCAGGGAGAGGGGAATTCTGTGGTTGCCTTTTTTGTATCTCATTATAGACCAAAGAGGTTGGGGTAGCACTGAGCACGTTGGACCTGGAGGTTCAAAGCTGTGGGATTGGGTGCTCCAGGAGGGGAAGTGCAGAGCTCTTAATCCCACACAGAACAGTCCCCAAGTCTCCAGGGCTTGTTTGCAGGCTGTTCCCAGCTCCTATCAAGGGCTTGTTCCAGGGCAGGAGCTTCACCACTGCTTCCCAATTCCTCCCCAAGCTGGGCTGTCAGACCTGAATGAGAGGGAGTGACAGCAAAAAGCCAGGCACGGGGTTTTATTGGCTTTTCCTCTGTCAAATCCCGCATTATCCGCGGGGGTGAGCGGTTTTGGTGACCTGTGAGGAAGCTGTTCCCGGGATGCAGAGCTGGCCTCCCCCCAGGAGGTGCCAGGCAGCCGTGGCTCCAGCAGGCACGGTGCTGCCTGGCACGGCTCCCACTGCCTTCAAACGTGTGGGATTGGGTCCTCCCGCCCCGCTGAGCTCAGCGCTAGCGCAGGCAGAAATTCAGACCCGTGGCAGGGGGAGGCTGGTGGGATTCACGCGCCACGCCGCAGCCTCACGGAGGTGGAGGTGCTTGGAAACATCACCGGTGTCTTCCCCGCTGCGTTGGCTGTGATTTTGCATCGATCTCGGGGTGATGAGGAGCAGGATTCAATGTCAGCCTGCCTCTCTGCCCCGTGCAGTTGGCAGGTCTGCAGTAACCTTTATCGTTGAGATGTTTTTCCTCTTAATTAGCGTCGGTTGCAATAACGAGGAGGCGCATGCTGAAATTCTGATTATTTGGCCTCTTGGTGGAGGGAGAAGGCTGCCAGGTTTAACAGCGAGGGTATTGATGTGCTCTGGATGGGGTACAGAGTGTTTCCAACGGGGTTCTGGCTTTGTTTTCCTTAATGCTGGCCTTTTGAGTGAGGCTGATTTACGAAGGGAATGATGTAAATTCGCCCAAACAAAGTATTGTGACTGGGCCGACTTGCAGGTGCTAATTACTGCAAATAATAATTTAAAACCCTTCAGCTGGAAACACTTTGTGCTTCACCTTCAATCAAGCTGCTGCAGCAGCAGGAGCCAGGGCAGAGGTTTGTGTCTGCAGTGCTGTTGGAGAGTGGATTTTTGTGATGGGTGGTGGGGAGCTGGACCATCTCACAGACCAGTAAACCCAGCTGTGGGAAGGCTGGGACTGGCAGCAGCCTGCCCTTGGTTGATACACTCTGTGCAAAATCAGACTTGTGGGTGAAATCTCTTGATTTTTTTGCTCCTCTGTTTTATCTTTGCAGCAAACTGCCCTGTGTGAGGTGGGGTGTGGTTTCTCCACCCCTAGAATCACGGAATGGTTTGGGTTGGGAGGAACCTTTCAATGGTTTGGGTTGGGAGGAACCTTAAAGGTCGTCTACTTCAGAATCTGAAGTCAGATGAATTCAAGCATAAAAGCAGATTGAAGGCAAACTGAAGTGCTTGGGAGAAACTGGAACAAGCAGACGTAGAATTCAGGTTTGTCTGATGGTCACTTGCTGGGAGATGATGTTGTGGCCAAGCAGAGGTTGTTGGGCTATGTTCATATGCAGGGTCAGGTTTCTTGACCCCTTTTGCCCTGGTGAAGACATCCAGGCAGCTGGAATAGGTGTGAGATCCCAGGGCTGACTGGAGATGACCTCAGTTACAGCTGATTTGGGGGATTTTGATGGCAGTGCAACATCTCCCATGGATGTCTGGAGAAGCTGGTGGTGTGATTTGGTGCTGATTTTTCTGCCTCTGACAAAAAAAATGTGGATGCCCTCCCCATAGCTCTGCCCATCACCCAGATTCAGTTTCACACTTGTAATCCAGGAAATGGTGAACAATGAGAACCTCTTCTGGGAGCTGCTGAGGAAGCCTCTTGAAAAACCTTCCTGCAAACCCAGAAATAGCCATCTCTTGCTCTGTCACTTCACAAGATCAAGGATCCCAGCCTAAACTTTTAGTGCAAATTTCTGTTTTTACTCCCCAAATACATCTGAGAGTGCAGTTCATTTCAGCCCTGCTGGGAGGGTGCTTGGAGAGTGCCCTTCAGATTTGAGCATCTGGTTAATGGTTGGACTCAATGATCTTAGAGGTCTTTTCCAACCCTAATGATCCCATGATTCCCTCTCTTAGTCATTTCTTGCTTGGGCAAATTATCTGAATGGGCTTTTGAGAACTTTTTATGGAAAAGTGAAAACAAGGGCATAATAAAACTGTAATTTAAGAGCAATTTGCTGACAACTGGAGCCCTTTAGTGCACTGACTTAGCATTGAGGGGCAATGATACCAAGCCTCCTGTGAGAACGTCCTCTTTGTCACTTGGAAGATCCTTGGGCAGTTTTTAAAGCACTTTTAGTCTTTAAATTGTTGTCCTTGTTGGTCAGGATAAGCTGTTGTCTGTTTCATCAGTTACACATCACTCATCTCACTTGCTTCATCAAAATCACAGTCAGCAAATTCACGGAATCCTGGAATGGTTTGGGTTGGAAGCGACCTTGAAGACCACCTCATTCCACCCCCCTGCCATGGGCAGGGACACCTTCCACTATCCCAGGCTGCCCCAAGCCCCATCCAACCTGGCCTTGGACACTGCCAGGGATCCAGGGGCAGCCACAGCTTCTCTGGGCACCCTGTGCCAGGGCTTCACCACCCTCACAGGGAAGAATTCCTTTCCAATATCCCATCTCTCCCTGCCCTCTGGCAGTGGGATCCATTCCCTGTGTCCTGTCACTCCATCCCTGGTCCCCAGTCCCTCTCCAGCTCTCCTGGAGCCCCTTTAGGTACTGCAAGGGACTCTGAGCTCTCCCTGGAGCCTTCTCTTGTCCAGGTGAACACCCCCAGCTCTCCCAGCCTGGCTCCAAAGCAGAGGGACTCCAGCCCTTGGAGCACCTCTGTGGCATCCTCTGGACACTTGACTTATGTTCTCCTTCACTGTGAAATGTGATAAATTGAATATGAGGAGAGGAGAGGTTCGGAGAGGAGAGGGGAGGGGTGAGGGGAGGGGAGTACAGTTTCTGCTTTCAAAATGAAATGCCTTATCTCGGATGGATTTGGTTGTTTTCTGGGTTCTTTCAAGTGCTTGAGAGTTACTTGGCATTATCATTGTTTCTTGAAGATGTCACCTGGTGAGACCCTGTTGCAGTTTAGAGGTTTGGGGAATCGAAACTGGGCGGAAACACCAATTCGTAGTGGTTTTAATTCGCCTATTTGAGTTTCTGGCTAAATGCCAGCACACTTATCAAATTTACTTGATTTTTGTTGTGAGATAAGGATTAGTAGTAGACAAAGTAGATTTATACTTTAAGGACTATGAAGAGAATTTATTAACAGACTTAAAA
>VZTZ01024259.1:197968-248947 GCA_013400955.1 Drymodes brunneopygia | reverse complement strand
TGTCCGGGCTGCAGAGGGGGCAGAGCCCACCTGTGCCACTCTCCATCAGGGAGCCCAGCCTGAGCCTTTTCTCGTGCCAGGCCGCGCATGCAGCTGGCCTGGGCCAGCCTAATGGGGCTGGCGAAGCTGAGTCATTTCGGCCTGGGGCAATAGAGCGGGGCCCGGAGCACAGGGCCCGGCACTGCCTACCGTAGTTGGCGTGTCGGCTTGGCTGAACTGTCTTTGTCCAGAGTCTGGGTTGGGTCCTCCCATTCCCCCTTCTCCCCTTCCCACGCCATCTCGGCCCGCTAGCCCAGGCCACATGCGTGGCCTGAGGGGACCTCACCAGACGGCGCGGAGGGGAGAGAAAGCAACATCCTTCCTCAGCGAACTGGAAGTCTAATTGAGGGCTTCTCCAGGTGTTCTTCTGGTTTTATGAGTTCTGGAGGTGGAAACTCTAATACCTCCTTTTGGATACCTCATTTCCAGCTCCACCTCCTTTTTTTCTGTGCCGGGAGTTTTCGACTAAAGTTACCCACGACAGACCCACATGTCCTTTTCCTGTGCTGTCAGCTGCTCTTGGCCATCCCTCTTATCAGGGGTGGTGTTTTTAAACTGGAATTCTCTGGTCCAGAAGCCTGTTCGCAAAAATCAAAAGTAGAATTAAGACCCCTGCAGTTTCCTCCTTCAGGGTTTGTGAATACAAGCACCAGTGTGCTACTCATGTTGTTTTTTGCAGGGACTATGTCTATCCCTGCCTTTGTCCATCTGGCCTGGCTTTATGTTTGAAAAACTGTGACTGTTCCCAGGACATCATAACCATGTGCCTTGCTGGTGCTTGAAATAACCCCTTCATCCCTCAGAAGGCAGGGTCAGAGCACAGGCAGGAAGGTCCCTCGTGCAGTGCAGCATTGGAGGTGGATCCATCACCTCTGAACAAGGAGGCAATTAATAGTTTGCAGGGATCCAGCAGTGATTAAGCAGATTTGTGGCAGAGAAATCCCTTAATAGCTTAATAAATTGACCAACTTCACTTCTTTTTTCCAGCCAGAAAGCCCCGGGTTTGGGGATGGTGTTGGTCCTATTCATAGCACAAGCACAGGTTTCAGCCTTGGTAGCAGGACCCGACTATATTTGGAGCTGGATTTATCCACAGGCATGCTGCACATGCATCAGCTGGGCTGTCTAGCAGCAAAATCCTGTCAGTTGAGTAATCCCACAGCAGAAGGTAGTTTCACATCCCACCTTCATTCAGCTTCTCACCCAAGAAAATGTCCCATAACAAAAATCAGGATTTTCTGCTTCGGGGTTCCAGCAGCTCCCATCCCTTCCCAGTGCAGGGCTGGTCAGTTGTTATCTTAGCTCAGCTCCAAAAGAAGATGGCAATGCAATGGCAGCAGTGGGCAGGACAGGGATTTTGGGGGGGGTTTCAAGGCAGCAAGGGGGAGGGATTCTAACTTTGGGGCTCTCTCTATGCTCCGGTTTGCCAACAGCTGTGACATTCCACAGAGCAGAAAAATCCTTGTGATGGGAGGCACCAGGCATGCCTGAAGCAGGATCCAGGGACACTTAATGAGGGGGACATGTGATTAATGCCTGTGACCCACCACAGGTATTGTGTCAGGACCTTGGGGTGTGGGATCCCAAAACACATCCTAATCTCAGCTGACCTGAAGTGCTGGTTCTGGCAATAAACTATGGGATATCCCAGATAGCTGAGAGTGTAGGGGACTGAAGTGGGGGCTCCTGTGTACAGGGAGAGGGTGGAGAGGGGCTTTGGGGTGTTGCAAGCCCCTCTCTCTGCCCACAGGCAGCTCCAACTTTCCCTCTCCTGCACTGCCTTCTCCAGATCCCTCTGTTTTCTGGCAGATAGGATTAAGCCTGACCTTCCACCCCTTCTCAGAGAGAGCCAAACCTCTTTCAGATCTAATTATTTTCCATTTTTGTTTAATTGTGCACATCCTGCTGCTGGCTGAGAAGGAGACCAGCTCCTGCCTGGGCTGGGGCAGGGAAGGGCACCCAGCCCTTCATCAGCCACAGGCTTTTGGGTCAGTGCTTCATCTTTTGGGGTTGTGGTTTAAACCCCCAAATCTCTTGGAGGTCCAAGGCAAAATTCCCAAGAAGCAGTTCTGGCACCATCCTGTGTTTCTCCAGTGGGAACCTTCATGCTCAGCTCTCCCCCATGTGAGGAGGAGGAGTCCAGCCACAGCCACCTGCCTCCCTCCTCCTCCTCTTCCTCCTCCTCTTCCTCTTCTACACCCAGTTTACACCAGGCTCTGCTTCCTCTGCGCGTATTTTGTTCCTCTGTTTAAGTGGCACCAACTTCTTTGAGCAGTGCATTGCAGGCCTTTTTTCTTTAATGATCTTTGATTTCTCAGTTTATCTGAGCTGCTACAGAATCCCAGCTGGTGCCAGGCTGGGGTTTGGCTGTGCCAGCCTGAACGTGCTGCTGAGCCACCACGAGAGTGACGATATCAGGGTGTGACATCCCTCTCTGCAGGAGGATGGGAGAAAATAAGACATGTTTTCAACTCACCAGGCAGCTGACAAAGAGAGAAGGGACAGATAAATCAGATTCATCCCAACAGGAAGCCTTGCCTGGAGCCGGGATATCAGCATGTGGGAAATATGGATATGCTCTGGTGGGCCTTGAATCCTGCTACACTCGTGTATCCTTTACGGCGTCACTTAGGCTGAGTGTTGCTTTCCCAAATCCCATTTTTTTAGCACCAAAACAACCTCACAGCATTCTCATAGGCACAGGAACTCACCCAGAGTACCAAAAGTCACCTCTGCTGCAAAATAGCAGTTCCTTCTCCACCAAAGCTGTGCCACGTCGTGTCCCTTGCTCCTCTCAGCACAGGGTGTCTCGGGCACGCTGTCACTGGCTCGGGAGGTGGCTCTGGAGGAGGGAGAGGTCTGTGGAGAAGTAAATACCAGTGCAGAAAGTTCCAGGGAGAGTTGCTAGTGTTTCCAGCAAGCCATCTAGTGGCTTCCTATTAAAACACTTGCATGCTTTGGAACTGGGAAGGTGTAGATGGCGGGGTGAGTGCTGCTCACCACCGCAGTCGTGTTGGGAAACTGATGTCCAGGGTCTGGTCCCAACTGGGAGAAGATGATGCTTTAACAGCCCTCTTCTGGGCCAGGGGTGGTGGGAGGATTGGGTTAGCTGCTGGCTGGCAGCATGGGTCATACAGAATCACAGAATCATGGAATATCCTGAGGTGGAGGGGACCCACGAGGATCATAGAGTCCAGTTTCTGGGTCACAGAATATCCTCAGCTGGAGATTGATTTGCTTTTGAGCCTTCCCAAGAGCAAGCCTGATGAATGATCCTATGGGTGGAGATCCAGATCTGCATTTCAGTGGTGTGGGTTCAGCAGCCCCAGCTCAAAAACACACAGAGGATATAGGGAGAATCAATGATTTAGAGCAGCTCCCTGTACAGAATGGATTGGAGACAGCAGACCGGGGGGAGAACGTGAAGTTTTGGGGGATTTTTTCAGCGTTTCATCGGACGAAGTTTTGGGCAGTGTGTTTAAAGCAAGCAGGAGGAAGTGCTTCTCTACCACAGGGTTCAGTTCATGGTTCAGTAGCACAGCATAAGACAGGGGCTGAAAGTTTGAAGGTTTTACAGAGGGATTTTATCAGCACTGGAGGACACACTGCTGGAGGAGAAACTGCCCTGGGGCTGGGAAGTGTCAGTTGGCTGATCTGAGTCTGAGCTGTCCTTGTTTGGAGTTTGTATCAGCTCTTCAGGGAAACCTCTGATGATGGAGATCTCACAATGTCCTAGGCCATCCTGGAACAGTCTCATGTCCAACCTCACTCACCTTTGCTGCAGTTCAAGTCACAGAATCATATCATTGTTTCGGTTGGAAAAGCCCTCCAAGATCATCGAGTCCAACCATTCCCCAGCACTGCCAAGGCCACCACTGACCCATGCCCCAAGTGCCACATCCTCACAGCTGTTAAATCCCTCTGGAGCTGGTGACTCCACCATTTCCCTGGGCAGCAGCAGATGTGGAGAGCAGGTTGTCTATGGCAGTGTTCATCTCTCAGCCAGGTGTGAGGCTGGCTGGTGCAGCTTTTCTGTGCAGCAGGATACCTGACTGATGTGGTGCTTCCCAAGCCAGGCTCTTGCCTGCCTCATGCTGCAGACCCATTTGTTCCCACCTGCATGCAGATGTTTGCAGCTGCTTAATGCAGATGTTCTTTCACATCTTCAAGTCTCATAGAAACATAGAATATCCTGATTTGGAAAGGGCCCATAGGGATTATCTAGTCCAACTCCTGGCCCTGCACAGACACCCCAACAATCCCATCCTCTGCTTGAGAGCGCTGTCCAAACACTCCTGGAGCTCTGTTAGGCTGGTGCTGTGCCCATTCCCTGGGGAGCCTGGGCAGAGCCCCAGCACCCTCTGGGGGAAGAACCTTTTCCTGATACCCAACCTAAACCTCTCCTGACACAGCTTCATGCCACCCCTTCGAGTCCTCAGCATTGTTTGACCTCTAATCCAGTTTCCTGGAGTGTTTTCCTTTCTCTCAGCGCGATACCTGCACGCTGATCACATTTATCACATTACCCTTATCACCAGTGGTGTGCTGCGTGGTGTCAGGGCCAGGACAGGTCTCCTTGCCCAGCACATCCTCCCAGTCTGGCAGTGAATCAGCACCACCAGCTCTCTCCATATGTTTTTTGGATGAGTTGTGTGCCCACATTAGAGCAGTTTCTCCCTGCTGTGCTGCTGAGGGAGCCATGTGCAGCAGCACCTAATGAATATCAAGATCTACAGCACTGCCTGTTCCTCCAGCTATTCACAGGCCAGTTGCTCTGTCGCAGAAGGAAATTAAATTGCTCCTGACAAATGGGTGTCGGCAGTCACTTATCATCTTGTTATCTTCTAAGTGCTTACAAATAGGTTGTTTCATTATTTGTTCCATCAGTTTTCCAGGAGTTCGAGTTAAGTGACCAGTTTGTAATTCCCTGACTTTGCCTTCTGCATATTTAAATCTAACCCCTAGGTTTCCTTTTTCCCCCTGGTCTTCTAAAACCCCTCTTATTTGCTGTGATCTAACAGAGAAACAGGAGCTCTGGGGCTGCCTTAGCTGAGCCCTTCCCTCCTTACCTTTGGGGCTGGTGGATGCACCAACACCATGGTTGAATAATTGTGTTCCTGCTGGAAAGCTTCTTCCTCTGTGGCTCTCACCTGTGTTACCTCCTTTGAATCTTGACCTTTTCAATTTTCCAGCCAAGTTCTTTTGAAAGGTTAGCTTCGTCCACCGAGTGTTTTTGTGTAGTGTTTTCTGTAATCTGCAACAGTATGGAAAATCTGGGCCAAATCGTGATTTTGATTAAAATAAGAACAGCAACAGTGGAGTAGAGTTGGGTATAGTTTGGTTTTTTCAGTGATTTTCAATAGCATCTGGTAACTTTCGGCATCCAGTTTGGCACACTTTGCCCTGATAATGGTTTTGGAGGGTGGTGACCCCCTTGCCAGGGAGGTGCTCACACTGTGGCACCACATATACAGAAATCCCTTTGGCACATTGTATTTACCCTGCCAGGGCCTGGTTGTTTCTTTATTAGCTCAACTTCTCATTTATCTTCTTTTTTTTTTCTTTTCCCCCTATTCCTTCAACAGGAATCATTAACCAGTGGCAACAGGAATCCAAGGACAAAGTGATCTCCCTCCTGCTAACCCACCTGCCTTTACTGAAGCCCGGCAACATCGAGGCGAAAGTTGAGTACATGAAACTCTTGCCCAAAATCCTGGCGCACTCCATCGAGCACAACCAGCACATCGAGGAGAGCAGGCAGCTGCTGTCCTACGCCTTGATCCACCCCGCCACCTCCCTGGAGGACAGGAGCGCCCTGGCCATGTGGCTCAACCACCTGGAGGACCGCACGTCGTCGGGCGGCTTCAGCGGGCAGGGCCGCGGCCGCTCGGACTCGCTGGACTACGGGCAGGCTCACTACTATCACCAAAGACAGAACTCCGACGACAAACTCAACGGGTGGCAGAACTCGCGGGACTCCGGCATCAGCGTCAGCGCCTCCAGCTGGCAGGACAAGAGCCTGGCCTGCGAGAACGGCCACCTGCCCCTCTACTCCTCCTCCTCCGTCCCCACCACCATCAACACCATCGGCACTAGCACAAGCACCAGTGAGTACCCGCGGGTGGCTCTGGGGACAGCCCCCCCTCCCATCCTGCTAGGAATTAAGTGCTTTAGCAGAGGGGCTAAGTTCATCTGGGCCATAGAAAACTTTTTTTTTTTGATTTTTCTTTCCTCACTCACCTGCTTTTTTTATTTCCTGCTTGCCTTGTTGGGGTTTTTTCCCTCTAGTTCTGTGAAAGACCTGGGAGCTGGAGAGGAGGGAAAAACAGCAAAGAGTGAGAAAAAGAGGGAAAAATGTGCTTTACTGAAGGGAACCCTTTGTATTTCATGTAGCTCCATGTAGATTTGCAGTTCATGCTTCAAGAGTGGCTAAAGCAAGCAGGAAGCTGATGATTCATGTCCAAAAGTGAGCTGGGGACCTTGAGGCAAGTCCAAAACTGTGCTGAGGACTTACTGAGAGGAAATGGGGTTGGGACCCTGAGTGCAGACAGAAGTTTTGGAAGCAGGACTGGAATCCACCAGCTTCAGGGTATCTGAAAACGTTCCCTTATATTTGCAGTGCAGAGGTGTGAAGCTGGTGGTGATTGAGGAGTTTAGATGGACAGTCCTCAGTGTTTTCCAGGAGAGTTGGGTGGTTCTCCCCCACTGGAGACCTTTGATGGATGGTGCAGAGCCCAGCCCTAGGCTTGGACACAGAGATGCT
Source organism: Drymodes brunneopygia (assembly GCA_013400955.1). Lineage (NCBI taxonomy): Eukaryota > Metazoa > Chordata > Aves > Passeriformes > Petroicidae > Drymodes > Drymodes brunneopygia. Next base: position 242,145 of record VZTZ01024259.1, on the reverse strand, counting down.
GCAGAGCACTGTGGCTGGAGATGGATCACGGGTTTTGTGTGAAGCTGTGCTGCAGCTATAACTGGTGTTCAAAGCAGCCACTGATGCCTCTTTGGGAGAGCAGGAACAAGGCATCTTCTCAGTGGGATTCAGAAGCTCCCCTGCCCACCTGCTCTCTCTGTGGAGGGCTGTGACAGCTTTGGGTGACTGCCACCATGTCACCTGCAGGGCTGCATGTCCTCCTTCACTTTGAATTATTCAGAAGGTCTCTCCAAAATGCTTTATCAGCATCTCCTAGAAATCAGGGATGCAGAAAGCACTTTGGGGAGGAGAGGCTTCTTGTGGCAGCAGCCCTGGTTTTGCTATCACTGCACAGAAAGCCACAATTAAATAGCTAAAAGCTTTAAAATGATCACTTAAGGGTTCTGGGCTTTTCCCTCTCCTGTAAGAATTGCTTTTTTTTTAATGTAGTGTTTCAAATCAACAGCAATACAAAACACAGCTATGGGTTTATTGCTGTAACACCCTGGTCCCTGCCTCTCCAGTGCCCATCCTTGCAGGCCTGTGGGGATTTAGAAGGGTCTCGGCCTCTCCAGACTCTAAACCATCATTCCCATCCAATCCCCTGTATGTGAAGCCCCCAGCTCCTGCTGCTGTGGGATTGTGTGATGTTCAGCCTCTCTGAGAGCCAGACCCTGTGCCATGAAGCTCTCCCAGGGTGGCTGAGCTGCACGGGAAAGGTCTAACAAAGAGGCGGGGTGAGAAAAGCCATGGCTGTATGTGCAGAGTTGGTCTGTTAAACCTCTCCAAGGATTATTTTTTGTGGGGTTTTCCATGTGGTTTTTGCATGTCTGGTGGCTTGGAGGCTTTGCCTCCAGGGAGGCAGTGGGAAGAGAGGTTTCAGAAGGGGTCTGTTCCTCATGTCAGGATCTGGAAGCAGGGAAGTGTGGTGGCTGCAGCAGGTTAATCACATCTGCAAGATGTGTTAGGTCTTGAAGGACTCTTTGCACAAACCCCTTGGTGTTTCTTTGAGTCTTTCTGTGCTCAGACTTAGCTTTTAGCAGAAACAACATCCCAACTCTTGCCTGGTGGGGTCCCCAAGTCTTGGCACAAAATGCCAAAACTGAGGCAGCAGCTGACCCACTCAGCAGTGCCTGAGCTGCTGCAGTGCTGTGTTTTCTCCTAAATTCTCCCAAAATTAGGTGTGTGCAGAACACTAGGACGAGAGCACCTGTGGGTTTGCCAACAGCTCTACACTTTACCCAGTCTTTTTCTTGAATCTTTCTTCAGCCTCTGCCACTCACTTGGCTGCATCATCCCTTGATAGTGATAGTTCAGGCCCACGTGTTTAGCTGTTGTAACTCCTGCAGACGTATTTTGGTGGCACCATGCTCAGACAGCCGTGGGCTGAGCTGGAGGTGACCCAACCACACTTCATGTGTCAGTTCATAAACTTCCTTAACACAATATTTGGCTTGGGCAAAAGCCTGGTAAGTCCACAGATAGATGCTAAAAAATAAACACGGCTGTCAGCCTTTGTCCCAGCCCCTTGACTCAATCGATACCTTTATTAATTTTTATTCCAAAGCAAAGCCCTCAACCCCTTAGTGTTTGTTTAGGTTTTAGTGCTGTTATTAGTTTTAAGTTCTCCCTCTTTCTCAGACGTGATTCTCCATGCAGAGGCTTTAATCCAGCTACACCCTGCAGGGCACAACCTTCCCTGACCCATCCCTGAAAAGGCACTGCCTGTTCCTGACACCAAAATGGGGCAAAGCCTTTCCCAGAGCAGTGATGTGGTGATCCTGCCTGAGCTGTGTTCTTCTGGTGCTGTGGAACAATCAGGTTTAATGCTGTCATGGCACAGGACTTAAATATGGGTGGCCGAAGCTTATGTGATGTTTTGCTCTGTGCTGTCCTTGACTTAGACTCAACCTAGACTCCAGTTTTGAGGTATGGTTCATCTCCAGCTCTCCCATAACAGCACTGACAGGGGTTAGCTGAGGTGTAGCCAAGGCTTGAGGAGATGTTGCAGGAGGCGAGTCTGGAGTGCTCTGAAGGAGTCACTCTGGATTTACCACAGTCATGGTGCTCCAGGAGTGGGACCAGTGTTCTAAGTGATGAATTTGGGTCTGGAGTGATCAGAGGATGTGGACTCACCCCAAACAATGGAAGTTGGCCCAGAGAAGCTGTGGCTGTCTCATCCTTGGAAGTGTTCAAGGCCAGGTTGGATGAGTCTTCAGTCTGGTCTCATGGACGGTGGCCCATGGCAGGGGAGTGGAACCAGATGGGCTTTAAGGTCCCTTCCAACCCAAACCATGCTGGGATTCTGTGATGTTCACGTGCTCCGTCCCATCCACTGCATCACCGCTTTCTCAGCCGTTCCTGCAAAGCTTGAGATGCAACTTTAAACCAAGCTTTAGTGTGCTGGGAGTACAGACAGCCTTGGCTTGGCCTTGGGAGCACAGGCAGGGAGGAGGCCAGCACTGCTCCAGCGTGGGGGACAGGGCTAGGTCAGGCAGCAGTTGCAAAATGTTGGGGTTGCACAACACCTTTGTGACCGAGACACGACCTGGGAACTCTGAAAGGACAGAGGAAAGCAGCTCATTTTCAAAGCTGCCAACAGCTTCTTGTGTGGGGGCTCCAGCTCCTTCCCTACCCCTGTAACTGGCTCCACCTGAGCACGGTCTGATGGCATGGCAGGATTTGTTGTCAAATGGAAGCACAGCTTAGCCCTGTGTTTTCCACCCTCTTGGAAGGGAATGTGTGCAGAGGCAAAGCAACTCTGTTGTTGGCTGTGCTGAGGAGGGGGAGTGCAGGTACACTGCTCTCATTTGGACCATAAAGTCACAGGTCAGTGATGGATAGACACAGAGACCTTGCCAAGGGAATATCCTGCAGAGCAGGAATCCCAGGCATTGGCACTGTGCTCATACTGGAGGGATGTTGCACTCTTTGGTGTTTCAGTGTCACTGCAGTGCCTGGGTTCCCCTGAGAGGGAACAGAGAGGCCCTTGGAGCAGCAAAGCTTTTGCCAGTCTGGAGCCACCCTTCCTCTCCTGCACAAATGGGAAAGGTGCCGGGTGCTCAGGCCTGCTACACCCTTCCCATGGGAGTCTCTGCCAGAAAACTGGTGGTGTTTGTCTGCAGGGAGAAAGAGAAGGAGAGGGAGGAGAAATACTCACCTGTACTAATTTCTTGTCCTGAAAAAGAAAACTCTCCAGCTTGTCCTAGAGCTGAAGAGAAGAAATCCGGGTTTTTCCTTCCATGTACCCCAGCCCAGGTTCAAACTGACAGAGGATGGGGTTAAACTGGATATTGGGAAGAAATTCTTCCCTGTGAGGATGGCAAGGCACTGGTTACCCAGAGAAGCTGTGACTGCCCCATCCCTGGAAGTGTCCAAGGGCAGGTTGGACAGAGCTTGGAGCAACCTGGTCTAATGGAAGGTGTCCCTGCCCATGGCAGGGAGTGGAATGAGATGATCCCTAAGGTCCCTTCCAACCCAAACAATTCTGTGTTTCTGTGATCCTGCCTAAAGGCAGATGTGCAGCTGCTGGTCTGTGTGTCAGAACTTGTGTGTGTGACATGGCCTGCAGGATTTTGCCAACATTTGCTGCAGTTATGGAATCCCCAGTGAGAGGGCAGATGAATGTCCTGGAGCTCTCCCCGAATCATCAGGGAATTGAGATGGAACAAACAACATCAAGAAATGCTTGCCATGAGCAGAGTATGGGCTTCCTGACTCTTCCTCCCCTACACTGCTGTGCAACAACTCACTGCCTACCCTGCTGCCATACCTGGTGCCCAAACTGAGCTGGGTATTGGGATAACTGCATGTTTTAAATGTTTTAACCCACAGGACCACCCTGATCTGTGTTGGGTTGAAGGGCACCTTGCACATTGTTGTCCTCTGTATAGATTTCAGCAATACCTGAAGGGAGCACTTTGTGTGTCCTCAGCCTGTGCTTGCCTTACACAGGGCCACACATTCCCTCCCGTGCAAACTTAGCAGAACATGTCATGAGAAAATGAAAAAGTCTTAATGAGGTTACAGCAGTGAAGCCAACAAATGTCCTGTTCTCGCCGGGGGTGGATTAGCTTTTGGAATTGCCTTCAGAAAATTGTTCCTCAGTTGGCCTTGCTGAGACTTGACACTGTGGCACTTGTCCTGCCAGCTGGGGACATCTCTCGTGTCTGCTTTTCCTTTCTTTTACTGATAGACTGAGAAAAGCTCGTTGGCCTTTATTACACTTGAGCTTCTCAGTGATGGCAGATGAGGGCATTTGTTGTCTTGCTCATGCCCTCTAGTGTCACACACGACGGGCAGAGAACACTTCCAGAAGTCTCAGTCTTTGTCAGATTCCCAGTGCTACACAATCTTGCTAATCCTGTATCTTGAAATCAGAATTGTTGTACGAGATGATCAGGTGTGAGCAGAGCTATTTTCTGAAATCCGTGTACATCAATACAGCAGCAAACAGGACTGTGAGTGAGAGCAACATAGAATCATGGAATCACTTTGGTTGGGAAAGACCTTTAAGATCACCAAGTCCTCCATAATCTACTTCAGCACTGAACAGATACAGATTTTCTGTCCCCTCCGTCAATTCAAAGCTCTTTGTCCCAGTGAGACACAGTCCACAGCTCTGCAGGCCATCACTCAGCCAGTGAGATGAATGGTCACCCACCTCATCCTGGAGGCCATCAAGCACTGGAGATGGAAGTGGTGGTGGAGAACCAGCAATGTCCTTTTGAGGTGTCAGCAATGCTGGGGAAGATCTGCTACTCCTCTTGAGTGTGTTTTATAGCCAACATCCCTTCCTGTTCTAACCTTGAAACTTCAGTTTAGCTGCCCTTGCTTATTTGGATCCTCCTTTGAGCCTGTTTTGGCACATTCCCTTCACTCCTTTGCTCCCAAAGGATCTCTTTTCTCACTGTGTCTTTGGTTGACTGACAAAGGCCAATGTGATGCTGAGGTCCCACCTTCAGCCATCTCCACGGGGTTTCTAGACTGACACCCCAGCTCATCAGCCTATTTGTTGTCTTCCAAACATAACCTGCACTGGAAGGGAAGAAAAGACAGATTCACAGGGTGACTTAGAGTAACCCATCAACCATTGAAGAACACTGGGCTCAGGACATTGTGGAGTGTGATCCTGCTGTTTTGTTCATTTGGAACTTGCAGATCACAGGTAGCTTTGCTCGTAGGAATGCCCAACCATGCAGCCATGGGGCAGAAGTTTCTTTCCAGCAGCTGTTGGCTCTCAGGGCATGCAGGTGGCTCTGGGGGATGTGGATGGCTTGAGGGGGATTCCAGTGCCTCTGGCAGGATGTGGATGGCTCTGGGGGAATATGGGTGGCTCAGGGAAGGTGTGGATAGCTCTGTGGGGATGCAGATAGCTCTGTGGGGATGGGGTTAGCAAGGCAGAGCTGATGTTACCTGAGGCATCAGACAGCACAGAGACAGAGCAGGGTCCTCACTGCCATGCCTGCTCTGCTCTCCCGTGGGAAGGAGTGACAACACAGGGCATATGTGCAGCCTACAGCTTTTGGGATGTGCTGATCCTGCTGTAGCAGGGTGTGCAGCAAGTGAGGGATCCCTGCTTGCCAAGCAGAGTGAGTAGGCAGACAAGGGAACACATTTCCCATGGGTGTGCTCTGGCAAGTGGATTTTCACATGGGCAGCAGGATGGATCTTGTGGTTGTGCCTCTGCTTGACCCCTCATCAGCCACGATGCTTGGAGGCAGAGGTGTCACCAAAAGGCAGAAGGGTCTCCAAAAGGAAAGAGGAGAGCAGAGCTTGAGGCTGGGCTCAGTGGTGGCTTGCACCAGGTGATACCAAGGGTGGCTCATAACAAGGTGTGGATGGCACCTGGTTGGTACAGACACATCTGAGTGCTCCAAAACCAGCCCTTGTGACACCAAATGATGCTTAAAGGCACTCAAATAATCTGTGTGCTCTGGGCTGCCTTAGCCCTTGCCAACAGCCCAGTGTTGGGTAAGCCATGGAGCAGGCAGTGGTTGGTCTGCATGGATGGGAAGGAGGAGAGGGAGCACTGGGTGCCAGCCAGAGACACGTGGCTGTCCCCAAAGTGGGCATGTCACACATGTGTCCTCTGGGATCACACTGTTCCTTATTCCAGACCTGCTTCATGCAAGGTTTGGTCTGTACTCATACATGGAAACAGCACGAAGCTGAGTCAGGGGAGGTTTAGGTTGGATATCAGGGAAAGGTTGTTCCCCCAGAGGGTGGTGGAGCACTGGAATAGACTTCCCAGGAACGTGGTCACAGCCCCAAGCCTGACAGAGGTCAAGAAGTGTTTGAATACTCTCAGGCACAGGATTCTTGGGGTGTCCTGTGCAAGGCCAGGAGTTGGACTCAACAAACCTGATGGGTCCCTTCCAATTCTGCATCTTCTGTGATTCTGTGCTCTTACAGAGCACTGCTCCCAAATTCACATACCCTACTCACAGAGTGATGGCTCTGCAGCTTCCTGGCTGGAATGAGGCCACCTCATTTGGGAATCTCTGTTCCAGCAGCACCCAGGGATGTTCCCAATCTCTCAGCTTGTGAAATCCCAGTGGCATCACCAACTGTAGGTGCTCAGGGCAGGGAATGCCTGCCCTGGTTTTGCTGTTGTTGTGTTGCTTCTCCCTTGACAGGAAGGTAGGACACTGTCCTTGACAAGCAAGTTGGGATGGGGGGAGATTGAAGTTTTTGCAGCCTCCGCTTTCCTCACAACAGTCTGTGTGTCTCGGGGATGGGTGTTAGGAAGCAGCAGCAATGGTTCTGTGTGTATCCTGCAGTCCCTGGGATTCCTGTCACCAATGAATGGTGCTTCTGACCTGGAAGTGGCACAGAAGCCACCAGGGCAGCTGATTGATGCTCTCTGGGCTGTGGAGCAAAGTCAGACAGCCCCAGTAATTCTCTCAGACCCCTCTCTCTGGCAGTCTCCTCTCTCTGGGAGGTTTGGTTGATGGATGGACCCTCCTAGAGCTGGGTGTGTTTTTCCAGCTGCCCTGGTGCCTGTCGGATACAGGCACAGAGCACAACAAGCTGTGGTTACTCAGTGTGTGGAAGCTTGGTGCTCTCCTGGGGGAAGCTTTGCTTTTTCCCATCACCCCATGAGCACCTGTGGGTTCCTGCACTTTGCATCACTCCTACAGCCATCAGCAGGGGACTGAGGGCTCTGTCTGGGAGCCAGGGATGTTCCTCAGCACCTCCACTATTAACTTACATCTGTTAAGGGCCTTATGAGTAATTTCCTTCTCAGACCTTTCCTGTTTCTCTGTGACCTATTCCCAACACCACCATTCCCCAGCCTTCCCTCAAAGCATCACTAAAATCACATTTGTGATGTTTTCCTGAGCATATTCATAGGGCAGGAAACCCCTGGAGAGAATCCCCTTCCCGTTGCTCATCCTTTGAATCTGTGCAACCCTGGGCTGTGGCAAGTGAAGGAATGGAAAGAGATGAGCTCTCCTTCCCCCCACCATCACACAGCATCTGCAGAGAAATAGCAGGAGGGCACAGAGGAGGGGTGGGAATGCTGTGGTTTGGATTCATCTGGAGCATCTCTTGTCTCCTTCCCCACTGCATTGGAACTTGCTGTGTTCTCCTGACTCAGTAACATCCTGCTGTTTAATTAACTTTTGACTTCTGGTTTAAAGGAGGAGTGCACAAAATAGTTATTTACTTCATTTGGAAATTCTTTTATTCGTTACCATAATTATAGCTTCCTCCCCCCCTTTTTTTCTATTTTTTTTCTTTCTTTTTTTAATTTTTTTTTTGGATATTTTAATTAGCAGGGGAAGGGAGGGAGGGCGGGAGGGGGAATATTTGCTGCTCTCCTTGTGGTTATCACATCCTTCAAATTACTAAAAGAGGCTGGGATAATAGGTCTGGTGATTATATATAGGCACCATCTGCTCTGTGGCTGCTTCCTATCAAAGTGCAGTTAGGAGAGTGCAAGGAGGATATTTTCTCTCCAGCTATATTAAGACTGTTTCCATCTCGGCTCCAAAGCAAAGCTCTCTGCATGCAAATGGATCAAATGCGCCGTAATCAATGGCTCCGTTTTGGCAGCCTGGAAGCTGGGTTGTTTTTGGTTTTTTTTTTTTAATTTTGTTTTATTTTCCCCTCAAGTTTTTCTGTTCCCATCCGTTATGCAATTTTATTTGAGGCTGGTTGTTCTGCATTTGATGTTTTCTTGTAACCATAGTCCCCCCTGTTTGCTGAGCCACGCGGTCTCGTGTTAGCTGGCGCAGGGATCTGTGTCATAACTCGAATGCGAGGCAATATCTGAGCAATCAGGAATGTTTTGGAGGATGATGAAGGCAGATTTTTAGGATGCATCTGCTGCTGGTATGTAGAGGAGGTGGAAAACTGAGCTGAGTTAATTTGGAGCAGTAATGGGAAAGAATTAATGCTTGGTTTATGATAGCAGCCGTGACTGTCCCGTTGCTGCTGGGGATTGTTGGGGAGCATTGCAGGGTTCAGGGTTTGGGAGTCAGAGAATTATAGAATTCCAGGCTGATTTATGTTGGGAGGGACTTTAAAAACCATCCAGTTCCACCCCCTGCCATGGCCAAGAACAACTTCACTATCCCAGGTTGCTCTGAGCCCCATCCAACATGGCCTGGAACACTGCCAGGGATCCAGGGGCAGCCACAGCTTCTCTGGACACCCTGTGCCAGGGCCTCCCCACCCTCACAGCCAAAAATTCCTTCCCAATATCCCATATAACCCTCACCTCTGGCAGTGGGAAGCCGTTCCCCCTGTCATGGAGTGTCCCTGATGGGCACCATCTTTTGCATCTTCTCATGTGGTGAACTGGATACTGCTTGTGCCCCCTTGGCCTCAGAGACCCATCAGGCTTCTCTTTTCTCCTGGAGCTGGTAAGATTTTATGCTTTTGAAAGAGAAGGAGGAGAAGGAGTAAGACATGGCCAGCCCAGATGAAAGGGGAAGGTTCTCAGGACAGGGTATCTGAGTTCCCAAGAGATGGAGGCCAGAGGAAGGCTGAAACACTGAGGAATTTGTCCTGCAGAATCTGTGCCATGGTGCCTACAAGAGAGGGGGGCTAGGTGGCTCTTTCGAATGAGTGGAAGTGGCTAAAAAGAGGTAAGGGAGGAGAAAATCCAAAATAAGTTGACAAGGATGGAAAAGGCTACAGGTCTGGGTGATGTCTGTGGGGTGGACATCACATAAAACACTCCTTGTCCTCATGTATTTTGTCACTGCTAAAGACACACTGCCTCCCTGCTCTCACTCCACAGCTTTTTAATGACTCTAGGGATTATTGGATCCCAGTTTCTTGGGGCAATTCCGGAGGTTTCATGTTCACCCCTTCCACCTGACTGCTTTTAGGCCCTTTGTTTCTCACTCTCAGTTTTTCACAGGTTGCACATTGCTGTGTTAAGGGTGCATATCCTCCAGGCTGGCCTCCTGAAATGGTTGTAAGTGGTGGAGGGGTTTCTCCACCTGGAGTGTGAGGTGTGGTGGAAGCTGATGCTGTTGGAAATCTCAGCAGAGAGATGCTCCTCTGACCAGGGCTTGAAGCAGTGGGGAGCCCTGGCTGCTGCTGCTTGAGCAAAGAAAATGCTCTTGGACATCCCTTTTGGGTGGAAAAGGACTTTGGGAAGGAGAGTTTCTGCATCCCAACGCTGCTTATCTGGCTTCATTCGTGAGCAGCGGAGGAATTTCTCCCAGGAGCCCATAGCAAAAGCTATTTTCTGGGATAATTAGGGAGGCTTGGTTCAGCACAGCAGCATTTGATATTAATGGACTGGGATTCCCCACGGACAAACACTGATTTTCTGTGGCTTGTGTATAGATTTAGGAGTAAAAACACATTTATTGGCCTGGACATTGGGGCATTGTGTTTACCCTGAGAGACTCATGGTTTAGGGCAGCACCTCCTTGCAATATACCCCTAATCCTCCATCCCCACCCATTCCCACCTCCCTGAGCCACCATTCCAGGCATTCTTTTGTCTGTCAGTTAAATCCTGGTTGGATTCACATCTATTCTGTCTTGCTCCCACCTTGCTGGATGCTCTAGTGGAATGCAAAGACCTTTCAGTACTTGGAAGGGGCTCATAAGGAAGAGGGAAAGGGACTGATAGGGGTAGGACAAGGGGGACAAGGTTTTAAATTAAAAGAGGAGAGATTTAGGTTAATTTTAAGAAGAAATTCTTGGCTGTGAGGATGGTGAGGCCCTGGCACAGGGTGCCCAGAGAAGCTGTGGCTGCCCCTGGATCCCTGGAAGTGTCCAAGGCCAGGCTGGATGGGGCTTGGAGCAACCTGGAATAGTGCAAGGTGTCCCTGCCCATGTCAGGAGGTGGTACTGTATGTTTTTAAGATCCCTCCCAACCCAAACCATCCCAGGATTCTATGAAGGAGCTTGAAAGCAGCTCCTGAGCTCCTGGTGAGACGAGCTGGGCTTCCTTCCAGAAACGCATCCCGTTGGATTGCTGGAGCCACCAAGGTCTGAATTCACACATCTTTAGATGCAGCCCCGCTCCTGCTGCCACACAAATGAGTAAATAACAGCCACAGCAGCTCCTGCTGGAGTCAAACAGCAGATCCACGTGTGCTTGTGCCATGCAGGGAATTTCAAAACCCCCTGTGAGGGTTCCTTCCCAGCTGAGCCTGGATGGGGCCTTGCCTGTGCTGCTCGGAGAGAGCAGCAACAAAAGGGTTATTGTTCCTCTGTCCAGTTTCTTGAACAGGAAACTGTATTTAAAAATGCCATTTCTTTAAAAAAGTTTGGTAGACAGTCTTTTCTGCAGTCTGTGCTTCTTCCCATTTCTCTGCTCAAGGCAGCACTCTGCTTGTATGGGTTTTTTTTTCCTAAAGCAGGAGTTAATACCATTAACTTCCTCATACCACTATTTTCCTTACACCCAGTGGCTTCTTGCATTTAGGACTCTCAATTTCACCCCTTCATGGGTTATATCAGAGGCCAGGACATGGATTATCCAGCTCCTACAAACGCAGTTAAAGTCACAGCCACAGAACTCAGGGAGATTAAAGAAAAAAAAAAAAGGCACAAAGAAAAGACTCCAAGGGTTAGGGGATGTTGAGCCGAAAAATGTTCCATCAGGTTCTGCTCTGGCCGTGCTGGAGCTGCCTGGGGCAGCGTGGGGAGAGGGTGAATGAGATGCCCAGGAAGGAGGCTGGGTGCCAGCTGGGCAGTGTGACCCACTGGCAGCTCTTTCCAAGGGTTCTGGGCAAAGAAACGCTGGAAAAGCCCTGGGCATTGGTCTGGCAGCACGGGGAAGCCTTCTTGGAGGAGAGGATGTGACTGGGATAGCAAGGAGGGGACAGAGGGGAGGACTGAGTTGAACTTGGGGTTTGCTTTGTGAGGGGGTTGCTCAGCATGCCCTCTCCATGGGGGAGCTTCCAGGCTGCACAAAACATGGTGTGGATTAAAAACATCCCCACTTTTTGGGGTCAGGCTGCTGTTGCCGGTACCAACAGACCAGGAAAGGAGCTGTGTGGGATCAGATGCTGCCTGAGGATGCACCATGAACAGCTTTGCTGCAGAGAAGTGCCATTTTTAGGCTAAAACAACAAAAGAAGCTCCCAAAGAGTTCAGTGTGCACCTTGCAGTGCTTTTACCTTTCTGCAGGTGTGGGGTGGATGTTATTTGGAATTGTAACCTGATGTATGGACCCTGTTCTGGTCCTTTGGGTGTCAGGGACGTGGTGGGGACTGGAGACATTCTGAGCACTCCCAGTGGTGGATCTGGTTCTCACTGGGAGCTCTCACCTGTGTCTCCTGTCAAGGACTTTTGCAGCACTTTAAGCCAGATCTGATGAAGGGCAGAGGGAGAGGGAGCACCTTGTCAGCTGAGGGGAGGAAGGTCTCCCTGCAAAGCCCAATTCCTCAGCTCCAATTACAGGAATGGGTGGCTTTTCCCTTCTCAAGCAGAAAAAAAAAATTGGCCCAAAACCCTGAGAAACCACAACACAAATGTCTGACGCTGTTCCACATGGTCCTCAGTGAACAAAAACCCTCTTGAAATCAGCCCTTGCCTCCTAAAATAGGCAGCACCACTTCAAAAGGGAAGGGGGTGGGGGGAAAAATCCCAAACCCAAGGCTTCACGGGGTGAGAGCACTTGCAGCCTCAGAGTTTCTGTGAGTTTGTTGTTGTGGCAGGGTTTGGTGTGGGGTGAAGCTGGATTTGCCTGGGGCAGGGGTGGTCCCACAGGGATGCTCCCAGCTCCTGCTGTGATGGGGAGCTTTGTGCTGCATCGTTGCCATCACTCCTTCTCCATCCTCTGCTTTTTTTTTTTTTTTTTAATTACCTGGGAATATTACCCTGAGCTTGATCCCAGTCTGGAGGTCGTGGAGAGGTTTCTTGCAGGGAAATCTGGTCTGGTGTGGGCTGAGCACAGCCCTGGCTGCTCAGAGGTAACAGAGGCAACACCAACCCACTTATCCCAGGGAAATCCATGATCTGCTCCAACCCCTGTCCCACTGGACACCTGTTTGGAAGGAGCTGGACCAGGCAGTGCCTGTGTAGAGCCTTGCAGTGCCTAAAGGGCAGGTAAACACTTCTAAACCAGAAGTGGGGCACATTTACAAGTCATAGGGGATCCGTGTGCCAGCCTGGGATGCCCTTTGGAGCAGTGGTTTCCCCCCTTTGTTTGCAGCACTCAGAAAGGCAGCCGTGCCCACCCACCTCCTGGGAGCTTATCTTGCCCCAGAACAACATTTTAGATTTCCTTTTAAAATTAAAGCTGTATATTTTTGTAGTAAAAGGAAAGGAGGCTTGAGTGTAAGGTGATAAACTCACACTTGGTTTTCTTCTGCGGAAGTTAAAGCCCACGTGGACCATTTATTTTAGCAGGATTCACCTTGGACCATCCAAAAAGGACACAGGATGGCCAAATTCAGGTCAGGACCTACAATAAACTGACACTTTGAAAATAATTAGCTACATCCTCTTACTTCAAGAAACTGAGGGCATGACCACAAGCACCAGCATTAATAAATATTATTAATAAATAGAATAAATATGGGCATTTATTAATCTCCTGGGGGATTATGAAGTAAGAGAATGCTGCCATCCCAGGATTCCCAGAGTTTTTAGGGCTGTTGGAAATGGGCAAGAAGGTTTGCAAGAAACCACATTATCACTAATGTTTGTTACAGAGAGCAGACCCTAAAGTTAGGCCTGGGCTAAGAGCTTTTAAATCATCTCAGTCTGGTCCCCAGAGTAGCTGGGGTGGTTTCAAAGAGCCGGGGACTTGCAGCATCCTTTGCAGAGGGACCATCCCTGCTGCATCTCGGGGGGTTGTGTGAACTGACTCAGTAAAATTTTGCTCAGTTCAGTAAAAATTTGGCTTGGTAAAACTTAGCGTTCTCTTGGATCCAGCATTGTGTTATCTCGGGGAAAGGAGTGGAACTGATTTTTATCTGCTGCACTGGATGGTTTCTAATTGTCCCTGGCCATCCTTTGGAGTTCATTATTTCTCCTTCAGCCGACACCGGCTTCTAATTAGGGGACATAAAATGAAGATGGAAGAGCAGCAGTTTGCAAGGGTATTGCTGCTCGTGAAGGAATCTGGGCTGGATTTATGCCAAAAATACCCCCTTGTGTACAGGGTTTTGGTGGGAGAGGGTGGTGTGAGCTCTGCTGGGTACCAGTGTTTGCACACACCCTTTGCCTCCTGAAGGGGGATAATTATCTCCAGTCCTTGCCCCTTCTCCTGCATCTCTCCTTCATCTAAGGGGCACAAATATTTCCTAAAATAGAGTTTTTCCTACAACAAATTCAGGGTGGATTCTGTGACCATGGCTGGGGCCATTAGGCAGAAAGGCTCTGGGTGGTGGAGCCAGTGCTCAGCCCTGGTGTTGCATTTTAACCAATTTATCCATTTCCTCCCTATAATTACCCCTATATTTTGGGGGTTTAAAATCCTGACTATATTTTTCTCCTGGGAGGGTGGTGTGGCATCTAAAGAACCCTGTTACAGTCCTGGTTTGGGGGTTGTAATTGCAAAGCCAAGAGCTGAAAAAGCTTGGCCAAGACCTTCTTAAATCCATGTATTTCCCTGTCCGGATCCATCACATCACATCACAGCTTTAGGAAGCATAACACTGCAATCTCAGGATCTCAGTGACATCCTCTTCTGCCAAGAGGCTTCTGGAAGATGTTTGTGTAGTTTTTAAATGGGAAGGGAACAAATTCCTCCCCATAAGCCACCCCAGTGCTTCCCTGCAGAGCGTGGTGTCAGTGTTGCCTGTTGGCACAAGAAAACCCTTCCAGAAACAGGAATTATTTAAACATTGCAGAAATCCACAGGTTTTTGGCCTCGTCCAGCAGCTGCCTGTGGTACCAGCTGCTTTTTGCAGGTGGTTAATAAATGCAAATGTGCTCTGGTGTTTCTCTCTCCCCTCCTTTTGTTACCCCACTATTGCCTCATTTTCATCCATCCTGGTCAGCAGAGATGGCTTTGATGGTGGGTTTTCCCCCAGGCTTGAGCTGGGAATTAAGCCTGGCTTAACCTTTGCAGCACAGTGCACCTGGCTGGGGGTTTTCCACCAAGACTCGTTTATATTAAATAATAACATGTAGAGGAGTCGAGTGGTTTTGGTGAAGTGCTGTACATGCAAAAAAAGGGGATTAAGGAGCTTTAGGGCTTTGGTGCTTTAGGTGGAAAAGCCATGAGAACAATTAATTTCCCCCAGGTTTTGTACAGTTTAAAAATTTGTTTTGGAAAGAAAAATTGAAAGGTTTTTCCTTCTGTTTGTTAAGGGCTGAAAGGTCATTCTAACCCCTCTGCCCTCAGATTTTCCTGGAGCAGGGAAATTTTCCCTGGTTTGCATCCTAAATCTGTACATTAAATTACATACACTGTGTTTATGGTTAAACCAGTAGTATAGTGACTGTGAGTGATGGAATTTGAATTTTGTTAAGCAAATAGAACAATCCTTTAATATTTTTTTCAGTACTTAAAACAGAGATAGTCCTTGGAAATGTTTAAGGCCAGGTTGGACAGGGCTTGGAGCAACCTGGTCTAGTGGAAGGTGTCCCTGCCCATGGCAGGGGTTGGAATGAGATCTGTAATGTCCCTTCCAACCCAAACCATACCATGATCCTGTGATTTTAGTCAGACTCAACCAGGCTGAGACATTCCTAAGGATGAGAAGTACCCTTGCAGTGATTTTGGGAGATGTGTAAGTGCTCCTGCATCAGGGCACAAGCCAGGTCCTAACCCAAAGGCAGAGACAGAGATGCTTCCCTTGGATCTCTGTGGGGGCATCCCCATCCTGGGCATTTTTACACTCCAGAACTGCTCCACTGATTTTTTTCTCCCTAGAGATGGAATCCAGCAACACCTTCCCTTGAGCAGCCCAGCGTAGCTCGTGTGACCCCATCTCCTTGCAGGTATTCCCATCCTTTTTGCTTCCCAGGAGGCAAAGCAGAGAGCTCAGGGCAGGGCTCAGGGGTGCTGCAAAGCCATCAACCAGGCACCATGGCCAAACCACCACCACCACACCACACATTTTATAATTTCATGTGATTTTTCTTTTTTTATTATTATTATTTTTTGGGGGACTCTGCTGCATCCCGGGCCGCGAGGGGGGAATAACCTCTTTGATTTTATTTTTTTTTCAGTTCTCTCAGGCCAGACACACCACAGCCCTTTGAAACGCTCTGTGTCCCTTACCCCACCCATGAATGTGCCAAACCAACCTCTAGGACATGGATGGATGTCTCATGAGGACTTACGAGCTAGAGGACCCCAGTGCATCCCTTCCGATCATGCCCCCCTGTCTCCACAAAGCAGTGTAGCCTCTTCGGGAAGTGGTGGGAGTGAACATTTAGAAGATCAGCCTTCCGCTCGTAACACATTCCAGGAGGAAGGGAGTGGGATGAAAGGTGAGTGACAAACCAGACCCCGACTTCCCCCCAGCAGCCAGAGGCAGGAGGGGGAAGAGTTTTCCCGGCAGCGCGGGGCTCTCGGTTGGCGGTTTTGGGCGAGGATCCTCCTCACCAAACGGGGCCTCCCGGCGTTTTCTTCCCAGCTCAGGAATTTAGGTTTAGGGGAGTGCGTTGGGTTTGCTTTTAAGTAGCAGCTGGTCCTGATCTGACGTCTTACACTCGGGTGCCAGTGGGCTGGTTTTGCCCCAAAACCCTGCGAGCTGCCAGCTTTCCAAAAAGCTGGATTTCTTCCATAGCCTGTGGCTTTTGGCTGTGAGTGGTGCTCTTTTTTTCCCTCTTTCTTTTTTTATGACGGTGAAAAATAGCTTAGAGCAAGCTTAGCAAGCCACGTGTGATTTACCGTTACAGTGTTTGGTGCCCACCAAGTATTTGGGGAAGTTTTGGCTCGGGATCCTTGTTTGCAGTGAATTTAACCTGTGTGTTTCAGTTGGTTTCCCCCTTATACCTGCATTTCACAGAGATTTTGGCAATTAATATATGTGGTTCTGGTGGTAAACAAGGCAGAAATGAACCCCACGTGCTGTAGTCAAAGATGGAGAGCAAACTTCAGGCTGAGGAGCAATAAATAGATGAAAAGTGGGCAAACACACGGACTGTGTGTTCCTGGGAACAGTCTGAAAATGACCCTGCAGTACTCAGGCTGATTTAAACAACTCCAATTTGCATTAATGCAAAGCAGCTCAATTGTGTACAGTGCAGTGGTGTATCAGAATAGGGAAAAAATTGTGTTTTTTAGCAGTCACAAGGTTTGATTTTAGTCTAATTACAGACAAATTGAGATATGGATAAACATGTGTGATGTGGGTCTGCGTTTGGCTTGGCTCTGGATGGCTTTGATGTGCATGAAATAAATGCATGAAAAACCCCTCATGGTTCCAAGGAATGTAACAGAGGCAGGTCAGGTCCTGCAGTCTGTCTGGCCAGGGAGAACTTTTTGGGAGCAAGTGTTTTGAGGGAGGGCTTGTTTAACACTACATTTCTCCAGGTTTCTGCAGAAGGAGCTGGGGAGGAGACCATGGGGAGCTTGGCTCCCTGTGATCCACAGCTGCAGCTCCGGGATCTGCATGGATTGAAACTTCCCAGTGCCGTGCAATCAACCTGTGTGGCCAAATCCACAAAGCCCAGAGGCTGTCCACGAGCAATAATCCATTAAATAACCCCCACATATCAGCACATTCCCTTGCTGCTGCGTGCAGCTGGGAAATGTCCACCCTTCCTCAGGCCATCCCTTCCCAGACTTCCAAACATGATTCTCCCCATTACTGGCTCAGCCAAATGGCTTTTGTCCCCCTGTCCAGGGATGTGCAGAACAGATGTTCACAACCTCTGGTGTCTATGCCTGCTGTGTCCTCCCCCCTCAGCTGGGTTTTCTTCAGACTGAACCATTCCAGTGCCTTCCCAGATGATGTTTTCTAAACTTGGGGTTGTTCCTGCTTCTCTCCGCCAGGGTTTTTTTCCAAAAGGTCCGCGTTTTATTGAAGGTGTGTTGCCCAAAACTGGACTTGGAAGCAGAGCAGAGGCTTGTTTGCCTCCAGACAGCATTCCTATGGCTGTGTAGCTCATCACATAATCAAATAACAAAGCACTGTGGGCTGCATATGACCCATTGTATCCCCACAGCTTTCCTGAAAACAAAAAAAAAAAAAAGAGGACTGCCCGTTCCTTGCACTCCGATCGTGCCGTTTCTTGTTTTCCTGTGAAACAGCACAACTTGGTGCATTTTTATTGGGTTTCCTCGTGTTCCATCCAGACTGGCTGCTCCCATTGCCAAGTCCCTTCTCTGAATTGCAGCCACGTCTCCCCGAGAGCCCGCAGGCTCTTGGGGTTTGGTGTCACCCCTGCTTCTGGGTGAGTCCTTCTTTAACACCCTCCAGATTATCCAGGAGGACCCAGACCCACGGGATCTGGAATTTGAGGAACCCATGACAGATTCCCTTCTGCCTTACCAGCTGATCTCCCCCAGTGTCACCTATTTCCTTCCTTTATCTTTATTCTCTCATGTCTCCCATTTCTTTTCCTTCCATCTCTCTTCATGCTGAAGGGAAAATGCCCTTTGGCTTTTTCCTGGCTCTTGGTTTCTCCAGGGGAAGATACGGACACTTGGTTCCCCACAGAGCCCACCTGTCTGTCTGTCTGTCCCTTCCCATGTCCCTGCCTGTGGAATTAGATGATCTTCAAGGTCTCTTCCAACCCAAACAATTCCAGGATTCTGTGATTCCTGAGGCATAGCTTGGGAAGCACCAGCAGGAGGGTCTGGGTAGAGCCGAGAGTTTCTGCTGGGAGTACACCCAAGGTGTCCTGTGTGTAAATATGGCAGGGTGAACTGTTTTCCTTCCCAATTTCCTGTCAGCCGTGCCATGACTTTGCAATTAGCTCTTGGTAATTGCTGATTAAAGAGTAGCTCTGCAGCCAGGTGGTTCACCCATCCGTGGAGAGCATTGGGAAGTTTGACTTTCCAAGGACAGTGAAATCACCTTGGATGTCCTTGCACCTCCTGGTTGCCTCTTCCCTGTGGGAAGGGGGAAGTCCCCACCACACACAACACACCCTCTGTGTGCTGGAGTGGCTCCTTCTTCCCAGTCTGCTTCCAGGATTGCCATTCTGCTGGCAGGGGGGCTCTGGGACCACCACTCTTCTGGAAGTGTCCCTGTGGGCTTTGCCATCGTCACAGACATGTGCCAAAGGCAGGTGTCCCCAGGGAACATGGGATCAGGGAGACTTTTAATGTGCTGTCACTAGAACCGTGTGGTTTGGTGTGAAAATGATATTGAGATTTGAGCCTGTGCTGGAAATGGGACTTTTTGCTAAGAGGTTTTTATTTATTTTTAAGAAATCATTGTAAAAGGATGCTGGTAGCAGGCTTTGGGACTGTTGCATGGCAGAACTTTTGGAAAATGGTGAATTTCAGCCCATCTGCGCTCAGGAATTGCTTTTCCCCATGTTTGGTGTGGGGTTGATCTCCTGTGCAGCACTTGAGGAATTTCACTGACACGTGAATCCTGATGTGTGTCTGGGGTTTGGAGAGTGTGAACTAAACACAGCATGTTGGGATTGTTTGCATCCTCTGCTTGGGTGCAAGGTGGATTTGGGATCAGCCTGGGAAGCAGGAGAATTCTGGCAGATGTATGGATTGCCCTAGGGAGCCAAACCAATGGTCCTTCCTGCCCTGTCCCTTCCAGTGATGAGTCCTTGGTTCAGGAAGAAGACACAGACAATCCTTGACAATCTGGTACTCAGCAGTGTGGGACTTCCTGGACCCAGACCATGAGAGGGATGTCCCAGCAGTGGGAATGAGCTCCTGAGTGTCTCACCAGTGGGGAAGGGGACAAGGGCTATGGACAAGGTGTTGCTGGGAGCAGAGCACATCAGCTGGGAGCTACTGTTGGGTTGTAGGTGCTGAACAAAGCAGGTCTCGATTTGGCAAAGCATTTGAAGCCTTTACAAAGGATAAGCTTCATCACAAGCCTGGTGCTGTGCTGCAGCACAGACACCTGCAGGGCCCCCCTCCCTTGTGGGGTGCCACCACAGACCCCCAAACCTGCAAAACCCTGCATAGCTGCCTGTTGTCACATTGTCTTCTTCATGGAGAACACCCCATCATGGAGTCTGGTGGGGGTTCTGAATGTCACAAAGGAAGGATTCCCCTCCCAGGTTCCTCACTGTGAAACCACATTGGTGTCAGGAGGATCAATGTGTTTTTGGGTACCCATCCAGTTGGGCATAGAGGTGCTACACTGCAGGTAATGACTGGGAAGGAAGAAGTCATTTCAGTCAGTGCATTTCAGGTCCCAAGTCACCCTTTGAAGCAGATGGGGCCATCTTTGATGGCACATCGTTTTTCCATCCCAAACCCATCTCTCTATTTCTATTTAAGCAGCCAGTTCCATTTTCAGCATGTGCCACCACCCCTCATGCCATAAATCAGCGTCTGCCATCTACAAAACAGCCCCATGCTCATCCCAAGCTCAACCACTCCATGAGCTTCAGCAGTTCTCATGTTCCTGGGAAAACAGCAGTGAGGAGCTTGGCATGCAGTGGCACAATGCCAGCTCCCTGTGGGCTAATTCCCAGTGGCTTTCTCACAGAAACCCAGCTTCTGAGGGTGTGTCCTCATCCAGAGGCTGATTCCTTGTCCTGTCCACATCCACACCACTGTGTCCTCATCCAGGGGCTCATTCCTTGTCCCATCCACACCCTCAGCACTGTGTCCTCATCCAGGGGCTGGTTCTTGTCCCATCCACTGCCCTGTGTCCTCCCAAAGTCCGTGAAGCTCAGTGAGGTGTCCCTTGGGATGCCCCTCGTGTCGCTGTTGATGCTGTCGATCGCGGTTGTGCCGTTCCATGAACTCAACAGAGCTCTCCTGTCCTTGCCTTTGTGCTCCAGATGTCCCAGCCTGGCTGAAGAGCCTCCGGCTGCACAAGTACGCTGCCCTCTTCTCCCAGATGACGTACGAGGAGATGATGGCCCTCACCGAATGCCAGCTCGAGGCACAAGTACGTCCCATGTCATTTAGGGGAAAGGGAAATTGGGCCTTGGAAAGTGAAAAAATCCCTCATTGTACCTGAAACAAATTTTGTCCCCCAATTCTTACTGGAATCCCAGCATGGAAGTCCCATCACTGGGAGCTGTGACTGGTTGTTTTTTTTCCAGTTGGGATTAAGTTCAGGAGTTTCAGGGATGCAACCTGCAATAGCCAACTCCCTTAAAGTCAGTGGGGCTGTGATGGCAGATTGCCTTTAAAAATGTCGTAGAATAATAGAATGTTGCTGGCTTGGGTTGGAAGTGACCTTAAAGATTATCTGGTTCCAACCCCCCACTGCTTTCAGGTTCACCTCTGCATTATCCTTGGGATTAAGAGGAATGGGCAGCACCTTTGCTTTCCATGTGTGAGGTGCAACAGGGAGGGTCAGACTAGCTGGAAATCTCTATCTTCAGCAAGTCTCTGGGTGGTTTTCTGTGTCCCTCAGGAATTCCTGCACTCAAAAATGTAACTAATTTCTACCAGCCTTTTCTGTTAGGAGAGGAAGGTTTTGGGTTGACCCAGCTGCCCCGTGGAAGTGTTAATGCCCAGTTTTGTGCTGTTTTTGCAGAATGTTACCAAAGGCGCGAGACACAAAATAGTCATCAGTATCCAAAAGCTAAAGGAAAGACAAAACCTGCTCAAATCTCTAGAAGGGGTAAGTAATCACAACCATTTTTTGTATTTCTTGTGTTTTTAAGAAGCCAGGAATTGATTCTGGGCTGAAGCACTCTTTGCTTACACGTGTTGTGGGAATCTTCTGCAGGGAAATGTGTTATTGGCTTAGCTGCATGTGAATGATGCCCTGCACCAGATGCAGGTTTTGCTTCACAGAATTCCAGAATGGTTTGGGCTGGCAGGAAGCTTAAAGCCCATCCAGTTCCAACCCTCTGCCATGGTCAGGGGGACACCTTCTGCTAGACCACATTGCTCAAAGCTCTGTTTTGCAGAGTGGGTCCTAATGCATCTCCCACACTTCTCACAGCTGGGATGGATGTACCCTGCAGCCCTGACCAGCTCCAGGGTGCTCAGGAAGACTTGAGCTTTCCTGGAACATTATATGGGCACCCTGTCCCCAGATAAAACACCAGACACCCACATCAGTGCCTGGACAACATCTTGAATTTCCAAGGAGAATAAATAGAAACTTCTTTATCACTTCAACAGAAGCTGAAAGCCTGCAGAAAGGGCTTTTGGGGAAGTAGCAGCACCACAGCCTAGCTGGGAGCAGCTCACCCAACCTCTCCCTATTTATTACTGCTGTATTATATTATATTTAATTGCACTATCTTCAAACAGCAACTTGCAGAGCCTCCCACTAGGGGCTTTTAAATACTTCTGTGGTGTGTTGCTATTTATTGGTGTTTTCCTTAGCTCACTGCTTCACTATTTATTTATAATATGGGCTTGTGCTCAGAGTATGGCAGGAGCTAATAAAGCCATACTTACCTCCGTTATTAATAATAACTATTAAATCCAAGGGCTGGATGGAGCTGGCTGCAGCTCTGTGTTTTCCAGGCGTTTGCACAGCCTCTTCCCCCGCTTCTCCACTGGGATTTGGGAATCTGGTATTGATTGAGTGGCTCTGTGCAGGAGCTGGAGCCCAGCTCAGCTGGCACGGCCAGCCAGGCACGCTGTAAAATACAGGAGAAAAATGGCAGGGATTGGTTTAGAGCCCTCCTGGGGTGGGTTTGGGCTGTGACACTGTGACCCTGTCCCCCTTTGCTGGGGCTCGGAGCTGCCTGTGAGCTGCTTTCCCTGGGAGGAGACGTCTCTGGTTTTCCAGGCTTCCCATCCAATTTTTGTTAAACAAGAGCATGTGTGGGACTTGATGGTTTTGGGCAGTGTCTCGCTGCTAAATATTGCTGCTTTCTTGGAAAGAGCTGCTCCACCCCTCTCTGTTAGTTAGCAGGGCAGGATTTTCTCCCAAAAAATAGTGCCCAGCAGACTGACACCAGATCTTTGAGAAAAGTGGAGCTGAGACGTCCAAGAGTGAGCTGGGAATGCAGCAGGAATTAGAATCAACAACTGTTTCAGGGCTTCCACACATCCCATGTGCCCACTTAGTGTCCCTTCCCTCAGTGCATCAGGATTCACTCCAAAAGCTACCTCTTTCCAAGCAGTGTCCCATGAGCCAGACTGTGCAGGAGCCTGCAGTGAGCTGTTCTGGCTACAATAAAAACAAAATGCAATTATTTCCCATCAGTGGGACAAGGATCTGTCCATAGAAATGGAGTTCTTGAGCCACACCAGGAGTGAGGCTGGGCTGCACCCAAATTCTCTCCCTCCTGGGTGGATCTGCCCCAGGATGTCCAAGCTGAATGGTTTTGCTGTGGGAGTATCAGTTCTCCTTCTGGTGTCCTCTTCTGTGTCTGACCACAAACCGGCTGCTCCCCTTGAAACCCTCCCAGTCCCCTCTGCATCCATCCCAGAGTGGACAGGGATGTCCCCACTGCTGCCACAGCACAGACTCCTGCATCCCAGCACGGTCCTGGGCTCTGAGATGATCCCAGAGCACGAGGATGCCATGGGAAGCAGTTTTGGGGCAGAGCAGTTAATGGGAGCCAGGCTTGGAGGTGGTGCTGGAAATGGGAAAGGAGCCCATGTTAATGAAATTCCAATGAAATAGAGCTGAAATGTTGTGACTGTGGGATTGCTGGGGAATGAACAAGATATTTGCTGCTCTGGGCATTGAAATCTCCCAGGTTCAGTCACTTTCATGGACTTGCCATTTCCCTGGTGGAAGTGTGGGAACACTGAAGCTGGATTGCTGTTGGGTTTGGGTCCCAGTGGTTGATAGGGCACATTTGTCTCTGGGGATTCAGGTCTGAACACATCCATAGATAATCACAGTCCCTGCAGCACTCCCCTGATATAAGGAAAGGATTTGATGAACGAAACGTGGCTGTTGACTGTGGAATGCAGCAGGATCCTGAAGCAGGAATTCTCAGGGAGTCACAGGAGGGGTCTGGTTCACAGCTGATGTCCCTGCATTGTCCCTGCAAAGACAAACCCTCTTCTCTCCACTTCAATCCACAGGACATCCTGGAAGGTGGCAACTTGCGTGTCCCGCTGCAGGAGCTACACCAAATGATCCTCACCCCCATCAAAGCCTACTCTTCCCAAAACTCGAGCCCGGAGGAGCACGGCCGGGACGTGGACTCGCACCACCCCTCCTCCCTGCTGGGCTCCGACAGCCAAGGCTCGGACTGCAAGGACTCCGCGGCGGCCGGGATGCAGCAGCACCACCTGCCGGGATGCGAGGGAGAGTCGGGAGGGGCCCCTTTGCCCGAGGGTGACCTGCCCGGCCAGTTCACCCGAGTGATGGGGAAAGGTGAGCAGCTGTCCCTTGTCCTTGGTGACTTGGGGACTGGTCACTAGGGAGGGCTGCTTTGGGGTGGGGGGTGTGCGCTGGCAGCCACCTTTCCCTGAGCTCCTGCAGGTCCCAGTCTGAGGGGTGATGGCTTTTTGAGGTCCTGTCATGCTGGGGTTGGAGGTAAACAAGCATTCCAAGCCCCAGGTCCAAGGTGGATAGCATCCTATCCCTACCTCAGGTGAGAGGCAGAAATAGCAGCTTTTCCTGATGTCAGGAGTGGAGGATGTCCTTTCTTCCCATCCAGAGCCCTGGGGTCATCCCACTGATCCAGAGATGTTTTCAGCAGCATCCCTTGGAGTTACTCTGCTTGGAGCAGGGTAGCATTGGTGTGTGGGTTGCACATGAGCCACCTTGAGTGCAAATTAATGGGTCCAAGCCTCTCTTTATGCCCCAGTTTGGATGCAGGGCATCCAGAATTCTCCAGTGCCATTCCAGGTCTAGTGCAAGGTGCACAGCTTTGCATCAGGGATAACACATTGGGAGGTAATAGGAGCAATCTGAGGTGAGGACTGACCTCCTGTGCCATGTTCAGGGCTCTTGGAGCAAATCTGTGTGATCTTGGATGTGCCCTAACCCTTGTTGGTGGTACTGATGTGTCAGTGCTGGCTGCACGGAGGGAGATCTCCCTGGGGAAGAGGAAAGGGAATCTCACCCACAGACGACTGGGAACAGAAAGAACATTTTTGGGATGCCACAATATCAGCCTTGTTCCTATTTCCAACCTTTTTTGCAAAAGAAATAGCTGAGATGTTTTCTGTACAGAAACCTGATGCAGATTTGTCCCCAGCTGGTTGCCTGCAGAAACAGCCACATGTGTGTGGCTCTGGCCCCATCTTCTTCCTGTGACAAATGACAAAGTGTGACACAAACCCTGCCAAGATGTGGTGTCCTCCTGGACCTCAAGGCATCCCTGCCCAGGGGTTTACAACAGGAGAAGCTCATTCCTCTGTGAGCTCATTCCCATTTCCTTCAATGATATTCATTCCAAAAGAGGTTAAAATTCATCAGGAAAGGTGGGAATCTACCACTCTGCAGTGGGGGCAGATTCTAGCCACGGGAGCTGGAGCTCTCTTGCCTATGAACAGGGATTAATCCTGTGCCCCTGAGTTGCTTAGGTCTAATTTTGGGGACTCCAGTGGTGTTACTCTGGATTTACACCATCATAACAGAGAACAAAATCTGGCCCTAAATATAGGAAGGCACGGCAGGAATTGGGGAAGGGCGTTTTTTCTCACTGATGAAAAACCTATTCGTGGTTACAAGGGAAACAGGATGTCCAAGGTGTTTGTGGGACCCCTCCTGGGCCCCATCTTGGTGTCCCCATCCCCATTTCCCTTCTCTTCTTGTTTTTTTCTTTCCAGTCTGCACACAACTTTTAGTTTCCCGACCCGATGAAGAGAATATAAGTTCCTATTTACAGCTCATAGACAAATGTCTAATCCACGAGGTGAGTCGCGCCCGATCATCTAAAACTGTTGTTCTCATCACTTGGAAACTGTTTCCAAAGTGTCTGTTTATGTAAACCTTTGGGTTTCTAACACAAATATTTTCAGGGGGTATTAATAGTAATTCTGACAGAGCAGGCTTGGAGAGGGCGGTAGCTCCAACGTGGTGCATGGAAATGTTGCTTCCCCCCCACGCTGCTTTAATTGCCAAGGCCTGGAGCTGGGAAATTCATCTGGCTCGTGACAGTCCCATCAGCAGCTGGATGAAAGGAAGAACCCCGGGATGAACGTGCAGGCTGTTCCCATCAGACAGAGCCGCCGTTGCCTCCTCCCGTTTTGCACCGCGTGGCCTCGGGATTTTGCAACAGGGATTTGACATCTGGTTCTGCTCCCAGCGGATCTGCCTTGGCTGGCTGATGGCTTGGGATGGCCCAGACTGTGCCACAGGGCTCTGGCACGTTCCTGCCCGGTGGCAGGGAGGGATGGCCATGTCCC
This sequence comes from Drymodes brunneopygia, assembly GCA_013400955.1. Classification (NCBI taxonomy): domain Eukaryota; kingdom Metazoa; phylum Chordata; class Aves; order Passeriformes; family Petroicidae; genus Drymodes; species Drymodes brunneopygia. Next base: position 216,375 of record VZTZ01024259.1, on the reverse strand, counting down.
TGGTGTCCTGCAGAGTCTCCTACCCACACTGGCTGTAGCTGGAAGAACAAGCTGCTTCCATCACCTGCCCCTATGGCAGGGATCAGGGAGCAGGAGTGGTGGAAGCTGCGGTCTGGGGCCAGAGAGCAAAGCCAGGAGGACATGGAACTTTTCCCAAAGTGCCTGCACTTCTCCCACCAGAGCCAGCCCACGTCCCAGGACCACCCTCTGTGCTGGCTCCAGCGTAATCAGTGCCAGGAGAGAGCATCTCCTCCAGGGAGTGGTTCGGAGCAATCAAGTCAGGCACTAATTAGCCTCCAGCTTGTCCTCTGGAGGCTTCTGCTCCTCTCCAACGGAGACCTTGGGTGTCTAAAGTTAGCAGTGGTGGCACGTGGGGGTCCCTGTCACCCACACCTCCTGCCTGCAGCTCTGGGAGCAGGTCTGTCCCTGCCAGGGTGACCTTTGCAGGGAGCCCCGTGTGGGTGACAGGCTCACCCTGGGTGACCTCCCGCAGAGCCTGTCGGTGCCAGGATCACAGCCAAGCTCTGCCCAGCCCTGAGAAGGGGGATAGGATGCAGGATGCCACAGGGCAGCTCAGCTTTCCAGATCCCAGCTTTGCCCACCCTGGCGGCATTTCTAGAGCCACATGCAGGTGACAAGTGTCACCACCCGTCGGGACCCACCGTCAAACCCCTGCTCTGCCAAAAGGAGTTGGCAGCCTCGAGGCAGTGCTGGGCTGTCACTCCAGGACACAGGGAATGCTGCTGGAGCATTTTTTCCACCTGAGATGAGTAAATCCTGAAGAAAGACCAGTGTTTCCCCCTGGACTTGCTGATGGGGCTCAGCTCACCCCATCACCTGCTCCAGCTGCTTTTCTTTACCCACACACCCACATGCACATCCCCGCTTGCTTTGTCCAGAATATTCATACATTTCCTATTTTTCTCTCTCTTTTTTTTGGGGGGAGGGCAGGCGTTTACAGAGATCCAGAAGAAGCGGCTGCTGTCATGGAAACAGCAGGTGCAGAAGCTCTTTCGGTCTTTCCCTCGGAAATCCCTCCTGGAGCTGTCAGGCTATCGGCAGCAGAGGAGGTATGCGGGATTTTGGGAGGGGAGGGATGGGTTGTGCTGGGTTCAGAGCCATTTTTAGGGAAGGGGCAGGGTTGGAAAAGCTTCAGCAGTGAAATTCCAGGTGCTGGCTGGGAAGGGAACACAGCAGGCAGTGTCCTTGTGCATGTGGTCACTGCCTTCCCCTCCGATCCCACCCTGTCTCCATGGCTCCAAACCCAGCACTTCCCACCTGTGCAGCATATCCCCAGCACTGGGCTCTTTCCCTGCTGCCCTTTGATGGTGGCATCAGCACTGGAGTTTCCTCAAAAAGCTGTCAAGTGGCCAAAAAAAAAAAAAGGCTGGAAGCTTTCAGAGGGTGCAGAGGCAGAGGTGCAGTAGAGAGCCAGGCAGGGCTGTGTTGGGAGCACCGTGTTTGCTCACGTCCAAGGTGATGCTGGATTTCAGGTGACCCTAGAAAGGGGTTGTGCCAGGAAGAGAGATTTTTAAATCACTTTTAACAACATCAACCCTTGTTCATTCTGCAAAGCCCGGTTTGCTGCAAGTTCTTTATTCCCAAAAAAGAAAGTGTTTTGGAGATAACCGAGAGTATAGGAACTTCCAGATGAGATTTCAGGGAAGCACCTTTAGCTCAGCCCTCCCTAATAAATCCTGGATTTGTTTGGTCGTTCTAACCAAATTTTACAGAACTTGAGAAATCTCAGAGGTGACCATATTTGTGAAAATCAACCTCCTGGAAGGGGAGAAGGAAAACCCAACAGCATAAGCTGAACTTTAATTAGACATTGGAGAATCCACTAGTGAGAGATCTCAAAGAAATCAGGTTCCCGGGGCATTACCTGAATTATTTTAGATTGTATTTAAGAACAATATTTTGCAGGAGTAAATTAAACTTCAAAGAAAACAAATGTTGATCTGAGAACTGCAGTAGGGCGGGAGGGCAACTGGCACATGGGAAGAAGAGGGGATGCTGCATAACCTAGACTGCCTCCTTCCCTCTGCCTGTGCAGGATGGAGGGACCACCTTCGGTGGGATGGGAGGGTTGGGAACCCCTCTCAGGGGTCAGTGTCCCACTCTCAGTGGGATGGGAGGGCCAGGACATCCGTGCAGGGATCAGTGTCTCACCCTCAGTGGGATGGGAGGGCCAGGACCCCTCTCAGGGGTCAGTGTCTCACCCTCAGTGGGATGGGAGGGCCAGGACCCCTCTCAGGGGTCAGTGTCTCACCCTCAGTGGGATGGGAGGGCCAGGACCCCTCTCAGGGGTCAGTGTTCCACCCTGGGTGGGATGGGAGGGTCAGGACCCCTCTCAGGGATCGGTGTCTCACCCTCAGTGGGATGGGAGGGCCAGGACCCCTCTCAGGGGTCAGTGTCCCACCCTCAGTGCTCTCTCTCTCCTCACAGCCGAGGCTTTGGCCAGTCCAACTCCCTCCCCACAGCCGGATCCGCAGGGGCAGGGCTGGCACGGAGGAACCCCCGGCAGTTCCAGATCCCCTCCCGCAACCTCCCCACGGCCAGGCTGGGGCTGCTGGGCCCCACTGGGCTGCTGGGCACCCCCCAGCGCAGCCCTGCTGCCAGCCCTGCCATCCTCAAGCAAGGCAGACAGGTTGGTTACAGCATTTGCAGCTCTTCCATCGCTTTCCCACGAGCTTCCTTTGGTTTTCCTTCTCTAACTTGTCCAGATCCCCACTTTTTTCCCCACTCTTCAAGCAGTTTGTACGTGTTTGGGTTGTGCTCTCCTCTGTGCAGTGGGATGGGGAAGTGGGACTGGTGGGAGGGGGGACAAACCAAGCAACGGGGGGGAAGCTGAGTCTTTAAAAGTGGCTTATAAAAGTAGGGAGAGGGGATTTTGACAAGAGCAGATAATGGTAGGAGAAGGGGGAAGAGTTTTAAATTGACAGAGGGGAGATTTAAATGAGATGCTGGGAAGAAACTCCTCCCTGTGAGGGTGGAGAGACCCTGGCACAGGTTGCCCAGAGAAGCTGTGGCTGTCCCTGGATCCCTGTAAGTGTTCCAGGCCAAGTTGGACAGGGCTTGGAGCAACCTGGGATTTTGGAAGGTGTCCATGGCAGGGGGTTGTAATGAGATGAACTGTGAAGTCCTTTTCAGCCCAACCCATCCTGCGATTCTACAAGCCCGAAATGCTTATAAACCCATGGCATAGAGGGTTTTGCTTTGCATCCCCCACTTTGTGTTTGCCCCCCACAGAACCTGTGGTTTGCCAACCCTGGGGGCAGTAACAGCATGCCCAGCCGGAGCCACAGCTCGGTGCAGAGGACGCGCTCGCTGCCGGTCCACACGTCCCCGCAGACCATGCTGATGTTTCAGCAGCCAGGTAGGCAGCAGAGGTGCTTTTCCACTTACCCACAGCCACGTGAGACATGGGGAGGTGAGAGGAGCTGTGCTGGTGAGCCTCCCCATGGGCACAGTGTGCTCCTACCGGGGTATCTCTGAATTCCTGGGTTAGCCAGAGACATCGCTGGAGGGGTTTTTGACCCTACATATTCCACCTTGTCTCTATATGTTCCAGTGCTGGTTGCTTTTGAGGGGCTCCTGTCAGGAGGGAAGGTGGTGGCTCATCCATCACATTTTCCTCATGGATGGACCCGGAGCCCCGGTGCGGAAGGGCTGCCTTCATGCACTCAGGGGAAATTCTTTCCACAGTGCGTGTGAAGGGAAACGGTGCCGTGTCAGTGCTTCCTTCCCAAACACTGCCAAAGTGCTCCTGTGTGCAGGAGCATCCTCTGATTCAGGGAGGATCCCACTGACCTTGGACCCTGGACCTGGAGCATCCTGGCCCTGAGGAAGCCTGTTTGTGCATCCCTTCCTTAGCATTTGAGCGTGCCTTTTCCTACCAACACAAACAACAATTTACACCTCGGGACAGGGAATCCATCCCCCAGTGAATTCACCCTCATCCCTCCACTCCTGCTGGCGTGGGCTGGCAGCTCCCTGGCCTCACACGCTGGAAGTGTTAAACTGCAGCATTTGGGCAGCAAATGTTCCGTGCAGCAGGAGCAGCAGCTGTTCCTGGGTATTGATTAAACACCGGGACAAGGGCACATTTCTCAGGCGTTGGAGGAGAATAAATGGGTTTCTCTTTGCGCGTCAGCCTGCGGTGGATGAGGGCGTAGGAGGATTGGGGAGCCAAAGACGTGGATTAAGTCGCAAGGAAAATAAGCAATGATGTGATGCTGGGCTCACAGACCACTGTTTGCCAGGCTGTGGGGGGACCTCAACCCTCCTGGATCTCATCCCGTGTTCCTGTGAGCCAGTGGAAAGCAGGCGATGCCGTCCAGCACAGTAGCACAAGCGGTATTTGCAGGTCTTGCTGCAGGCTGGGGGAAAGTTTGCTGCTGTTTAGATTGGGATGGAGGTGTTGGAACACTCCAAACTTCATGTGTGTGTCCCTTTTTTTGTGCTCGCCGCCCCCACCAGGGATGACGTGGGCGACTGAGTGGGAGCCAGGCTGGTCCCAGAGAAGCCAGACAGTGGCTCTGCTGGTCTGTGCTGCCATCCCATGTCCGAGCACTAACCCTGCCTGCACAGACAGCATCCATCCTCAGAAGATTCCCAGGGCTGCCCTCTCCCTGGGTGGGGTTCTGCTTTTGCTCCAGCTGCCCCTTACATCTCTTATCAGCGTCTGAACCCCCTCTGATTTACCCCGTATGGATAACAGGGGGTGATGACTGCTTTTGTGAGCGTCTCTTGCTGAAGATGATTTTATTGGGAGTCCTGTCAGACTCTCCTGGGGCATTTTTCAGATGGTTTCCCCACACAGAGCAGGCAGGTGGGGTCTCTGATCGGGATCTCCTGTTCCCTTTCTCCCTGCAGAGTTCCAGGTGCCGGTGACTGAACCTGACATCAACAACAGGCTGGAGTCCCTGTGCCTGAGCATGACGGAGCACGCACTCAGCGGTGAGCACTCCCTCCTGCTGGGGCTCTTCCAGCACGTCCACGCTGCCTCTGCTGAGCCCCCCAGCACCTGCCCCTGCCCCGTGCCCCCCAAAAGCTGGGACAGGCTGTGGCTGTGAGGGCGGGGCTGGATGCAGGGATGCTCCCGGGGATGCTCCCGGGGGTGTCCAGACAGGAATATTGGCTTCTCTCGGTGAGGTGGCCGGGGCAGGGGGTGAAGCCGAACGCAGGGATCGCACCAGCACTAGTGGAGTCTGTGCTAATTAGCCACTCGTCAGCTTGCTAATGATAATTAGTGTTAGCTCGCTTACTCTCGTTAGCTCTCGATAAAGCCCCTGCCGCCGGCGCGCTCCGATGGGTCGCGGCTTTGGAGTGTTGTGCCCTTCTGGATCCCTCGTTTGGCCGGGGGTGCCCCACAGCTGGGGGATAAATCCCTGCCAGGGGCTGTGCCAGGGGCTGTGCCCTGGTGCCAGCAGTCCCCACACAGCTGGGGGTGCCAGCGGATAACGGGCACGGGGAGGGAGGAGGACCGGGGCAAAACCAAGCAGGGAAGATGGAAAAGCAGCAGCAGCAGCAGCAGTGCCATGGAGAGCCCGGTGCAGCACAAAGCACCAGCACCAGAAGCTCCCGGTGTCCCTTGCCACACACTGGACCCCCAAGCACAAGGGATGACCCCCAGCAGTGGGATGGGCACAGCCACCTGGATCCCCAATGACCAGCTCGGGTCTCACTGCGGAAATCCTGGACTGTGATGGATGGTTGAGGACAGGAGCCCTCGGAGAGGACGAGTGCCACCAGGAGCCCTCGGGGAGGACAAGTGCCACCAGGCTCCCTGCGGATGCAGCAGCCCTTCCTGGGGAGAGGAGCACAAGAACAAGGACTGTGGGAAGCAGCAGGGCCCTGGCAGCATCCCTGGCTGGGAAAACAAGGACACTTCTGTCACCCGAAGCGTTTCTCCAGCGTGTGCCCAGCCGAGGCTTAGCTGTCTTGTTCCTCTGCAGGGTACTGTTCCTCCAAGTTATTTTTTCCAGGTCGCATTCCCCAAGCCTCTCCAAACCGGTCGTGCTATAAATAGCTCTTAAAAAAATAAACCTTTCAGGGGAGAAAAAAAAAAAAAAAGGCGTAACAAACCTGTTTGTTTTTAGTGTCGAGGAGGGAGGGAGGTGGCTCTGGTGCCTCAAGTGGTAACAGGGAATTCTCTGTTTTGGAGCCACTCTGGGAGCTGCCTCCCGCCACTGTCCATCACGGGGGTGGAGTTTGGGATGGGGGACAAGGGATGGGATCAGGGCTGGAGGGTTGGAAGTGCTGTTGGGTGCTGATTTCTGCCCCTGGGGGGTGGGGATGGGGCTGCTGGTACCAGGGTCAGTTGTGAGGCTTTGGGGTGGGTCGTGGACCCCTCGCTCCTGGGATTGGGCTATGGCTGGATGCATCCCTGCTGCCACAGGGTGCTGGGAACAGGGGCTCTGGGGAGACAGAAAGGACTCCTGGGGCTTTTTGTCCTTCAATGATCCTCGGATGGAGGAAAATTTTGCACCCTCTGCGGTGCAGGCGTTGCAAGGCTGGGTGAACTGTGGGCAAGGCAGCCCCAGGGACCAGCTCTGTCCCAGACTGTCACCTACCTTGTGACGAGTCCAGGCTGCCCAGAAACCCACTCTGCTGCTGGAAAAGCAGTTGTGGGATTGTGGCAGAAGGCCTGGACTGGTGTTGGGACAGCGACCTGTGGGAGCTGCTGTGGGGTGGGAACAGTTGGTGGCACAGAGGAACCAGCAGAGCACTGACACCCCAAAACCCTTCAGCAGCCCTTGGGGAGATGGGAAGCAGTGGGGGGTGGCCCCGACACCACCTCGCCGTGGGGGCTGTGGGTTGAGGGGTGCTCTGGGGGGTCCATCCCCCAAATCCCCAGCTTGGGGGGTACCAGTGCTCACTGGGGCTGCTCCTAATTCTCCCTTCCTGCTTGCAGATGGTGTCGACAGAACCTCCACGATCTAGAAGGCGTCGCCAGGGGGACGCTGGCCGGGACAACAACTGCTGCAGGTCCAGCGGCGAGGTCGGGGCTTGAGGGAGCCTCAGCGATAGCTTGCATCCTTTCTCCTCTCTCCTCTCCTCTCCTCTCTCTCTCTCTCTCTCTCTCCTGTTTTAATTTTGTGAATGTGTAGATTGTCCTTGTGAACATATCATTAGACTTGGAATTTGTGTTGTCATTTATTACATCCATGCTAAAGGCGGGGGGAAAAGGATGGCAGAAACAAAAAAAAAATCTCAGCGACGATGATGAAGCAGTGTGGGGAGGTTGGGGAGGAACACGGAGGAGGAGGAGGAGAGTGCTGACAACAGAGGGTTCACCAGAGCACCGTGGGCAAAGCCTGTTCCTGGAGGAGGATACCAAGGAGCACAGAACACCCTGCAGGGGTGTGTGACCAAAATCCCCCTGGGGAGGATTTGCCTGCCCTGCCGGGGTCCCGTCTCTCGAGTTCCGCCGCGTCCGGGCACGGGCTGACCCAGCGAGCCCAGTTTGAAACAGAAATAATAAAATAACCCCAGAATTTCCTTTCAGTTTAGCCAGGAGATCTGCAGTGTGGAGGCAGCGTCGTGCTTGGGGCAGCAGAGGGTCAGCAGGTGCCCATCCCTGTGCCCTGGTTGGTTCGGGATGCGGGATGGAGCGGGGGCATCTCACCCAGAGGAGGGTCCCCGGGGGGAGTCTGTGATTTTGGGGATGCTGGGACAGTTCCCGTGTCCCTTGCCTTGCCTGTGCAGGTACTGGGAAGCTGCTGCATCCTGGCTCCACACATCTGGCCCAGCCTGCCCAAATCCAGTCATGGCCAGGGAGGGATGAAGGAGCCCCCAGATAAAATCCAAGCCACAAAGGGCTCCAAAATGCAGCTGCACAGCCCTGTTTTCTTGGCATTAACTGTGTGCTGGGCAGGAGATGGGGATGGCAGTGGCTGGGCTGCCCCTCACCTGCTGCTGCTTTTTATAGCAGGAGCTAAATTTGGTGTTAAATTAGTAAATCTGACCTGGCACTGCTCAGACCTGCAGTGATGCTCCCACCAGTCCTGATGCTGCTCCAAGGCCTCTGATGGAAAAATAACAAATGTAAAATCAATTAATTGAAGTGATTGGTTGCAGCAATATTTCCAAAATGGGCTGTGGGGACGTGGGCAGCATCGTGTGCCAGGGTCAGAGGGAACAGGGCTGGGGTCTGAGGGGGAGTTGGAGCATGGGCAGGGCTGGGAGATGTGTGAATCCTTTTGTCATGCGGCGTTTTTAAGTTGTTTTTCTAAAAAAGAAAAATATATATACATATATATATATACATATATATACAAAAACCCAAGTGCCAAATGCAATGTTTTATGTTTGCTGTTCCTTGGTGTCCTGCTTCCTGGCAGACAGGAGGTTGAGGAGGGGGTGATGGGGAGGGTGGAGAAGGGAAAACCTGAAGGCCAGGGAGGTTGGGAAGAGGTGTGAGGAGGTGAAGCGGGGTTGGCGCTGGGGACCTGGGTCACCCCCGAGCACCCCCGGCTTGAGAGGTGTGAGCAGAACCTCCGTAGCAGGAGCCTCCCTCAGGGAGACTCCCCTGTATCTACAGAGCTGAAATTCTATTTATTCCTTCGCTGGCTATGGACACGGAGGTTTTCTGATTGTTCAGAGAGATTATTTTGGATATTTTACCTATTAACTTGCTATGGCTGGGAACCATGATAATGTCTGTTATTAACAACCACCAAATAATTCAATTGTTTTGTTTTTCTTCCTTTTGTTGTTAAAAAAAAAAAAAAGAAAAAAGCTTATTTTCCATTGACAGTGTAGAGGTTAATAACGACTTAGTTGTGTTTGCTGTTTCTTGTTTTGTTTTTTTTTGAGTACAAACAACAAAAAAAGTGGCTTCAGTTGCGTTCGGGAAGTGCTGCCTGGCTCCAGCTGCCGGTGCTAAGTGCGGGCGGCAGAGCTCCAGGGAAAGAAGCTTAAAAGGGAAAGAAAAAAAAAAAAAAAAGCTTGAATCCTAAAAGAAATAAAAGTTATTTATAGAAAGAAAAAAAAGAAAACACAAAAAAAAAAAAAAAACACAACCCCAACAGTTGCATGAGTGAGGCTGTGAAGTCAAATATTCAGTAATAAAGCGGCAGTGCCTTTCTTTTTGTATCCCCCGCTCGCCCCTCTGCAACTGTCCCCTCCTTGTCCTGTCGATGTCGCCGCCGCGGGGTCCTGGGCGTGGGGCGGGCGAGTCCCCCCCTCCCGCTGCTCGCCCGGCTCCAGCCCCGGGCCCCCCCAGCGCCGCCGGGGACTTTTCCTGGTGCTGTTCCCCTGAGCCGTCCCCGGGCGCCGGGGATGCCCAGCACCGAGTGGCCTTGGGCCCGGCGGATGCGACACCCGCGGGGACACATCCCTGTCCCTCCAGTGTCGCCCCATCCCCAGGGACAACCCCTGAGCTCGGCTGGGCTGGACTGGGCTCAGCTCAGCAAAACCCCCGGAGGGGTTTCGGGGTGGGTCCAGCAGGAAAATCCCAAACTGTGATTGAGTTGGGTCAGCACTTAGAGGGGGAACGATTTCTCGTTGTCACCTTTCTCCATGTCGGGTTTGGCTTTCGGAATGTGCCTGATGGAAAAGTGGGTCCTGCAGACGTCTATAATTTGCACACAGCGACGATAAAACACTAAAAAGTTGATTTTATACGAGTCATCAAGAGTTTGCAAAGTGAGTTTTATTTTTTGTATTCCTTTATCTTTACTTAAAGGTGAATGTGTATTCCTCTGGGAGGAATAGGAAGAAAAAAAAAAAAAAGAAAAATACATAAAAAAACGGGAATGTTAATAATGTTAAACAGAATACTTCCTCCCTTATTAATATATATAACCCTGATGTATTTATGCCTATTGTAAGCTGACTTTAAAGAGCTTTGACCTCTCTTCTGTTGCATGCCGTTCCCGGGCAGCCTCTCCTTGTCCATGCATGCCTTTTGTCCTGGTTTTTCTGTACAAAGTTAGTGCACAAAAGAACTATTTTTGCCTAGTTAATGTTGCCGAGCAATGCCTATTTTTTAAATTTAAATTTTTTTTTTTGGGTCATATATATGGCAATAGCATGTTTGTTACATGTAAAAGCTTCCCGATATAAAGAAATACTAATGTTTGGAGATGCCGGTCTTTGCAAGTGTACAGTTTTCCAATGTTGTTCCCAGTGAAAAAACACCCTCGTGATTTCCACTTGCTCCGATGTATTTATTACTCATTTCCTCCCGTGTAACAAGGAACCATGGCTACATTTCATACCCGCGCTATATTGAAAGTGAAGGGAGATGATTAATACAAGGTTTTGTAACACCGGGGTGTGGCGCCTCCTTATTTATCCCCTCCTTGGCAGGCGGCTTCGGGCTCCTCATCGTGAAAAAAAAAAAAAGTTGGAATTCAATAGATGTTCATCCCGTGGGCGAGAGGGGAGGAGCAGTGCAGTTCCACGGGGGTTGGGGATATTTATTTAAAGCCTGTGGCATTCCCCACGCAGCTGTTTCACCGTCCCTTTGGGATGTCCATGCCCCAGGAGCTGTTTAGATACAGGATTTTCCTTTGAAATCAACAGGAATTGGGGCTGGAGCCGCTCAGAGGCACATGGAGGAGCTGGCTTGGTCCAGAGCCTCTGTGTGTGTGTATGGAGACTTTTGGGGTGGGATTTTAAGGTTGGGTTCATTCTGGGCTTAAAACCTGCACATTTCAGACCCTCCTAGGGATGGAGCAAGCAGGGAAGGACACTCAGAGCTGGTGCTGCCACTTCCCGTGGACACTTGGCCACAGGAAATGCCAAGGGCAGGACATTCTGTCCCTGGTTTTTCCATATTTTCTCAGACTGAGCCTCCACATCTCCAGGCTGACCGAGCTCAACTCTGCAGGCTCTGCTGTGCCTCATCAGCCTGGCCATTCCTGCACTCAGCTCCAGGGATGCCCTCCAGAGACCTCCTGGGTGTCCCAGACCCTGCTCCTGGTCCCTGCACTGGCATTGGGGTGGCTCAGGTCCCCCACGAGGAGCAGAACTTGCAAACACGGGGTTTCTTCAGGTTGTTTGAACACTTCATCTGCTGCTTCTCCTAGGACAAGGCTCCTGGTGAACCCTCCAAATGCTGATGGGGCCAAGACTCCAAAACTACATCCTGAAGCTTCTATTTATGATGCTCCCAAGCATCTTGGGCTGGGCCACCCCAGAAGGGAAATATTTGCCTTCAATGTGCCTTCAAAGTCCCACCTGAATTTCCCTGCCCAGGAGAGCATCCACACCCGTAGCCTACTGGCCACGGCTCTCTGCACTCATTGGGAATTGGCCTCCCAACACAGCTCAGACAAACCCAAATCCAAAAAAAAAAAAATCCACTTCCTTCCATAAACAGTTTTCTTTTCCAGGTCCCTGTGCTGCTGTCTGGGTCTCACAGTGCAGGGTTGTTGCTCTAACAGAGAATGGAAAGAAAAAGGAAAAGGCAAAAAAACCTGGGGTGGAAAACTGGAGTTGGAAGGGCTGAAAAGGCTCCAAGGAAAGTCCGTGGCAGCCACGCTTTCGGGAGAGTCTGTGGGTCCTACTGGCTGGCAGAAGAAAAGAGGCTTAAAAAAGGAAAAGCAGGAGGAAAAAAAATCATTTCCGTGCTGCCAGAAGCTGTTTGATGAATCCATTCCGGACACTAAAGGCTTTAGCAAGCGGTGCACCCGGATTGCACCACACCTGAGCTGGGGAAATCGTGTCCCCTCCTCCAGCCGGGCAGAGGCTGCAGCCCGTGTCCCGCTGGGAGAAAAGCTGCTGGCCGCTGTTTCAGCAGCTGCTGGGCTGTCCTGATCCCGGCAGGAGCTGGATAACCCCAGGTTTGTTAGCAAATTCCATGTCTACCTGTTCCAAAGGCTGATGGAGAAGCAGCCCCAGCCCTGGCGCCAGGCAGGTGCTCCCTCCAAGGGGATGCTCCTGTCCCTTCTCCCTGACCCCTGGTTCTGGGTGTGGGTGCAAATTCCTCACATTTACCAGCGAGGGGAATATCCCAGGGAACAGCCCATCAGCGGCAGCAGGCGGGGATTTCCCACTGCAGGGAAGATGCGGGATGGAGAGAGGGCTTTTCCAGCAGAGCTCCCCGGGATCAAGGAATAATGAATTCCCCACGTCTGCCGGCTGCGGCTGCGCGGGAGCGGCCGGGAGATGCTGCCGGCCTGGCTGCCAGCCAGGAACGATTCCAGGATGTACAAATAACCTGCTGCTCCTGGCAGCCCAGGCCAGCAGCGTGGCCGCTTCACCCAGCGTGGCCTCTGCCACCACCAGGGAGCTGCTTTAGCAAAGGGCTGGGGAATGCACACCTGGAATGGGCACCTTGGGGCCGCGGCATCGCTCACATGGTCCTGGCATGGGATCGGCTCGGATATCTGATATCCTCAGAGCTCCCCTGGGCTTTTCCCAAAGCTCAGCACAGGCAGAGCTGGCGCCTGGAGGAGCAGAACAGCAAGGGGACAGTTTTAAACTGAAAGAGGAGAGATTTAAACGAGATGTTAGGAAGAAATTCTTTACTCAGAAGGTGGTGGGGTCCTGGCACAGGGTGCCCAAAGAAGCTGTGGCTGTTCCATCCCTGGAAGTGTCCAAGGCCAGGCTGGACGGGGCTTGGAGGAACCCGGAGTAGTGGAAGGTGACCCTGCCCATGGCAGGGGATTGGAACAGGACGATCTTAAAGGACCCTTGCAACCAAAACCATTCTGCATTTCTATGATTTCCCCTCTTTTCTCTACAAAAACACCCCACAGACGGAGCCTGGTCAGAGGAGATGTGGTCCAGCTCAGCCAAAATCCCCACTTTTCTAAAGAAAATGGATTTGGGGGCTAATTTCAAATAATAATTTTTCAAATGCCTCATCCCGGCAAGTAACCTCTGCTTTTGGACAAACCAGCTCCATCCCCACCCCTATCACAGGTGGGTGTTTGCAGCATCACGGGATGCAGTGGAAGGGCTGGGTGCCCCTCTCCCACCCCCACCCCCCTAGTCTGGCATCGGGGTGATCCGTGGGGGTCCCAAGAAAGCTTTTCCAGCCCCTGTTCCTCCTGCGGGGAGCAGAGCTCGGGGCCGGGCTCAGCAGAGGGAGCCACAGACTGCGCGTCCCCGGGCAGGCGCTGCGGAGCCGGGGCCAGCCGTGCTCCCGGGGCATCCCTGACCTCGGGCATCACCCAGCTGGGGCAGGGCCCTTGCAAACCCCCTGCCAGCCCTTCCTCCCTCCCTCCCTCCCACTGCTGCTACCCCACAAAACCTTTCCCGTCCTTTTCTTTCCCTTCTCCAGCACACAGATCCGTTTCCCTCCCAGCCGATCTCCCCCGGTGAAGAGCAGTGGAAAAGGGGCTGGAAAAGGGTGAGCACAAACCTGGGATGCAGCCCCCCGGAGCCCAGGGATGGCACCCAGGGCTGTGCCAGTTTGGGTCCCCATAGCCAAGGGCTGGCATCCTACACAGCCCCAAAAACCACCAGAATGTCACAGAATGTCCCAGGAATTACTCCCTCCCTCCCTCCGTGGCATCCACACACCCCAGGCCAAAGCAGCACCACTGTGTTTTGCCTTGGCACTTTTAAAATCATTTTCAGGCTTGTGCAGTGGAGTTGGTCCCTCTCACAGTGGGTTTTTCACCTTTGCTTCACTGCTGCAATCCTGGTTTGGAGAAGCAGAACAAACAGAGGGAACGTGGTGCAGTTCACCAAAAACCACCAAAACCTGCCAAAACCACCCCTGCAACACCCCAACACCAAAAACACAACATAAAGTTCTTCAAAATGACAAATAAACTCCTTATGATTGTATTCTTTGTGTATTCTAGCAATATTTCTTTGCCTACTGTGATTTATTTTCTGTCCCTCCCAGGCAAAGGCTTATTAACAAGAGCTTTAATGTTTTATGTCCACCCAACTCCTAAATCATGAGTGCAGCTTTAAAAACAACTGGAAGGCAAAGCTTTTCCTAAAAAGTCATTTCCAGGAGCTGGACAGAAGGGCTCAGGCAGGGCTCAAAGGGCACAGCTGATTACAGGCTCTTTGCCAGCTCCAGCAGTGCTTGGAGAACAGGGCCAGGAGCCAGGGGAGCTCTTTGAGCTCATTTAGAAACTCTCCAAGGTGTGCAAGGTTGTGGAGGCTGCACGAAGCCTCTGGGATGATCCCAGCCCTTGCCTGCAGCCATTCAGTTGCTGGAAGGCAGATTTTTGTCCAGAAAGAGCCTAATTTGGGGTCCAGAACTGTTGGAAATTGCCTGAAGCATCCTGGTGGGCTTGGCAGTGCTGGGATAACAGCTGGGCTCAGGGAGGGCTTTCCCAAATTTAAGGATTCCATGATAAAAAGCTGCACCTAGAGATGGAACACGGGGTGAGGACCAAAGAGCCCAGGAGCTGGCTGGATGTGGCACAGGGATTTGTGGACTGGTCACACCACAGCACAGGAGCAAGAGGTGATGGGAGGCACCCAAAGGAACCACAAATGATAGAAAAAAAATCTCAAAGAAGCTGCTCAGATGGGGGATTCTTGAGAAAATAAAATTGATAAGCAGCACACCACTGGAGAGCATCAGGAAAGGAAAGGAGCACAGGAAAAACCAGGTGGAATCCTGGGGAATGGGGCAGGTCAGGGCTGGGAGGATGTCTCCTCATTTAGCAGGTTTTGGTCCTCCTTTTTTAGTTTTTTCTTTCAGTTTTTTTTGGGGAGGGGTTTTGAGCTAAAAACACTTTGAAGCTGAATATTTTTTCACCCAGATGTAAACAGATTTTTCCCATGATCACAAAACCAATGAGGCTCCTTCCCAATCTCACACCTTAAAACAAACAAACAAACAAACAAACAAACAAACAAACAAAAAAAGCCATGGAATAGATAATTTCTTGCAGAAGTGCCTGTTTTCCCAAGCAGACCATTCCCCACCACAAGCAGCAGCTTTAAGGCACAGCTGTGAGAAAGTCAGAGCTCAGCCTCACCACAAGGACAGCTCTTGCCAAAGCTCCTGGGCCTTCCCAGGAGAGTTATTTCCAAACAGTTCAGACCATTTGGGTAAAAAATACACCAAGGGCTGGAGGGGGCTCCATTCATCATCCCTTCTCCCTTCCTGACTGCCACAGAGGACACAGCCACAGGCAGCCCCTGCAGTTCCCCTTCCCTCTGCATTTGGGCTGCCCTGCCCCTCAGCAGCCTGGGATCCATGTATTTTATATTTTTTTCCCCTGAATCCCAGCAATTTCTGCTTCCTGGGAGGCTGGAGGACAGCAGGAATGTCTTTAACCCTGCACCCAAAGGGACAACCCAACCCTGGCTTCACCTTTGAGGTCTCTTGTCGCAGCTGCTCCCGGGATTTATTTGTTCAAGTTAATTTGAGCATCTGGCCAGGAACCAGGAATTTCCTCAGGCCAATGTGAGGCCTCCAGGACAGCTCAAGAAGGGCACAAGAAGGCTGGGAAACCCCCCAGGAGCAGCCACTGCCACCCACCATCCCTGCCCCCATGTATTTGCTCTTGATCCCTCTGGCTCTGAGGAGCAGGAAGGAGAAGGTGACACCAAATCCTGGAGGTTTTTTTGCTTCCCAGTCACCAGCTGGGCACTCACCTGTGGATAAGAGCAGCACCCACCCCAGAGGAGCAGCCCAACACCTCAGCCAGGAGAGCAGAAACCACCTCCAGCTAAGGAGAGGGAGCTCCTGTCCTTTCCCTGTGCAGATCCATC
Source organism: Drymodes brunneopygia (assembly GCA_013400955.1). NCBI lineage: Eukaryota > Metazoa > Chordata > Aves > Passeriformes > Petroicidae > Drymodes > Drymodes brunneopygia. Next base: position 200,724 of record VZTZ01024259.1, on the reverse strand, counting down.
ACCTCTGAACCCCCCAAGGATGCTCCCACTCCAAAGGATGACACTGTGCTTTAATGTTTCAGGGACAAGGGGCTGGAGAGCAGAACAACAGGGGCTGTACATCCTATACATATTTACACACGGGGTGTGGGTAAAGCTCCTGTATTTCAACAATGCTGACGCTCCAAAAATCTCACTGAGGGTTACAGCAACAAAAATGGGAACAAAATCCAAGGCCACGAGTAGAGAGAGGTGTGTTTTAAGGACTGCAGGTCATGTGGAAATGAAATAACAGTGGTGGTGCAACGTGAACTTTATCCTGAATAGAGATAAGTGGTTAAAACGCAACTTTTTTGGTACCTCAGGAGCAAGACAGTGTTTTACAGAGATTTCATTTCCAAACTAAGGCAAGGAAAGAGAAATGAATGTACTGGTGTGTGCCCCTTTGGTCCTCAAAATCTCCTTCCAGTCAAGCTGGAAAGAGAGGTTTGCTGCCAACTTCAGGCAAGAAAGATTTAAGGCTTTTCAGCTGGATATTTATAAATTACTGAACTGAAAAGTGGTGATTTCAGGCAAACAAATGCCGTGGAGTTGGTGTGGTTCAGCAATGTGCAGCACAGCTTGTTCACACCAGCAACAAACACTGCCAAGCACCTAATCCTACAGAATCCAGGACAGAGGATGTTATAAAAGATTTTCCCAATTATGCTGAGAAGGTCACCAAAGTAAAATTAGTGTAATTAAACACATCATGAGCTTGTTCTCCTTGAAAAAGTTCTTTAGGCCCAACCTGACCAGATGTAATTTTCATTTTGTTTCCCCCACGGGCTGGAGCAGGAGGGAGGGATGTTGGTGAGATGGAGGGGGCCAGAGCAGGAGCTGCCCTTGAGGTTTGTGCACAGGAAATCTTGGAATGATCTCCAGCAAAGCAGGGAGAGCCCTGGGAACTGGGAACCTGCGGGCATCCAACCCCCTGGCTGACTTTTGGGTTTTTTATTGTTTTTTTTTAGGAGGGTGGTTTTCATTTGCGCCTCATCTTTTCCCAATTAAGAGTTACAAAACGCCCATTAAAGTGGTAACAAAGCAGAAGTTCAGCCAAGTCCAGCTGGACTGAAACTTTTTGTACCAATTCTGCCACTTACAGAGGTTGCCACATACACAGAGGGGAAAAAAAAAAGTGGTTTGATTCATTCTGGTGGCCCTGGGAATGCTTTTCTCAGCTGCTCTTACGAAATGAGCTGCTGTCATTCCAGGTTACTCTGCCCTGAAATGACCCAGCCTGTCCCTGTGCTGTGCTTGGGATTTCATGCTCACCTGTGCTCCAGCATTGGAAATGGAAACCTTGGAATGCTTGGAAATCTTCATTTTCACATTACCCGAATAATTTTAGCTTCTCAGTCTAACCCACGGAAATCCAAGAAGGAGAGCTCGAGATAAAAATATCATTAAAAACCTCTCTGGATTCTCTGCAGACAGACTCTGCAGGGTTTTTTCCTCTCCTCTGTTAAAGTTTCCTTAAAACCAGTAAGAAACTGGCAGTTCAAGTGGTCAGACACTCTGAGGCACAGAGAAAAAGGTGCATAAACCCCTTTGTACTGAGACAGGGCTGTGCCCCAAACAATTCAGAAGTTAATTCCCTGCCTGATAAGAGGACAGGAAAAATGGAGCTTACACATTTCTCAAACAAACAAACAAAAATACACAAAAAAGGAAGGTTAATGCTAGTAAGGATATAAAACACACCAGAGGTAACAACTCAGAGGTGTAACACACATATCCAGGTACTGAGACAGGACTTGCAATAAAACAAAGTCAAATAATTCGGGACAATCCCAATCCTACAAAGACCCACATCCTTTCAGGTGTTTCCTGTGCTGCTCCATGTTTATTCCAATAAACACAACTATTTCATAAATACCCATTGCACTCCCAAGCCCCACTTCTCTCCTGACTGTGGGATATTCTGCGTTTTGGATGGAAAATCATTTCCAAATGACACCGGGAAATCCAGGCGGAGCCTCCCTCGTCCCCACCTTTTCCATTTGCCACCAGAAGCCTCTCACTGCACAAGGACAATGACAACACTTCACAACGATTTAGTTTCGAGCTGGGACGTGGGGACAAGGGCAGACAGTGACACGGGGCAGAAGAACCCAGAGTGCATCCAGAGGGTGGCACAGTTTCAGCTCCTGATGAGCGTCAGGAATTCCTCGCGGGTCTTTGGATCCTCCCGGAACACCCCCAGCATTGTGCTGGTTACTGTTTTGCTGTTCATTTTCTGTACCCCACGCATGACCATGCACATGTGCCTAGGAGAAACGAGAGGGGGGTCAGAGCAGCAGGAACAGCCCTGGGGAAGGAGCAATCCCACAGGGAGAGAAGTTTTTTACACGGTCACACCCAATTCTGGGAAGGCAACAAAACCTCCCCAGCCAGAAAGGGCATCAGCAGCACCTCAGCTGTGGGAGAGTCACATTCTCAGCCACTGAGTGCTGCCTTCTCTCCTCTGATCCCAGGAAAATCCCAGCTTCCCGAGGTGCATTCTGATCACAGGGATGTGCCTGCTGCTGGAGGAGGCAGGAGGGGCCCAGGGCAGGGCAGGGATCTGGTGCAGCTGGGACAGCTCCTCACTGCCTCTTCTCCACAGAGCATCAGGCAGTGCCCACTTTAAATGGCTCCAGCACACCAAGACACTTTGTTGAATGGGCCAGGATTATGATTTTTTAAAATTATTATTAATAATATTTTTGTTATTAATAATGTGACAGTTCATTTTT
>VZTZ01024259.1:180538-197881 GCA_013400955.1 Drymodes brunneopygia | reverse complement strand
CATCCATGGAACCCCTGGGATCCCACCCCTGGAGCCCCTGGGATCACACCCATGGAATATCTGGGATCACAGAGAGCTGGGATCCCATCCCTGGAACACTTGGGATCCCACCCCTGGAACCCCACCTCTGGAACACCTGGGATCACATCAATGGAACACCTAGGATCACACCCCTGGAACCCCTGGGATTCCACCCCTGGACCCCCTGGGATCCCATCAGTGGAACCCCTGGGATCACACAGAGCTGGGATCCCACCCCTGGACCCCCTGGGCTCCCATCCATGGAACCCCTGGGATCCCCACCCTGGGATCACTCACGTGGCCTCCACGACGACGCCGACCCCGGCGGGCTGTAAGGCTTCTGTGATGGCGATTGCAATTTGTTTGGTAAGGCGTTCCTGGACTGGGGGAACAACAGGGAATTCAGGCTCCAAAAATCCCAAAGTGGTTTGGGTCGGAAGGGCCATTAAAGCTCATCTCATTCCAAACCCCCCACCACGGGCAGGGACACCTTCCACTATCCCAGGCTGCTCCAAGCCCCATCCATTCTGTTCTTCATTTGTATCCTGGAACAGACCTCTTATTTTCTTGCTTATATTTGGAGCATTCCACCTCTCCAACCACAATTTGTTCTAACAGCTCCTCCAATTCCTATTCTGCAGTTAGGTTTTCTTGCCTCTCTGCTCTGTTTCAGTTTTTAATGTGTTTGTTCCCAACGTTACTGCTGCACCATTTATTCCACACGCCCAATTTCTCTTCTTAAGGAAAGGAAACAGAGATTAAAAAAATGAGCTTTGTCCTGCAAAGCTTTACTTCCTGCAGCTCCAGCACCCTCTATTCACCAGCCTCGTGGCAGCTGAGATTTCTCTTGTCAAGACCAGGCCAAATTTAACCACAGGACAAAGGCAGCAGGCTCAGCCCAACCCAGCCCAAGGCTTTGGACCCTGCAGCTTCCTCCTCTTCCCAGGGAAAGGGGGCAGCTCTTGCTCCATTGTCTCAGGCAAACTATCCCAGGCGCTTCTCTCCAAATTTCTGCAGGAGAGTTCATCCCCAGCAGCATCCAACTGGTTCAGTTACTCCTGGCAGATCTATCTGGTAGCACATTGATCCTCAGAATCAGTTCCAGCCTCCATCTACTTTCCTAGGCTGAAGTTACCCTTCACTGGGAATGCAGGGGCTAAGAACAATCAACAGGTGAGAAAAACCTCTTCAGGAAGGTTTAAAACTCCACATCTACAGTCCACCCCCAATTACCAACCCCCTGCACTGAGTAGGAGAGGAGTGCACAAAACAAACCCCAAATGTTGTGTTTACCTTGTAATCTTCTACTGTAGATTTCCACGATCCTAAAGGAGAAAGGAAAAAGACAATATTATGGTTATTTCCAGCTGGCCACTGGCTGATCTTCACAATTAATTTGGTGCTATCAGAAGAGACCCCTGTACTGATCCATGTCCTTCCTGGAAATCCATGGCAAGCCAGGGAAATCCTCTGGTCTCCTGGAATTCTGGTTTGGAATTCCTTGTACCCCCATCCACCTGCTTTACACAGGTGTGGGGTAATCCATGCTCAAAGACTCCCTGAACCCAAATTCCTGAACACCTCCCTGTGCCTCAGGCTACACCAAATGCTGCCCTCAGGACAGTTCAGATAATGGATATCCCAGGAGGCTGCTGAAATTGGGCAAGAAATGTTTTGGATTCTTTCATTTAACCACAAATTCAAGTGAGAACAATGAGGCAGGACTGGTGTTATTTCAAACTGAATCTCTCCACCCATATCTCACCCCATCCTTGACATTTCAGTGCAGGGATCACCTTAATGGTCCCCTCCAACACCGCTTCAAATTGAAGCCACTGGTGGGAGGTGGAAGTGACACTTATTGACAATTCTGGAATTCTTGCAAGAGAAAATCCATATAATTGCTCTGTAACTCCAGGGGCTGCTCATGCCAGCCTCAAATGCTTAATTACACTTCAAGTGGCCACAAAAAGGAGCTGCTGTGGCAAGCTTTGATACCTGTCTGGTCACACCAGACAAAACCCAGACGCTGCTGGCAGCCTGGGGCACCACTTTACAAGAATCATCCCCGACAATGAGACTCTCCTGCTGTTTTGGAGAGGGAATTCAATGCACAAACTCCCCTCCAGCCATGAAATGGTTGTGTCACAGCATAAAACAAAGCAGCACAATGTTTAGATTAACAGTATGGACAGGAAACATGCTGGTGCTCAGATGCTGCATAGAAGAAGCCCCAACAAGGTGTTTATGTAAAAGCAGTTATTTGAAAGAGCATTTTCCAGCCTGAGCTTAAAACCCAGAGAAAGATGTTTGTTTGCTGAATGCAGGTCACCCACAACTACAGAAACTCACCACATTAGACTAATCCTATTAGGAAAGATTAGGCCTAGAGCACCAAGAGCCTCACAAATCTTTGCTTGAACACTGGATGCATTATATAGGGCATGGTTTGGCCCCCCAGCCTCTTCATGGCAAACACTCAGAAGTGAGAACATTTTGTTATACAAGGATCTAATCTTTTCATTATTGTAGTGTATGGGAGCTTTACCCTCACTCTAAAAAGAGGCAAAATTTAACCTTTGGGCACAGTGCAGGAAACCTTGCACATATTGATGCAGGTTTCCATACTAAGGGTAAATAGTAGGAAAATTGTCTATTTCCAGCACCATGTTGCCACTTGCATTTAAAAAAAAAAAAAAACAACACTGAAAACCATTTTGGGCTCCTTTTTACAACTGCAACCAAGAGATAAACAGAGACCTGAGCAAGCACGAAGCAGTGGATGAATATTTCAAAAGTGATCCTTAATCCTGCACTGGAGCCCTGCAGAAATGAAACCATGTGCTAAGGACAGTCTCTTCAGGAAGGATGGATTCTCTGCAGAAATCCAACTCCCCAAAAAACCAACAAAACAACACCTGCACCACCTAAAGACCCACTCAACACATGGGATGCCACACACATCCCCAGGCACAAGCAGCTGCAAAGTGAAGTCTTCTGACAGCTCAGAACCCCAGCCTACAATTCCAGCAGCCCTGTGCAGCCACAAAAAACATGCAGGAAAAAAAATTTACACATTGAGCAGCCTCTTCCAGCCTTTTAGAGCAGCCCCACTCCTGAAAGCCCTGCTGGGGATGGGGAGATGCCTCCCTGAAATACAAAAATGTGGCCTCAAAGGATCCGTCCACTTCCAAACCCAACTCCCTGCTGATCTGAACAGATCTGGCTCACTTTGAAACATTTTGCTGTCATGTCCTACACATTTTCTACCTGCTAAGAAAAGCCAGCAGGCAGGCAGGCAGGCAGATTTGCAGGGCTAATTTCTCATTAGTGGCACTGGAACTACAGCAGGATTAACAGACCCATCAGGGAAAGCGTAAGCAGAACCTATGTGGCCTTTCTGAGCTGCAGCCAGATTTTTAGATTTGTTTCTCCAAAAGGGAGCCTTCCACTCTGATCCCAAATAATCTGCTTATTGTAGAGATCTACCCTCCTCTTCCTCACCAGCATCAGAAAGTGTCACTCAATAACAAGAGTCAGTGCAACAACTGACCCAAGGGCACTTGCTGAGGAAAAAAAGCCTTTTTACATAACAAATGGATTTCTCAAGAGTGTCACAATTGCTTTGTTTCTTGGGCTGAACTTAATCTATAAAATCTACCCCACAGCGCTCTCAGCACGTCTTCAGTGAAAGAAAGAAATGCCAAAATTTATCTGAAGAGGCAGCTAAGAGATGAAAGCTTTAGATTCAATTTATATCCATGAAATGTGTTCATTTACAATTTGGAAGTTTTCACATTTTTGGTTCTTATTAGTCAATCTACACCCAAGTAGCAAAGAGCTGGAAATTCTCACTGGTTTTTGTGGCCTGCCTTAGAACATGACCAGATTCTCTTGTTCTTTGCCTCAGAGCTCTCTGCAGACCCCAGTGCTCTGGGGGAACCTAGAAAAGAATTCTGGTTCTACTGCAGCCACTGGTGAGAGTTAACACACAGCTCCAAGACTTATCTGTCCTCTCCACAAAAAAAAACCAAAAAAACCAATGCTGAGGATTGGTCTAAATCCAAATCCAAGACACCAAGTGAGCTGAGCTTTAGAGGGAGAGGAGATGAAAAGGATTAGCACAGCCTGGAATCCTTTCTACAAATTAGCATCACTTTCATTAGAGCACTCACCTGGCAAGCTTGCTGAGGCCAAGCACTTGTTTGTTGGGGAGATAACCAATGTGTACCTGCACAGGGGAGAAAAACCATTAGCAGCAGCAAAAACCACCCTTCCAAGGGCTTGTGAAACTCATGCACAGACAATGAGATGTGCATTTGCCCCAGAATTAACTCTGGGACAGTCCAGAAGTGGGAGCAACGTGGCACCATGCAAGCCTGGGGAATTGTGGAGCTGAGGCTGTGGGTTCCTCGTGGGGTCCTGGGGAAGAACAAGGGAGTTTTTCTGAGTGGGAGAAAAGTCACAGCTCTTCAAGGGTCAAGGTTGATGTTCCAAGTCTCAGGAGTGCCACAGAACACTGCTGCATTTGGGTGCAAAGGCAGGCTGTTACTCAGCACAGCACCCTTTGGCTAAAATAAACATGCTTTTCTTTCAAGACCTTAAATGGATTTAGGGTGTGGAAGGAAGGGGGATTGTGCTCTCCTTCCAGTGAAAGTTCTGATGGCAAGAAGTGCTTTTTGCCACTAAAAATCAGGCTGCACTTCCTGATTTGATTTTTTTTTTCTTGTTTTAGTATCATAGATCACTGATGGTTAACTCAGCTTCCATCCTGCTCAAATATGGATTTTCTGGACATGTGCTTGAACTAAACTGGAAGAAGTTTAGCAGAAAAGTGCTCAGATGTGAAGGGAAGGACATTTAGCTCCTTGCTTTTAGAAAGCCATGGGGGCTACTGAATTCCAGTGGGTTTAGAGCTATCACAGATTATAACCCAGTACTTGTGCCACTGTACCAGAGACTTGAAAAATGAGCCAGGATCCAGCAGGGGAGTGTCAGTGGGGGATTCTGGCTTTGCCTGGAGGCCCCATCTCAGGATCCTGTGCTGCTGTGCCTGCAGTAGAGGTACCACAGTGCACCTCATTACCTGGCTAACCTGCTCATTCCTACCCCTTCTGTTGGGCACTCAACCCACTGACACCTGAAAAGACATGAAACATTTCAGACAAAGGGAGAGACACGGCTTAGAAACCAGCTTTGAATCCTGTTCCCCACATTTTTGCAGGTTTCTCGATTTCCTTGAAGGCAGAACTGCAAATGCAGGACCTACAGGTCAGAGTTTGCAGCCTGTTGGGTGCAGCCACAGGGCAATGGTTACTCTGAATATCTGGAGCCATCCCAATTCATTTAGCAAGACTAGGTTGGTGTTTGGGAGGAGATTTCTCCAAACCACACAGGCTAAACAGCTGGATGTAAGGAAAAAAATGCTCACATTGCCACAGGAGTGACAGGGAGAATATTCACAGCACACACAACCAAGAGTAACACAGGCACAACAGAAAATGAGGTTATCCTGTTTTCCAGCATAAAACACCAACAGCAAGAAAAGAAAACAGACAAAACTGAATTGACTCAACTGAATAAACAGCTGGTTTCTGTTGATGTATTTTATTTTTGGGGAGACCATTTGCTTGGAACATATGTGGCACTGGTTGAGTTTTACAGACAACACAAAGCAGCACGTGCTGCTCTTGGACCTGTGAGCGCTTTGTGGCAACAGATGGATCAGGCTGAGCTCCATCCTTCTGTGCTGAGAAGGGAGAGAGGAGGCTGAGACGTGCAGCTCCCACTCAGAACTCTTCATCACCTCTAACAGGGGTTAACTGGAGAGTTTTTATTTCCTTGAAGTTGTTGGCATTACAGCTCCAACACCCTCTGGAGCACCAGCCCTTTTCAGGGGACTCCCCAGTTAAGCACTGCCACTTTTGGCCACCCTCTCCCTGACTCGGCTCCCATAATTAAGGCAGGGCTGCTAATGAGCTTGTTCCACTCACAGGGGGTGTTTAGAGCTGAATGTGCCCTGGATAGCCCCGAGCCAGGAGCTAAATCCATGACAGAGGCAGTGTGCAGGGTGAGCTGGTTTAATATCGAGATGTCTGCCCTCGAGGCTCACTGCTGCTTCATGGAGAAGAGCTTTGATACGAAATGTCAGAAACCATTAGATTCCTTAGACTAGGAAAGGTTGAGCATTGTATTTCAGGAGCTGAAATGCAAATAAAACCTCACATTAAGGAGGCCTTCCTTATTTGTATCCTGAAGATTAAACTTCTAGAACCGTAGCCATAAGCAGCGAGTACCTACAGCCTCAAAAGCTTTGTAGCTATAGCTGCAAAGTCTTTCACATGTGCTTAAGGCCTTTTATTGTGCATGCCCACATTTGTTCTGTGAGGGAGAGTTACCTTTCCAACAAATGGAACGAGGTGATGCTCACACAATGAGAACATGTCTATGTCCTTCACAATTACCATCTCATCATGGTCTTCGTCAAAGATGGCGTCGTTCAGGACATCTGAAATCAAACATTTGCATTAAAAATAAACTCCGTTATTTTTATTTCCCAAGCCAGTGCCTGGGAAAGCTTGAGGCAAGGGCAGAGCTCTCTCAGGGCTGTAGATTTTAGGGTTGAGGTCTGGGAGGGAAGAAAGGAGTAACATCCCAAGCACGTTTTGGTTCGCGTACGATCCCAGTGTCACGCTGCCTACGTGCTGCACCAGAAGCCAGCCTGGAGTGTTTTATTTAATTAATAGCTTGAAAATGGGTTAGAACAGGTCTGGTCTTTGCAGAATTACTGATATTTTAAGAGCAATTAAGCCTACAGCTGACAAAGAGAGCACGTCTCAAAGAGGGCTCCATCGGTGATTCCACGAGCAAAGCCGAGCCTGAGGTCAGAGAAAAGCTGAGCCTGAGGTCAGAGAAAAGCTGAGCCCTCGCAGTGAGTCCTCCAAACACCTCAACACCAGCATCACTATCTCCAAAAAGGCTTTGCATGGAAATAAAATATTCTTATTTCCTCCTGTAACACGCCAGGCAGCAGCTGTTTGGGCACACACAGAATTCAGAGACACATCCGGGGGGAGATTTGCTGTCCTGATTGGAAGAGGCAGGGATATCCACACTCCAGCCTAACTCTGCACCCCAGAGTTAGCAGAAAAGTGAGGTGCAGAAACCACCATAGAGACAGAAGGGAGAAGAGACAGCTCAGTAAGAAAAGGAACATAAAATATGACTAATCTCAGAGCTCAGCAGAAGATCCTCAGTTGGTTTTCTACTTCCAGCAGTCCCTTGACAAGACCCCAAACAATCCTGACACAGGTCACAGCACATCAGTCTCCACAAAGATTGCAGGCACCAGGCACCTCAGAGAGCCTAAAAGTAGAGTAGTCCCAAGCCAAGAAACCAGATCTTCTGAAGAACAAGACAGAAAAGTTGTACATGAGGGAGAAACTCACAGGAGAGAACCAGCTGTACAGATGGGCTGATAAAAAGGACAAGGAACTCTGCAAACGAGTTCAGCTGGAAGCCTCAACAACTCCTTGGAGTTGCTTCCAGGAAAGCAAAATCCCACCCACCACAGCCAGACCAGGGCACTCAGGGGCTGCTCTCTGTGTCACCACGGAGCACCTGCAGACACAAATCCAGCAGCGGTGGTGACACAAATCCAACACAAAGCTCTGCTTGCCTCGGTGCCTTCCCCTGACACTCACACCCAGCTGATGGCCACCATCTGCTGTTGATAAGGGATCACCATCTGGGAGCAGTTTAATTTCCTGCCTGCTATCAGCCCTGCTCAGGTAACCCTGGAAACTGCGCCAGGCTCTCCGCCTGCGACGAGGGCTCTTTCCTCACCTCTTTCCTCACCAGGGCTGGAAACCTGCAGGGCAGCCAGGCTGGATCCCAGAAGGGCTTGGGCTGGGTCAGGGAGCAGGAGTAAGGGGCAGGAAAAAGGCCAGGGTACAACTCTGTGAAGGCACATGGTCGTGTTTCTTCAAATTTTGGGGTCTGGTTTACACCAAGCACTGCTGGGGAGGGGTTTGATTGCAGGGGCAGCAGTTGTGTGATTGTGAACTCAGCCAGGAGAAGGCAGAATCTGAAACAGAGGGTCTGGACAGGCTCACAGGAGAGGGGAAGGGAGGCAGAGCAGCTGTCTGGGTTCTGAGCTCCCTCCTGCAGCTCTCTGTGCCATTTCCAAGGCAGAAAGGCAAACAGTGGCTGCACAAAACCTGCTGCTGTGGCCAGAGTTATTAAAACAGAATCCAAACAGATCCACGAAGCATCTCCAGAGTGGCTGCTGCTGTTATCAGACCCCCAGCCCTGCCAGGAGCATTATCAGAGCCCGATGGCAGATACGGATTTACGTCAGAGCACTCTCAAAGCAGATTGTTCAGAACAGCCAGAAATGGCCAAATTCTCATTAAGAGTCGTGGCAATGTGTGACACAGAGCAGGGCCAGAGCTACAACAGGAGGTATTCCACCCACGGAGCCTCATATCCACGTGCAGATAGATACATTTACACACTAATTAACATAGTAAAAAATACACATTAGTAGATCCTTACGAAGTTTCTCTCACAGCTGTGTTGTGTTGTGGAGACAGCTGAGCCAAAGTGAAGTTTTAGTGACCTCAGAAGTGCCACACAGGCAACTCCAGGAGCAAAAGGCATCCTGCATCCTCCTCATGGCCAAAGCAACCAAGCAGGAACACAAAGCTCACCCACCCTTCTTGCACAGCCCAGTCTCAGCAGTGTAGATGATTCCCCCTAACAAACAGGGGAGTTTTAGAGGTAAGAAAACAGATCTGCAGGTCCACAATGCAACCACAGAGCTGGGAGGTGCTTCATGCTTCTTATTTAGAGTGGTCTTGCCATTTTTGCACCTTTTTATTGATTGAAGTTGCAGCCAGGTCACAGACAACTCCTGCAGCTGTGCCTGCAGCAAGATGTGCTGGCTTTGTCAGCACCAGTCACTCCTTGAGAAGAAGGGCCCACAAAGGAACAGACCAGCTCAGTGTTTGGCCCTCCAAAAACTCCTCCACAAGTGCCAGGTGACACAAGGACACAAACAGGGAACACAAAGTGTGAGGCTGAGGCCACCACCTGAATAAATGGCCATGGTGTTGGGTGGCCATTCACCCCCACTCTGCTCCAGTCCCTCCTGCTCGCCCTTCACAAAGCCTCTCTTCCTGAAAAAAAGCATAACTTGAAGCCTGCCCATCCCTACACCTCCCTTTTTGGAGCCCAAGCCCCGTGGTGACAAAAGCAGAGTGAGCAGAGCATCTTTTCACAGCTGCCTCTCCTCATGTCCCACTGCAGCAATTGTTTGCAGTAATTACACAGGAAACACATCTCTCGCAGAGACTCCAACCCCTTGTGCAGGGAGGCAACTCTGTTTTATCTAAATTTGTCAGGGGTGGGGATTTTTTGGGTTTTTTAGAGGGTTTTTTAGGTTTTTTGTTTGGGGGTTTTTGGTGTGGTTTTTTGGGGGGTTTTGGTTTGGTTTGTTTGTTTGTTTTGGGGTTTTTCTGGGTTTTTTTGGTTTGTTTGTTTGTTTTTCCATTTGCAATAGAACCAAACAGGGCCCTGACAAGCTCAGCCTGTATCCTGCAGCACAGGTTCTGGAGAATCCAGCAGAGCTGAAAGGACAGAAAGAGAAACAGCCTCAGACTAACCAAGCCAGAAGCAAAGCTGGGGACAAATTTTTTGCCCCTTTTCCCATTCTTTCACTCTACATCCCAGGCCACGCTGCCTTCTTCACCAATCTGATTTCACATTTTGTACAGTCAGGGTGCTTTCTAAATTATTCCAGCTGATTTTTCCTTCAGCTCAAAGTTCAGCTCCTGGTGCAAAAAAAACTTCAGTGGGGTCCTGAAACTGAACACTCACCTGTGCTGTGAGTTAACTCCTGAAACAGAGCGGAATTAATTCACCCTTTATCTTCAAAAAAGAGTTGATAAAACGAAAAATCAGAAGTGGATGAAGACAGAATGAGAAGGACCTTTCAGGATTTTGCGTCAGAGCTCGGCAAAGGCACCTGTTGCTATAGAAACTATTTGCATGGCTTTAATGTGACACAGGAAAGCAAAAGCACCTCTGGCAATCAGAGGAGGCAGAGCCCACCCAGAACGGGCTGGGGAGGTGAAGGGGATGAAGGATGGCAGCGCTGCAGCAGCTCCACAGCACTTCAGAGCTGCCCTTTTTGCTGTGCCTGCCAGTGAAGTGCTGCAGGTTGTTCTCACCAGGGGTTTAAGCACTTCCCCGTGGTGCTGAGCTGCCTCACAGCTCCAGTTGAAGTGCAGGCTGCTCAGCAGGGTGAAGGCAGCCTCAGGAACTCCCTGACACTGCTGCTGGAGCTCATCCGTGCTGGCAGAGACAGAAGGCACAGGGCTGGACTGTCCCCACTGTGCCCTGCTCTCCATGGTGACCCTCAAGTGCCACAGGCAGGGCAGGAATGGGCTCAGGCCATAGGATGGCATCCCATGGGATAAGTCACACCAACACCCAGCAGCTGGAACAAACCAAAGCACTGGCTGAGCTCAGGCACCTCCAGAAACACAGAGTTACCCCCAAAGCAATGGCAGGGACCTCACATGAGCCAGGAGCAGGTCAGGGTTTGGGGGATGCTCCAGAAGAGCAGTGCCATGAGCCAGGGACCACTGGCCTTTGAGGCAGAACCACCTGGGGAATGCTGGCAGATGTTTCTGATTGTCCTTCTCAGAGCTCCTCCCCAGCTGAGGACAGATCTGAGTGGCAGCAGGAGACACGAGCCAGCAGCTGGATGTGGGGCAGGGAAAGCAGCAGGGTCAGGGTGAAATCTGGAAGGAAACTGCTGTGAAAACCTCTCAGCTACTGCTGGGTAAGCAATAAAATGTAGAGTCAAACCTGACTTTGCTGGCTTTGATTTATTCATGTGATGACACTACAGGTAAGTGTAGTCAGGGAAAATATTCCAGACAAGCAACAAGAGAATTATTGCAGCCTTTGAGTATTAAAAAGGCACCAGGAATTTATTATGCACACAGAGAACAAGGCTATAAAAACACTGATCTAAAGGGCTTGTACTGCTGCAGGAAGTTAATGACTTCAGGTTGCTGAGAAAGGGGAAGCTCTGGGTTTGTCATTTGCTTCAAGAAGTCCTGAAGAGCTCCAGAAAGAGGCACAGCCTGAGATGCCACATGACTGTTTGAGCAGGCAGTGGAGTTCAAAAGATGCTGAGAAATGAGCACTTGCCATAACATACCTTCCTAGCAGGAACCAGGAGAAACCTTAGACATGAAAGCATTTACAAGTTTCTGGCTACTATTTCAGATTTCATCACCAAAAGACTGGAAACAGACTGTCAGCTTCAGGCAGGAACATTTCCTTCAGAAGCAAAGCTCAGTCCCTCAGTCAGCAGAAGGGAGGTGAACCAGACATGTGATTTAAGGGACATTTCACAGAAGCAAAGATAAAGGAAAAGCATTATTGCTGCTCAGCTAATTCTGGCTGTGGTTTGCACAGACCAATTACCAATAATAATAAATAAGAAACCAGATTTGTTTATTTTCCTGTGAGATGCCCTCCATGTTGCAGTGAGACTGGAATCTATTCCTAACAGATCAGTCACTGCAGACAGATGGAGCCAAGATTAGGTTCTAGAAGTTGTTCTCAGCCAGGGAGGTTTATTAATATGAGGGACAACAGCATTATGGAGATGCTCATTAAAATGGATCAGGGTTTCAATAACCATTTCAATGGTCACAGAAGGTGCTCATCCACACTTCTTTCTGAAGCTGAAACAAAGGGAAAAAAAATCAAAGACAAAAACACTTTGGAAGAGAAACATGAAAGATCAGAAGCCTGCAACAGCTCGGATCCCAGAGGTTGCAACATTTAATAAATTCCTGACAAAACCCCAACCAAGCTTAGTGTTACTTGAGCATTAACAGGCAGGGGAGATGATCCAGGGAAATCCCAGTTCCCAGAAGTTTCACTGCATTTAGTGTTTGTTCCAGCAGGGTGGGCTTCCCTTATGTGGGGACAGAGCTTGAAGAAACCCCAAAAAAACCCTCACTCTGAACAACCCTGTATCCCCCAGCCTCTGGTTTGGAAGAAAAAGCCATGGCTGGAGCACAGCACTGCTGAGGTTTCAGCTGTTAATGGATCACAGTGCTGCATCCATGTCCTCATGGATGAGCCAGCAGCACCTCGATTCCAGGAAAACACAGCACCTCCCCAGCTGCCAGCAAAGGGCAGCTCTGCTGATCAAACAGCCTTGTTTGCTCAAGGCACTGTGTGCTTTGACACAGCAATGCTCTGCACCTCAGCACAGCAAACCCAGCAGGCTGGGAGAATTTATGAGCTTACACCACTGCTGTCCTCTGTGAAAATACCAAATCCACACAGAGCAGGAGAAAAGAATATTAAGGTTGAATTTTTCCACCCTTCAGCGTAGGAGAAGCAGATGAACTGAAGAGTGGGGAAATGACCTAACTGGGTATTTGCCTTGAAATAAAAGCTGCCCAGCAGAGTCACTTGGCTTCCAGGCAAATAACGTGCAGCCTTTCCAACCACAGAGGTTCAGGAAGCAAAGTTTTCCCCTCCCTGCATTTCTGATTGTCATTTCTCTGAGAGATGCCATCCTCACATGAATAAAGGCTGGGAGGCTCCCACCATCACCAACAAGCCCAGTTTGTTGTTTTGCTTTGAGGGTTCATGGCTGATGAGAACAACTCAACTTCCTCCTGCAGATGCAGGCAGCCTGTCCAGCCCTGTGCCTGAGGTTTCCTGCAGGATTACACAACCCAAACCAACTCATTTATGATTCACCTTTCAAAGGCAGAATCATTGACACTGCTTCTGTAACTTAACCAGTTGCTTGGGTCTGAAACCTTCAGCTTCAGATGCGAGTTAGTGCTGTTTGCAACCTTGTGCTTCCATTTATTCATTCATTTACTGCCTCTGCAGACACTTGTGCTTTGTAGAATTTATTATCAGACCCTCAGACAGACCTCTGAGCATGACATGAAGCCTTTGGTAAAAGGAGGGACAAGGTTTAACCTTTGTGTGGCAGGGAACTGCCTGAACCAGGTATCAAAAGCTAAAGGCACCTGGCTCTCACAGCCCTGCTGTTAACCCTCACCAGCCAAGGGGGCTGTTCTGAAATACAATTTACACCCAGAAGTAAGAAGGTGGTAGATCTGATCCTGGAAAAGAATACATGTTCTTGGATCCTGGCACCAAAGCACTCATGAAAACAGAAATTACTTTTTTTGGTGACTTTCCTGCCCTGCCATCCTTACCAACACACTGAGAGGTTTCTGTGAGTCTACACTGGTGCTCAAGTGTCTGCACTGAGCTCTCAGGATTTTTAATCTGGTCCCCAGGTGGCTTTTATTTGAAATCACTGGAGGCATTCTTGCTACTCCAATCCAAGAGGGATGAGTGGCACCACAGAAGTGAGAACATCCTGTCAATGAAAGAGGGTGAGGCCTTTAGTAAAGCCAGGATTAGTAAATGACAATCTGGAATTAACAGCAAGAGCCAGATACAGATATTTAACAAGTAAACTCCACTGGTGGCTCTGACACACAGCACTGAGCAGCTGCAGAGCACAGACAGCAGGGATGGATGGGGTAAGGCAGGAGCTCACTCTGCACTGCTGGAAACAAGTGAGGAAATGCACAGAGCAGAAGCTGGAAAGCAGAATCAGCTCCTCTGCTGCTCACAAATCTGAATGGAGACAGAAGTCAGGTGTTACCTTCCCTACAACACTGTGAAGTTGAGCTGTGGGAAATACAAACATACAAATACAATCAGGTGTCATGGGAGCAAAGTGACAACACCCAGCACAGGAGATCAAATGACCAGCACATGTAACCATGCCCCAGGTGTATGATGTTCTCAGACACACAGAAACCAAAAAGATCATGGGATGGTTTGGGCTGGAAGGGATCCTTAAAGGCCATCCAGTCCAACCCCCTGCAATAACACAGAGAGGGAGGTTTGAGCCAAGCACACCAAACACAGACCTCTGACAGGGCACTGGCAACTTCCCACTCTCCAGAAGAGAACAGAGCTGGGGAAGGGTCTGGAGCACCAGGAGCAGCTGAGGGAGCTGGAAAGGGGCTCAGGGAGGAGCAAAGGAGGCTCAGGGGGGACCTTGTGGCTCTGCACAAGTCCCTGACAGGAGGGAGCAGCTGGGGGGGGTCGGGCTCTGCTCCCAGGGAACAGGGACAGGACAAGGAGAAATGGCCTCAAGTTGTGCCAGGGGGATTTAGATTGGATATTAGGGAAAATTTCTTTACTGGAAAGGTGATCAGGCATTGGCACAGGCTGCTCAGGGCAAGGGTGGAGTCTCCAACCCTGGAGGGATTTAAAAACCATGTGGATGTGGCACTTAGGGGTGGCCTTGGCAGTGCTGGGGGAATGGTTGGAGTTGATCTTAGAAAGGTTCTTCAACCTAAACAATTCTATAATTTGGATGTACATCTATCACACCTTCCTTTGTGTTCCTTTATGGAAAATGAACTCTCCACCAGACATTAATTGCTTTCCTCCTGCCTGCCCAGGGCAGGTGCTGCAGCAGACGAGGTCCCAGGGCTGATTTCAAAGCCTGTCCCTGCTCTGACATTCACTGCCCTGGTTCACCTGTGCCACTCCTTCCTGGCTGTGCCCTCTGGCAGGGTCTGGGAGCTCAGCAGGGACCTGTTGCCACACACTTTGCCTCTGGCTGTGTTGTTGTACAACCACCACCACCGAGCTTTCACCTCAGGAGCCTTTCTTGGGAAGATGAAACTCGCAGCTCTTGTTACAGCCCCTCATCTTCTGCCTGCTGCAGGGATAAAATGGAAACACTCCTCAAATCACACCCTGCAAATCACTGCTTTACTTTAACCTCTGCCTACCCACATGAGGAGCTGAATAAGTTGCAAAAAAAGTCTGAAAAAACAAGAGGTCAGGGCTGCTTTTTGTTGGGTTTTTGAGGAGGGTTTGGGGTTGTTTAGGTTCATTTTCTCTTTCACAAACCACAGCCTGGCCAGAGTTAGTATAACCAAGAGAGCAGCACAGGATGCAGCAGCAGTCCCAAAGCCACTCTTGTGCCCAAATATTCTGCAGTTGTTGCCTCTAGAGTTCACAAGACATTTAAAACTCTCTAAGAATTTTCTCATATTGACTCTCCCAACAAACTCTTCATCCACTGCTCATTTTGCTGTCTGCAAATTATCCTTCAGCTGCAGCTTTTCCTTCTGTTTGGCTGGAAAGACTGAGAAAAGTGGAAGCTGAGCATCCTGCAAGAAGAGGTGAGTAGCTGGAAAGTAAAAGGATTCCCCACCTGACACAGGAAGGAATGTCAGTATCACAGCTTCACATGATTTCCTAAACAGAAAAGAAAAGAGCAGTCCAGGAATAGAGCACCCAGCAGTGAGATTTTCTACCCTTGGATATAATACAGCTCTCTCCCAGGTATGGATTTTCAGAGGAGGGGAGTGTCCAGAACTTCATGAAGTTCCACAAGTTCCTCTGCTTAATGAAATTAATGTGAGATTAAAAGTTTTTAAAATTACTTCAGGTAATGCGTGCACACAAAACTGGCAGCAAGATAAGAGAGGACTTAAGAAGGGCAGCAAACTCATCAAGGTTCAGCACAGAAACTCAGGCTCAAATTATCACTTAAAAAAATTCCTTCTGCTAGAGCCTGACAGGATGAGTGAGAGACCTCCTGTGCTTTACAGCAGTAAAATGAGGAAAGTTAATCCCAGCAAACAAAGGTTGATACCGTGGAACCCTGATGAAACCTCACCTCAAACACCCTGTGCAGCAGGGCTGAGAGGAGCAAGGATGGCCACTGCAGCCCAGAGCCCATTTCCAGGTGTGAACCAAAAACCTGGGTTGATCTGAACGGCAAAACAACTTCCAAGGCAGAAATGCTGCTCCTGGGGGAAGCAGGGACACAAGACTGGCACAAGAGTTTAAGCTGGAGTGAGTAAATGCTGGAAGTTGCAGTAATCTGATTTCAAAAGAGCCAACAGCCGAGAAATAAAAAAGAAACTAAACACAAAACCCAGCCCTTAAGTTGAAGCACAGAGCACTTAGAAAAGGACTCTGGGGTGCCGGCAGGAGCTCCCTGATGCCATCGATCAGCACAGCTCAGCCTTTGCATTACCCTGGTGCAGCTCTGGGGCTGTGCTCCGGAGAGCGGGGCAGGAGCAGCTCCTTCCTTCCTCAGCCTCGCTCAGAGATCCCTGCTGACCCTCTCTGCATCCCTCACTGGCAGGAACTTGCCTTTTACTGTAAGAAGGAGCAGAAAGGGGAATTCCCAAGCTCTCCAGGCTCTTTTTTTACTGTTTGTACCGGGTACAGTCCTTAGTCAAGAGGCTGAGAAGAGGAAAAGTGATGTAAAAAAAGAAATTTTCAGTGTTTACCCTGCATTGGAGCCACGAGTTGTTGGTGAGGACATATCCCACGAGTTCCTTTCCTCACACCCTCATCCAGCAAAGCAGAGACACTCAGCTGGGGCAGGGATGTGAACCTGGCGTTCCTCTCCACACCTGCATTTGCTGCTGGGACCCTGAGACGGGGAAGGGACTTCCCCGTCCTCCTCCTTTCTCCTTGCCTCGCTTCCTTAAGTTTCATTCCCACCTTTGAAAAACCTCACCTGATTAAAGCATCGGCAGAACGCGACTTTTCCCGAGAAAATTCAAGCCCCTTCTGTCTGCTAATCGAAACAAATATTCCCTCTCTGTCTGATCACAACCTTGCTCGGTCGCGGAGGGAGGAAGGAGGGAACCCACAAGTTCCTGTGGCAGGGTTGGAAAAGTTTCCATCAGAGGAGAGAAAGCAAAAGCACTTGCTCTGCTCGCCCAAAGGAGAGGCTTACAACAGAATGGAAACTTCAATAAAAAAACAAAAACCCGAGATATCTGGGGACGGAGGGGACAGAGAAACATACAGGTGATGACGAGGGAGCACCGGGTGATGCGGTTGCAGGGCAACGACGTTTTAAGACATTTCTTTCAGGGAATAAAGCAGCCCCTCGGCCGGCACCCATCCCAAGCAGGACACTCCATCCCCGCAGCCCCCGGCAGCGCTCCCTACCCGCGATGGTCTCCTGGTAGCCCTTGGTGAAGAACTGCATGGCCGTGGCCGCCCTCCAGGGCGTCTTCAGCAGCCCCTGCCGCTGCGGGTCCTCGCCCAGCGCCCGCAGGATGGAGGTGTAGGCGGCGGCCAGGCTGGGCAGGCTCAGCTCGTTGTCCTCCTCGCTGCGGGGCCGCTCTCCCCGCCACCCATCGCCGCTGGTGCCGGTGCCCGGGGGGACGCGCGGCGGCTCCGCGGCCGCGGGCGGGGAGG